>VWZU01004234.1:3426502-3528170 GCA_013397095.1 Sterrhoptilus dennistouni
AAAAAAAAAACTGCAAAGCTTGGTTTACTATGGGCATATAAACCATGTTTTCTACTGATTTCATATCTTTTATTCTGAAAAGTTTCTAAATTCTAAATTATTAGGTCAGTGCTGTGTTCCAGTCACACTTCACTCTGTCAGACCCACCTGGTTTTGTGCAAACCACTAAGAAGGCATGATCCTGAACAAGCTGACTTGTTCTGAGCAGGGCTAGGGCTACATCATCACTGGAGGTCCCTTTCTACCTAAATTCATCGGTGACTGTGTGACACTCATATTCCTGAAAGAGATTGTACTTCAGTAAATTTTGTCGTTGGAGTTTTGCCTCCACTGCTCACCTGGACAGCAAAGAAGAGTAGCTCTGTCCTTGTGATTGAAGGCAGGAGCTTAAGGGGTTGAAGACTTTATTTTCTAGCTATTAATTTCTAGATATTAAAAACAAATGGGTTTGTTTGTTTTTATTTAGCTTGACATTAATTGATACTTTATTGCTGCCTAAGGGATGCAAAATGTAGAATTTTATTCTGTAAAGATTATTTTTTTAAGTGAGACCAAAATTAAACTACAGCTTTTGGCAGAAGGTGTATTTTTTTATAATCTGCCAAGAGAATTGTTGTTTATTTCTCATTCTCTATTCCTCAGCATAGAGCTTTCAAAGTTAAAAAAACTGTGCAGATCCATACAGCATCTCTGAAGCAGAGAAGAGCAAGGACATTGTTTTTGCCAGGTAGGTCTTCACAGATTATTTAAATGCACTCTTGGATGGCAAGAAGTACTTGGAGAACTTGTTCCCATGCTCAAAAGTCTCATTTAAAACTTGCAACCAGGGCTTGACTTGTTTTCTATTAGAAATATCTAATTGCCAAATATCTCCCATTGCTCAAGATGAGAGTCCATGTGCTCAGTACAGTGCTACAGGGATGTGGAAAAATAATTCTGAGAAGAGCATCTGCTGTGTGTATGTGAAAGCCAGGCAGACAGATAGCTGCTGCCATCTTATCTCTCACAGACACGAACATAAAATCCTTACAAATAGCATTGCCACACAAAATTAATCCATACTTTGCAACATTTTTTCATACTCTTTCCTTTTTTCCAATAATTAAAAAAAAAATTATACATAGGCCACTCCTTCTTTAAAGACCATCAGAAAAATCTGTCAAAGGTTTATTTCGGAAATAAGAGAGACCAGAACAACTGTACTTCCAATGTTTTGATATCACCTGTGTGTGAGCATGTAACTGTGTGAGTAATGAGTGTGTGTGTGTGTCACTCACGTTCTGGAAGGACTTAATTCACTGTAAGGTGCAAGTCTGGACATGAATTTGTAGCACTTGAGATCAGTCAAAAAAAAATTCAGAATAGTTTAAAGATCACATTTGGTAGCAGGAATTGTTAGGAATTCTGTGCAACCTGGGCTGAAATTTCATGTTCAATAAGAAGAGAATAACAGATCCTTACTATTGTCTCTTCTACCAGAACCAGGACTCTAACTGCATGCACAGAGATCACAGGGACAGAAAATACTCTTGTATGTGGAAAATCCAGTTACCACCATAGCTGTTGCCTCACATCTTGTCTAAGATTTGCCCAGAGGTGAAATGGGCAGACAGTGTCAGTGTTTGTTTCCTGCAGCAGCTAATCAGGGTGCACCACAAAAAGAAAAAAAACAAAACACCTTGATTTGACACTAAGTAAGGTGCTAGATCTGGCTGAAAATTTTGCATTTTAAGTGCAGCTCACACCAGTGACTACAGTGTTCATTAGATTCACTGTCCCTGTAGAATAAAAAGGCCAAACATCCACTGCAATTATGCTCAGCTCTGTAAACTTAAGTGTGTGTATGAAGAAAATTGATCAAAGCACATTAAAAAGAGATTTTTAAGAGAATTAAACTCTTAGAGGAGATATAGGGTTGCTGAACAATACCACACCAGAATTATTTTCATATATCACCCTCTAACAAAGGTGAAAAAGAAGGAAATGGTCAAAGGGAGCAGATATAGGCTAAACAGCAAAGTAAATTAGGTTAAGAAATGACGGGAAGACAGTTTTAAAAAGCTAAAAACATATCCAAAGGATGAGAAGGAAAAGGATCCTAATTTCCATAAGGAGATATAAAGATACAAAAATATAAAGCAAAAAGAAGGAGCAATTAGCTAAAGGACTCAAAAAACCAATTAGTTCTTCAAACCCTCAAAAGCTAAAAGCTGACCAGAGCCTGTAGGATCACTTTATGATCATAGTTTAAAACTGAGCAGCTGGACATGATGCACACCCCATTGCAGAGAAGCCAAATTCATTATCTGCATTGTTATTCACTATTGAAGAAACAGGTGAGACAGAGCATTTGGGAGTAAATTCATGAGAGAATATGACCAATATTGAGGCCACTGTGGAGGAGGTTATGGTGCAGTGGATAATAGAACATAATGGTGCTCACCTGAGAGCGTAAGGAAACTCACACATGAAGTAGCTGTGTTGGTTGCAGTAAATGTATCATTACTTAAAACTTTGTCAGTATGCAAAGATCTCAAGGTGGATGATGGATGTCCAGCTTCAAAGCATTCTGAGGGAATGTGGGGAGCTACAGGCCTGCAACATCAGCAAATTAGCAGAGACTAAAAAGGGGTGGAATGAGTAGATGCTTGGACATCTGCTGAGGAAATTGAGTCTACTGAGGAAAAGTCCATAGACTTCTTTAAGGACTGTTGTAAACATCTTGGTTTGTGCATCTCTGAAGGGATCAACAAATACGTAGATAACATGGTTTGATTGATATTGTCTGTATGGATTTTGATAAGTTTTTGATGCAGCCCTTGCCGAAGACTTTTTTGGAGATGAAGCAATTGTGATAGAAGAGGGAAGATCTTGGCATGGTTATATCGGTGTCGTGGTTTGAAAGCAAAATGAGTGAGAGGCTCCAAGTCAGAAATACAATTTAATAGGGAAAAAAGGTAAAAAGGTAAAAATAAAATAAATGCAATAACACAAAAGACCACTGACAGAGTCAGAATACAACCTGAGCAGGATGGTGGAAGCAGTCCAGATGAGGTGGTCTTCCTGAAGCAGTGATCCTGTAGAAAGGTCTGATAGCTCTGATCCTCTGGGAATCCAGTAGGTGAGGGCTGCTTGTACTGTTCCAAATCCTAGATTATATCCAGGTTAGAATGCTTGGCTCCTCCCCCTGGGCAGAGCATCTCACAATTGGATGATGAGTGTGAAGTGGGTCCTTGATGGCCCATTAAACAGAGATAACTCCTGGAGGGAGTTACCTGTGAGTCACGGGCAAGGTGTTGATGGGCCATTAGCAGAAGACAGCCCAAAGGCAGGGGCTTGGGAACACTAGAACACTGCCCCACTTGGTTTAACAGTTCATGAGGATGGTGATAGAATAAATATTTTGTGTACATACTACACTGCAACCCAGGACAATCGGTAATTAAAAAATAAGAAACAATGGCTTAGGGTGAATGGAGTTACCAATGAAGTCCCAGAAGAATCTGTGCTGAGATCTGTTCTGCTCATCTCATTCATAAATGCACTGCAAAAAGGGATGTCCTACCAAAGGTCACCAGGATGGCAGCTGGGCTTCATATAAGGAACAACTGACCATATTTGGATTCCAAAATTGTGAGTGGCATGGAAAGGATGGACAAAGATGACTTTAGTTTTCCAAGCATGTATGAAAAGTAGGATATAATTTTCAGGAGATATCTCTTGAAAGAAAATCCCCAGGAGTTAAAACAGTGAGCTGGAAATGTCACAAGTTCCATCTGCACTTTTTAGTGCCTTCCTTAAATTCTCAGGACTAAAATTGAGACATGTAATTAATTTGATTGGTTTCAGTCTTTGCAGTTTAATTTTTTTTCTGAAGTCCTGGCCATCTCCAGAGATTGATGAAGTTATGTCTTCTCCTGGTATCTAAAAGTCAGACACGAAGTGCTTCTGGATGAGACTCTCAAATTAGTCACCATACTCAAATTCCTGAGTATTGCTTGGGGGATTTATTGTAAGATACAAGTTGTACCAAAGCAAATGGGTTTAGAGAGACTTGACTTTACTTGCTTCTGCTAGAAAACTAGCCAGTAATAACACAGTTCCTGTTAAGAAGACTGTGGCCACATTAGTCACTGCCAAAGTGGCCTGCTGCTTTATGTCCAGAGCAGAGTGGCTCTGGGTTCATTTAGATTGGAATGTGAGAACATTAAATTCTTGCTCTTTCATGTAGGTGTATCATACAGCCCCCAGATTGTTTATAGTCTTCTGAAAGATGTTGCCAGAATAAAAAGGAAAGTGGAAAGTGATTTTTGAGTTTGTCTGTATTGGGGGGGAAAAGCATTCACTGAGTAAATAAAAGATTATAAGATTAGAAGCAGCCAAAAATATGCCAGTGAGTGCTTTTTCAGCTTTACTTGAGTACCTCTCATTGTACATACTTGTTTTTTATGAATACATAAGAGTTAGATCAGCTAGGGCAAGCTTGGATCCAATATAAGCAGAGGCAAAACTTTTATTGCTTGTTGTCCCAAGTCCTTATTTTCACTTAGCCTGATTTTACCCCATTGTTATGTTATTAACATCAGTGGAGTTGCTCCAGGTATTACTGATAATTGCTATCAAAATCAGATCTTTAATGAGAACTAGGCTCACTATTTCAAGGGAAAACTATGCCCTTAAACTGTTGCCGGAAGGAGAGCAGCACTCGTTTCCAAACCAGACCAACTGCTGCTAATGTTTATTGGCTATGAGAGTTGTGGCAGAAGTATTGGGGTTTGTGCTGATCAATAAAGGGACTCCTGTAAGCCAAAGTATTAAAGCTGTTAACTTTTTCTCCATGGATCACTTAAAAGACTTCATTAAAGAGGCATGGACATTAAATCACTGCCATGAACATAAAATCTTCTTGTATTCACGTGCAATACAATTAAGGGTTTCAGGCATTCCAATAAGGATCAGCCCACGCTGATCTGAATCACTGAACAGGAAATGCTGCTAGGCAAGATTGTGAGCTTAACTATATAATTTTAATTTATGTATTATAGTGTTGATATAGATAATGCAATAATTGCAAATGCTTGTGTTTGAAGACCATGAAAATTGCTAAAAAATGAAAATTTGTAATCATGAGACTTTGAAGGTTGGTCACATTGAGCAAAGAAATGTTTGTCTTGTCCCAGGGCAATGCATCTGTAATTAAGATACAAGTAAAGACTCTTGGGTAGATTTAGGTCTCTGAAGCACATATCAGCTTTTAGATCAATAACACACTACCATTGCACATGGGGTCACAGAAATGCATATTTTTGCAAGATAGCCAGTTAATAATTTCAAAAACCAACCGTAAGTCACAACTACCCAAACTATCTGTTTTATACTGTGTCCTTCAAATGACTTACTTATTCCCAGGACATTTAGTTTAACCACATTAATTTCTGAATGATGGAATGAGACAGTGTTTTCAGGGTCAGCAACTGATTTACACTCCTGCTCCTTGCCTTCAGGCAGTGGATTCTCACCCAGTGAAGAGACCTGAAGACCTCTCTGTTGCTCCACCAGTCCCTAAATCAGCTGCTTCCAGGAGAATATAAAGAGGAGTAGATCCAGCTTTAGAGAACCAATTAGCTTATTTCTGAGAGAATTTGTCAATTCACTTTGCTGGTCCCAAAGGTTCCCCAAAACTGCCAGATCACTGGGAAGTGGTTCAGTACCTGCCATAACTCATCAACATGATCATAGGCTACAATTGTACTACTTTGAATGTCTACAAAAGAAAATTATAAGAAAAAGTCCTTCTAGGGGGTATTTAGTCAATACCCTTCTTTTTCAGTAGGAGTGTCTTGGCTCACTGCAGCTGCCTCCTCTTCCAGCCACCTGAGGCTGCTCTGCCAAGGAGCTGACTTGACCTGGTGGGTACTCTGAGGTCACTCAGGGTGAAACTTTGCCTTCTGTAGACACGGTGGTGTTTCCTCCTTTCTTTGTCTTTTTAAGCTTCCACTTTTGGGCTTTTCAGTAGTAATTCTGCTTTAGGACTTGATTAAATATATGTTGAAAATTTCTTTCTTCTCTTCCTTTTCCATCTGGGAGAACACTGTTCCCTCATGTTGCTTCTAGACTAAGTTTCTCTCTGCTTCTCTGACCTTTGTTGACTGACACTATCCTGGGATCCTAAGATGCCATATCTTTTCTGACTTCAAACTGATTTTCCCTGTTTGCAGCATTCAGAAATCCCGGTGTGTTTAAACATACATGTATCTTGTTGGATTTGCCATGTGGAGCTTGCTGCAGGCATTTCATGCTTCACACACAATAAACTAATATATATGCCAGATTTGGCACGGAGTCCTGTCCTAAATTACTCCCCCCACCTGCCCACTCTTGCCTTGTGTTATTTGGAGGATTTTGTTATTACAGAATCCTGTGCTTCCAGGTGCTTTGTTGCACCTGAGTGTGTTCTCCTGAAGGCATAAGAAGATGGTGTCCTGCCAGTTCCAAGGTTTGTTTCCTTTTCAAGCTGAAAATACAGATGTTCAACATGAACTGCGAATGTTAAATTTACATTAGAGAGGCATTCAAAATCTCTCTCAGAAAGGCAGTTCCTGCAGGGACCTTAAAATCTAGAATTCTGCTGCCTGTACTGTATTTTGTCTGTGATTTGTTGTCACTTTGCTTTTCATGCACTTTGGCCATGTATGTTTGATATGAAAATATAGGAGAGTTCCAATGTATGAAACATTGAAATTTTTACAGCTTTAACAAAAGATTTAAAGGTGGTATATCTCTAATATCTTCTTATTCTGGTTTTCATTTATAGGCTATGTATCTATAGTGGTAAAATGTTGCCATTGAGAGAAAAAATTATTGTTAGCCAACTGTTTTTTCTAACTCTTGGAGAGTTTCACAGTAAATGTGCTTCCTACCTGCATCCACTTCAGCAGCTGTGCATGTGCCTGTATACAATTTTGAGAGGAAAACTTCTTACAGTAGTTAGAACCCAAATGAGACATAAGCTGTGGCCTCATGTCAGCCTGATTTCAGTTCTGCTGAAATTAATGGGAAATTAGTGTGTTCTTCTGCACAAGTGTTTCCTGCCTTTGAGGCCATCCTGTATATAAATACTGTATCTTCTGTGAGTCTAATATAGGCAGGGCAACTCAACACAAAGCTGTGAAAGAAGAGGAAGAATTCAAAAAACAGAATTACTGCAGCATGTTATAAAATGGGTGTTTCTTGTTTCCTTTTCATCATTTTTTTCCCTAAGAGTGTTTACTAAAAAGCCCCTCAGCTATTGCCAGAAATCCAGCTATCTTATTTTAGGCTGTATCTACTCAATAAAACTCTAAGTCCACAGTGCGTGAGGGAGGCTTTGCACTGGTGTTGTGATGCTGCAGTGCTGTGATCCACCAGACTCTGCAGGTATTTAAAATAAACCTCTTTTTTCTAAGGTGCTCACCCTCTCTGAAGTAAAAAAAACAAACATTTAAATGCAGCTTTGCTGTTGGGCCATTTTTGTTTCATTTGTATAAACTGAAGCTCCTAAAATTTCACAACATTGATGCCTCCAGATAATTTACCATAATCACATACACAGAGAGACGTAAATGAGAGGGTCTACAGCACAGGGAGTAGGAGAGGCTATGAAAAAGGAGAGGCTATAAGGCAGAAGGAGGAACTGATAGAAATTTAGCCTCATTTTATGTATGTTGCATATTGCCAATGCTTCTGCTGAATCATCGGGTCTTGTGCTTTTAAGAACTCACTCCCTGTTATGGTGTGAAAATACAGCAGATATGGTGAAAATACAGGAAAGAAGGATTTTATTCTTCTATAACCTGCTGCAGAAAAATAGTTTCTTGTTCAGCCTGTTAAGCTATGTGGATCATAATGCCTTCACTGCAGTATCTGTGAATGCTTTTTGTGGCCTCTGCTCTAAATCCAAAGAAACCAACTTAAGCAGCCCCATAAGTGATATTGATTCAATCTCCCTGACAGAAAGGGAGGCCTCTCTCCTTAGCAATTTCAAGTGGAGCAACTTCCATTTGTCTGGCCTGTGTTCTTTGTACCAGGTCTTAATTTTTGTACGAATAGACTAAAAGGTGGAAAAAAAGTAGTAGTTTGGGAGTGTGTGAGGGGTGAACCAAAACAACTGTCTTTAACTGCTTGGATCAGATTCAGCCTGGCAGCTGAAGTCCAGCCTCAAGCAGGGCTGAATTTGGCATCCTCAGACACTGCTCCATGGCTGATGGGGTGGATTTGTCCTGCCTGGAATTTGAAAAACAGGCTGTTTCTTGTGCTTTCTTCACTCTGATGCTTATTAAGAATTTGACCTTTTGGTAGGTCAGTGTCTTGGTGCACCCAAGAGTCTTGTAGGTGAGTGGGTATTTGAGCTAAATCTTCAAATACAAGTCAGCCCTGCAGCTATCTTAAGGAGCAGCATCTTCTCATCTGCTTATGGCAGACAGGCTGTCACTTTGCCATGGTTTTCTATGTTGCATTGTCACTCCTTTCTGTGTGAGGCTTTTTGCTGGGACAAAAAAGCTCGTGTCAGATTTAAGCTCTCCGTTCTGTGTTTAGCTCATGTTGAAATCTTTGTGCTACTTTGCCCTGCTTCATTCAAGTGTTCATCTGACAGTTATTTGGTTTTTCTCATTGCTCTCTTCTAGGTGAACTGGGGCCATCTGTTTACAGCTATGAGTTTTTCTACTAATTGTCTTAGACATCAGCTCACGACCTGGTGTCAATGTGCAGGATTTAAGAAAGCCTATTTTGGCTGCCATAGCAGACTGGCTGGCTGTGCACATGCCTAAAGTGATCTCCTGCTGGGTGTTGGGAAGGGATTTCCTCTATCAGGAGCAACACACAAAGAGCCAGAAGTATTTCTGAAGGAGGGAAAAGCTCACATTCCTTCCGGGCATCAGCTACCTGCAGCTTAGATGGGGACATTCAAAAAGGGGACCCGCCAACCTTTTGTTCAGAGGACCAGGTTGGTTCTGGCATCTAGATACTCATCTCTTTGACTGTCTGTGTACAACAGCAATTATTACACATTCTTCAGAAGGAAACCCTGACATGCAGTTCCTACCTGCTGTATTAAAGCCCCTTAATTTCATTACTGTCTGGGTGATTCGAGGGCACTGTGGTCTGTAGCTCCCCACAGTGGGAGATTTCTGGAAATGCTGTAGGCTCCAGTGAGTTTGCAAGGATGGAGGAAGGGTGACTCGGTTTTAACTATCTCTGCGCTTTGCCTGTTTCACCCTTTGCAGGAGGTAAAATATGTCCCAAGTAATGAGATTAATTTTTTTTTTCAGTTTGTCTGCGAAGTTCAAAGGAGTAGAGATGCTTGGTAGCTTTTTTCTTCCCTTTCAGAAAGAAAAATGCAGCCGTCAAATTCCTGTTGCACTGCTGGAAAGTGAAATCCAGGATATTTTGCTGAGGGCCGGAAGGGGAACATCTCTCATTATACCAAATACAAGCATTCAGGCATCTTCAAGCCAAATAGTCACAAATTAGGTGCTGTAGGATTTAAAAGCAGGTTCTGGTTTTGTTTGGGTCAGGTTTGACTCAAATGAGGTGGTTAACAGTTGTCCCATGTTTCATTTTGCTTCTCTGAAGTGCAGTGTGTGCTCTTCACATAGGGGTGACTGGAGAGATGCCACAGCTCTGCTAGTCCCTCCTGGGGAGAATTGTTTGGAATGTCAGTGTCCCAGCTGACTCCTCAAGTGGGCATGGGATTGGTTGACGACCACAAGAAAGAATAAGGGCAAGAAGATGGGATGGAGACTTGGGCCTTTGTCAAGTCCCATCTACAGCTGCTGGAAGTGGGTCTTAGATTGAGACAGGTCTGGAGTACACTCAGACTGTGTGGAACGGGAATGCCTCTCATGGAACAGCTTTTAGCAGCAGTAGATCTAGTCTAGGATAAAATATCCTCTGAGATTGAAACTCAGAAAGGTCTCCATGGCTTCTTCCATAATGTGCAGATTGTGGGAAGGACAGTGGTGAGCACTGAACTATGGATGGACTCCTTGGCCCTGCCCCATGGACCTGGGTCACACCAAGGAGCATGAGCCACATCCACCACTCTTGACCAAGTGTGTGAACTGCATATTAAGTTATTTCAATAAGCAACCACTTAAGTTAGCATTTTCCCACCTGAAGCAACACAAAATAAGACTTTTTGTAGTATACACACTGGCCACCTTATAGGTAGCTGTCACACAACACAGGACAATTCTGTGTTGAGTTTCCAGCTTTACATTTGTTCTTGAGCCTGAGACAGTCCTGAAGAACAGAACAGGGTATCCTCCAGATCTTCACCTCATTATGCTACTGTGACTCGTTCATTTTCTTATGTCTATATCTGTGGATAATGCTTTAAAATGGGCTTGAGTATTCCTTCAAAAATATGCTTTGCATCCTATATTTGGTGTTAACAACCTTAATTTATATGCGTGTTTGCTGCCACTTGCTATTAGTTGCATTTAATTCAGCTGAAATAATAAGCATCTACACAGGTAATATTCTGTTCATGATCTGTTTTGGTTCCAATTCACTTCACTGTGTGCCCCAGCACTGGGATTCCAGCCCTCCATCTGTTACTGCACCTTGCAAACAGAAGTGAGATCTTCTAGTCAAGACAGGTCTCTCTGGAGGAAAGGAGATCTTTGAGGAAAATTTGAGAACCATTGCACTAGTTTAGCATTGAAACTTTTGGACTGCAAACACAACAGAAAGACAGTCATAGTCTGAAAACATTCAGACTTTTTGGACCATTCCCACTGGGCTGTTTGTTCAGGTCCATTGCAAACACTGTGTGCCTCCAGTCAATATTTAATTTTCTTTTTTTCTTATACCTGTATCTATATACTTCATATAATGTCTTTAGGAAGGACAAGGAAGGAGGTCAATCCTTCATAAGGATACTGGCAATAATCCCCTAGTAGCCCCCTTTAGGACAGTCCTGCCCTGAAGCAGTCTAAACAATTTCTTAAATAAATTTCATAGTGTTTGGTTCAGCTCTGACTTGTGCCCTATGTTTTTTTTCCACAAAAACCATAAACCGAAGGAAACATAAGGACAACATATCTTTATTTTTGGTTCTATAAAATATATTTAATCTAGCAATAAAAATTGCTGATTTATATTAAAAGATAATTTTTGAAAAACAGATAGTGAAGGGCTAGACTTCAAGGGGTTTGAAAAATTTATCTAGAGGAATGCTACCCAACTTGTTTCACTATAATCGTGTTTGAGTAGCACCAACAGGAGCAGCTGATGAGCCTCAGTGGGGACTGTGCTTCACACACTTAGAGTTTATTATTACACTGAGGAATTTCAAGAAGCAATTTTATTTATAATCCTAAATGAAAGCATGTGAAGTTTTATTTTATAAATACATCATCACTGCATCTGTGCATTTACGCAGCGTCCGTGTGCACTGCAGCTGGGAATTGAAAACCTGATTATTTCCAGGCAGATTGTGATACAGATCTGTGTCACTGCTCTAAATCTTGATAAAATTTTCCAGAGTTCTAAAAGTCAAACCCCAGTGCCCTGGAAACTACATTTTACTACGGATGCAGTTTAGTAAGGGATTTTCCAGGGAAGAAGGTTCATGCTGCAGTAATGTCTAACCATTCCTGTCTCATGAACTCAGTGCTGTAGTGGAGGGCTGCAATAACATCTTTGCTGAAAGCAGATTTACACAGATACACCCAGAACAAACATTTCCTGTCATTTTTTATCTTCTTTGTTAGATACAAACACAAATGTCTCCAAGGACAATCAAGTGGGAACACTTTGAAATGAACCCAAGCAGTGAGCAAGTGCATTAACATGCACAGTCCCATTTGAGTTTTCTAATTAGACTCAATTGTGTTCTCTGACCTGCATTTTAAATACTGAATATTTAGTGAGATTCATACTTTTTCCTCCTGTCCTGGCTCCTTTCAGGCTTTGTTCAGCACATGAATGACTCCATTAGGGAAACGTGAAAGCACTGGACTATGCATTGAGTTGCTATTTTGACATTACAGAGGGAGATGCTACTAAGCTGTAAATTACAGAATTGAACATCATTGATTTAAATTCAGATCAGTTTGGCCTGAAAAGCTGGGTTTAGCTGTTTGACCTGCCATCACCCATTTCTGTCCTTTGTTTGTAGGTACCTGAGTTGTTTGCTATTTTTTTCCTACTCTCCTGTGTACAGAAATCTAAAGTATTCAACTGTTTGAGGCCATATCCCTTGCTTTGATGAAATAAAAATATTTTTGTGCTTCATCATAATGTGAGATTCCTAAACATTTTTGGGCCTGCCCTTTCTCTTTTTTTTTTCTTCCCAGCATGCAACAGTTTCAATAGTGTAGTTACAAGAAGAAGAAAATTGCTTATAAAACCCATCAAATTCTGGACATAGTTGAAGCTAACATTTAAGCAGTATTTACAGTTACCCAAGATGTGCTTGTAAAGGTAGAGAGTTGGAAACCTGGACTCCAGGAAGAAGCAGAGTATTCTCTGCCTGAGCCATAGCCTAGTGCAGAGCTCTGCTTGCATGCTGGAGGGACAGAGCTGGGGCAGTAAGACATGCTGAATCTGTGCTGTGCTTGAGTTGGAGGCTGAGGAGGCAGCAGTAGCCCCTATGAGTTGGAGGGAGAAGTGGAAAGAAGCGGTGAAGTGAGGAGCATCACCCGTTTTTTCCAGTGAGACTCACAGAAAGGTTGAGATTTAAGAAACTTGGTGTAGATCCCTGGATTTTCCTGTTATTTACTGAATTAACTTCAATGTTTGGAGCATTGTGGAATCATAATACAAATACAGATCTTAATTTTCTACTTCCAAAGCCTCTTAAACCAAGTGCACAAACACCTCAGCCAACACATGTGTGGGTGCAGGTAGACTCTTCAGGCAAAAGCCCCAGACTTTCAAAAGGAATCCCACTGGATGCAAAGCAGATGCCCATTTGCCATCTTTGCAAATAATTTCCCACTTTTTCCCACTGGTGCTGGCTGCTGTCAGAGCCTGCTTTACTGAGCAGGTTGCTTGGGTCACTGGTCTGACACCATTGCTGTTCTGGCTGTGCCACTGTGGCTGCTCTGCATCCTGCCTGCACCTCCTGCCTTCCCTCCATCCCATGCGTTCCCACACTGCAGAGTCCAGCTTTTCAGAAACACAGACACTGGACTTTGTTAGTGCAGCAAGGTACTGTGGTGGAGGGGAGCTTGCTGTGGCATGCTGAGGCTCTGCTGCTGCCGTGCTTTTCCATGGGGTTAATGTACTTCCAAGCCAAGTGCTCCAAGCTCCACAGCTTGCTGACTCAAGCTTTTGAAAAGACAGATGTTCTGCAGCAGGATCACTTCACCGAGTTGTTTGCTTCTTACTCCCTTTTTGATATGGCCTTTGGAGAGGCTAGGCGAAATGGGAAAACACAGCTTAACTTTCTTACTCACTCTGCTCCCATAGGGAGGCAGGAGACGCCTTCTTGATGGTTGCCAGTTTTCCTTGACTGCCACTAGATTATTGTCCAAGTCTGGAAGGAGACCTTGTGAGGCTGAATTATGTTGTTTATCCTTCCTGGCTGTACATTAGGGAATGGGGAATTTTTTGTTTTCTCTTCCTCAATGCAAGTCTTGAATGCAATGGTACTGTGCCCAGCATTTGTCTATAGGTTGGCTGATGCAGGATCATAAAAGGCCTGTGTACTGGGCAGATAAAGCTGATATAAAAGGTTTTTCTTAGTGCAGAGAGGAGCTGGCACCAAGCCTTATGTATCTCTTTCCATTTCCGTGCCGAGGATTTGCAGGGGAGCTGCAAAAAGTCATCGGCTGTGAGTGGCACTGCTGGAAGTCTGCAATGAGGAGCAAGTCCTTTAGCTGACTGGAGCAACCATCAGCTGGCTCCAGATGTGAGCTGGCAGCTACTTCTGCCTGCAGCCCTGAGCTGTCCCAGCTGATTGCAGCCACAGCTGAGAGCTGTGTCTGGGGATGGACAGTGATGCCAGACAGCAGTGAACTGCCTGGATGTTGTGCACAGGGCTGTGATGTGGGACATGGTAGTGTGAAGAAATGATAATTCAAGAATGCTCATCACCATGATGTAGTAACAACTATGCCTAAGCTTAAAGGAACAGGAAGGAGAGAACAAAGGTGGGAAACAAAAGATGTACAAAACAGAGAAAGATGTGCATAGCCTGTATTTCCTTTAACCATTTTTGCTTCATTTCATGCTTTTTGGAGACATCTTCCCACCTGATTGTTATACTTTTATAACAACCATGGTATACAAATTCAACAAATGGCTTGTTCCATTTTGCCTTTTCCACTCCTGCATTGTTCCCCAAGAAGCATGGTACAGAAGTTCTCTTGGCTGTAGCTGCCAAGTAATTCATTCTGATGGGAACCTGCTGCTCTTTGAAGCATCCAGTCTAGGAGTTTTCTCCTGAAGTGTGAGGTGTAGCAAACATTTCTGGTAGTGGCAGTTGGAATACTTACTTTTTGTTTGCCTGAACAGCTTGTGCTTTGTGTGGTTTTGATAAAAATGATACTGTAAACAATAAAGAAATTATATAGTAAAATGACTCCATGGTAATGTTACCTGCTTGTTCACTGTACCCACTGCTCCCTCTAAGTTCAAGTTCTCATGGACTCAGGAGGCCTGAGCAATCTGCATTTATCAGCTGCTATTTGAGATCATGGGAATGCTGTTGCCACTAGGAGCAGTGATTCCCCCTTCCTGAATTTACTGAGACCAGAAGAACTTTCCATCATGTCCCAAGCACTTTGCCATGGCAGAACACAGAGACTAAGAAATCATTACTTTAAGCTGACTGTTGGAAATTTAGATGCCAGCAGTGATATATCAGAGGGTTCTATTTTCTGTGCTTTTTACTGCTTTCTGTGTATTGTAGGGTTTGAGTTAGCAGTGATTTTAAAGCAATGCAATTACAGTATTTATTCATGACATTTGCTGATGACAACAAGCTATGGAGTGTCTGTGGGCACATTGGAGGGCAGAGCTAGAGCTAGAAAGGATTTGCACAAACTGCAGGAATTACATGGAAAAGCATACATATGTGATTTGCAATAATCAACAGTGCAAACACAAGCTAAGGGGAGAAATCCAGCCAGGGAGCACATCTGCAGGAAAGGATCCGAAGGGGGGTTGCAGGGGTTGTGGCAGATCTCAAAACAGACAGAACACAACAATCTCATACTGTTGTGAAAAAAAAATAAAAATCCAGTCTTCATATGAGTATGTATAGATTGGGTTGTTCTTTGAAAGATGTGTTTAGTGAACCTTCTCCTCCCTTTGGCCTGTGCAACTGAGTTGGGTGCCACCCCTCAGCTGGCACACAGCACTTCCAAAAATATGTGGCCCCTTGGTCAGAACCTGGAATTATGCTCCAGAAAGAACAGTGGTCTTCATATATCTGAAGTGGGGCAGAAACACAGAGAGATAAGATGGTTTTCGCAGCTATGGGAGACCTGATGAGAGGTAGTGAGTTTCACTGCAAGTGAGGGCTGGACAACTGGTTGGTTTTCTGACGTGAACTGAATGGGTGATGTGGAACTTCTAACATGGAGATTGTTCAGACTAAAGAAAAGGTCTGTCCGGAGAGATGGAGGTGTAGCTCATCTTGCCTTATAAGCCAGAGGACCTCTTCATGTCCCCTCCAACCCCTTTTCTTCTCTGTGGCTAAAAGAAAGTAACTTTGCAGATGAGCAGACCTTAGATTCAAAGAGTGTATGGGCTGTGGGACATTCTCATGGAAGATGACTGAGTGGGAAGGAAATTAATACTCTCCCAAGGCCACTTGATGGGGAATGTAACCTCTTCAGGCAGATCAATAATCATATGTTTCCTTTCCCCACCCCAGGAGAACTAATAGGGGCAAGAAGCATTTGGCAAAAAAAAATTGGCTCATGACTACAAACTTGGACATAGAACCTCGTCCAGATGTATTTCTTACCCTGTGCCAACATGCAGTGTCATTATGTGGGCTGTGTCAGCAGGACATTGGCAAGGAGAGAGGAGCTGAATTTGCCCATTGAAGCATTCATCTGGGGAACAGTGTGCACAGGAATTCACTTTCATTAAAGCAGCAAGTTCTGCTGGAAGCACAAGATGTGCAGAGGCTGCTGCTCTCTGGATTTATGTTGGCACTGTGAGCGCAGCCTGGAATCAGAATGATGGAAATGCAGCATCCAGAACAGCGAATTTCTGGTTACTGGTTTTCATAACCTTTCTTGTTATATCTGTACCACATAGGCAACTCAACTCTGAGCACTTGCTTTCTCCCTCCTTCTATGCAACAACCAACCACATTTTTAACCAAGAAGAAAATGGAAATCAGATCAGAATTTACTTTAAAGAACAAAATTTCTATTTATGCTGAATATGAAGCAATTTGGGCTTCACACAATAGAGACTAAGATGGTAATTACAGTTTGTCATTTTTTCCCTTGCTCATTTCCAAAAAAATTACCAAGGTGATTTGGGATTTGTTTGGCAAATCTGACAGCAATGCTTTCTTCTTGAGACTGAAGGAGGGAAAATAAGATGGAAAAATCAGTCTCAGACAGAAAAGAAATGAATAGGGAAATTATGAACCGAGATACTAATAATTCCATGATGCCATTATGGTGTGTATGCAGTCCAAGGAGCTTTAAACTTCTGAACATTGATTCAAACATGTTCATATAGAGTGGATGGTGTGTCATAACCATAAATAACAGGAGTGAGGGAAGAGTCCTGGGGGTAGTTTTGAGGCAAACTTGCTTATAATGATACCCCTCAAAGTTTTGCCCTTAACTTCAGTCAGGTCAGATTTCACCCTTTGGAAATGATCCTCTCTGGAACAAGAAATGGACTAAGTTTTTATATAGGTGGATGGTGTTTGTCTCCAATTTCTGTGAATTTTCCAGGTTAGCTTTGGGAGTTAAGTTATGCAAGTAAATTAGAAGAAATGGAAAAAACGTGCATGTGGTTTTAGAAAAACATGCTGAATACATTAACACTGAATGAGAGCAGAGGGAATTCATAAAACATTTTACATTCTACTAATTCCTGAGCTACGCAACAGATGTAAGAGTAAACCAAGTGGCACTGGTAGAAAAAGCCTTTTTGCAGAGTTCAGTGGACATCTGGCTACAGTTAAGGGATGCTTTTTTAATAAAAAATTAATACCTAATGTTAAAATATGCAGTCCTAGAAGTTCAGCATTGGGGAGGACCTGCATTAGTCAAGGGGACTATAAACAGGGATACATGCTATTGAGGGAAATTTTCGATAACCACTATGTTCTAAGTGTTCAAATTGTTTTGTCTTTGGATTGGAGAATTGCTCTGATGAGCTCCTCAGGATTCAGAAGGAATCAAAAGAGAAAGAGAGAAGGACCCCGAGCTGTGGAGAATCTTCCCTCTTGACAGCTGCCTTCAGCTCTGATGTTGGTTGCAGGAGATTGTTTGCTGGCTTAGCTTAAGACCTTCCTCCAGACACCACAGGGGCATCCCCAGTATTGCTGGTGGTGGTGGTGTTGCCCCCTTGGTAGGCTCCTTGTAGAAGTGGATGCAGAGGCCTGGAACTTTTGGACAGGGCAGATTCCTTAGCAAGCAAGGAGGCCTTCAACGTTTTTGAAGGCTAGGTAATAATTTCTAAGTGCAAGACTTCATACCTTATGGGTGTTTTAAGGCTGATACAAGCTTTTCACATCAAAATGTTCAACCTGTTTTCACAGGACAGGAGTTGTACACTCAGAGGTATTGTCATTCCATTGTCTCTACTTCACCGTTTTCTGAGGTTTTGGTGTCTTTTCATGCAAGTTTCTCCCTGTCTCCTATTTACAGCTGAGCTGTGCTTTAAGAAAGTCATAAATCCTTTGCATCACCTTTTTTCTTTTTTTTTCTTTTTCATAGGAAAGAGATATGATGCCAGGAATGAGAAATTAGTGGGTAGGACCAGATGCTAGTGATATGGAAGTGTCTTCTTTGATAAAAGTTCAAATGCAGCATTTCTCTGTGGTCTAAATAACTATGTGGTACATACTGCATATTCCTGCTGGGAGAAACATTTCTAGTGACAAGATCTCTTTGTCTTAGGGAAAAGACCTCAAAGACAGTATTTTTCACCCTTCCTTCTATTCCAATCTCTGCCAACTTCAACAAAGTCCATGTTCTTGAAGTTCCATCATCCTTTGCCATCTGTAGCTGTTTGCCTCTATTCATACATCTCTCATCACATTTTTATTTTCTTCTCACTAGAAGACTTCTTGGGGCAAGATATTCTGCAGTTTATCCCTTTCTTTTCCCTTGACCTTAACCATAACTACAAGTGCAACTACCATCACCTGTGTGTGATGTACATTTTATATTTTTCCACATGTAAATCTCTTTCCAAACTGCAGTCCTTTCTCTACAATCTACAGTTTAGCCTATTTTAGATACAATTTTATCTGACCTTTCTTAAGGCTATCTAGCTATTAGTTTGTCCTTGATACTTCATTCCCTACCTTTTTGGACCACTGTAAGCTGCAGCAGTCTCCATCCCAATTTAAGCAGGCACTCTGTGTCTCTCTAAAGGTTGTACTCAATGTATGTGCATGTTCTCATGTCTTTTTTATAACATCTGATAACATCTGCAGTCCATGGTCTTTCTTATGCTGAAATGTCATACAGCTGTCATTTCATCTAGGCTTTTAGAATTCTGTATCTGAAGCATTTTTGCTTTGTTTCTGGCTTTTCTGTGTGCTGCTATTCTTTCTCCACTTTTCTGTAATGAATCTAACCAGTCTTTGCGGTCAGAGCATTTCACAGGTGATTCTCATTGCATGGCTTCTTTTATTTATTGTCAGATCTTGACTCCTGATTCAAAGCAGCCTGCAACATGAGCCTCTGTCATTCCTTTGTAATATTTTCTGCTTTCTCTCATTTTCTCCACATTAGAAAGAACTTCTTTTGAGTACCACCAAAGCTGAAACACTGAACCAACTTTTCAAAAAACAACTACCTGACCAAGTTAAGCTACTGATACGGAATCATAGAATTGTTTAGGTGGAAAAAGGTCTTTAAGATAAAGTCCACCTGTAGCACAGCACTGCCAAGTCCATCACTAAACCATGTCCTTAAGCATCACATCTCTCAAAGTCATTGCTTTTCTTGCAGGTACACATTTGTGCCCTTCTGTGTGCCTGGACCTGGAAGCTGGGCTTCCTATGCTTTATAGTCTGTTTGGGCAGGATTTGCTCTGTTGGTACCACCTCCAAAACAGCTGCTCTGGGTCTCACTAGCAGAGATGTCCCCCAAAGATGCCATGGTAGTTCAAAGAGGGAAGGAAGTTTACAAAGTATTTGGTGGGTTCCATCTGCTTACCACTGAGTCTGGCCTTTGAGTCTTTCATTAACTTTTTGTCCAGTATAGAAACAATGATTTAATTCCTTTCCTGTTTTAGGGAAAGTGCTGTGAACCTTTAGCCTGTGAGCTCCCTGAAGGTCTGTGCTGGCGGGAGCATGCTTTGCATGTGCTTCTCAGCCCTTCCTGTGAAGCTGAAACTAAACATCCATGTTTGACTGCACTTCTGCAGCCTGGAGAAACTTCCCTTTGATGCAGTAAAACTGAAAAGTCATTTTGCACATTTCAGACACAGACTATGAAATTCAACTTATGAACTTTGCATGGAAGTAGTGCCAGAAAGCTGAATTGCCTTTGTATTTCCAGTAAAATATATATGGGAGGTGGGCTATTTGGAACATGAGTTCATCTTGCAACTTACTATTTACTGCATGTCAGATTTGTAGGATCAGTGATGTATTCACAAAATATGTGAACAAATGTAATAGGACCCAATACAAGTTCTATGGTGATGGAATATTGCTAGGAGCCATGCTACACCCTTTGCTGTAGTGACGTCCCAAAATTTTTCCTTATAGCCTTCAGATGGGGTGATCTAATGCTGCTACTGAATGGTATTAAAAGGAAAATATCTCATACAGTGTCATTGTCTACTTTTATTCTGCCCTTCCTGGCTCACCCAATTAATTCTGAGAGCAAGAGTTGCCTATTAGGTAGCTAATGATGCAGTAATTTATGCTGGTTACATACCTCCTGCAGCTGGTAATGCATCCCAATTATGTGAAGCAAGACAGAAATCTGGAGCATCTCTTCCTCGGTCTCCTTTGCTTTTACAAAGAACAACATGCTCTGTTTTCCATTCTGCTGTATAGATCCATAGGGTCTGTTCAGTGTTGTCCCTCCAAGGAAGATCCCTTGACTGTGTTATGCTATAGGATGATTGTCCTGCTTAGCCATGTCTGTCCTCTGCAGGCCTGGTGACTGCCAAAGCTGGCACTGTGAGCTCCTCATTTGCACAGTGTGCCCAGCTGGGTGTCATGCAGCTCGAGGGGAGTAGCCTGATTTTCTATGCAGACATTTCAATGAGGCCATAGGCAATAAATCGGTGTCCTATGGCGAGGGGCTTTTCTTTGTGTCACTCACAATGAGAATTCAGCCAAAGATCCTTTGTGTTTTACCTCTGAGAGGAATGTCATCCCACACTAAAACGACTTGCACAGAGGATTACTTTAACATAACAAATATTTTTGAGCTGACTTACTGACTTGGCAGCGGGCGTGCTGAGAGCACTGCGAGGCTTGTGCTGAGGATGAAGCTCATCATGCTAATCAGTACTGCTCCTCTGCTGTCTCCTGCCTCTCTGTACCAGTTGTCTCTTTGGGACAGAGCCCACCTTTTTCCATTGCTTTGTTTTGATCTCCTGTGTAATTTTTTACAATGTGCTTTGGATCATAAGACTGTGATGTGTGACAAGGGCTATTCTAATATGAATGTTTTTGGGGGTTTGTTCATAGTTCAGAACAACACCTTCGCATTTATTGAAAAGAAATAGGCTGCTTTTCTTTCAGTCAGTCTGGAAGTTACAGTCCTCTCCTGGTACCTGGAGTGCATTGAGCATATGTGTCTGCTGCTGGTAAGCAAAGCTTGTAAGCATAGTTGTCAATATTTCATCCTGACAGGCTGTTTCTGTAAAGGGCTGTGTCTTACCACAGTGGGTTTTTAGTTTGTTTCTTTAATAAAGAGAATTTATGCTGGTTAATTACTTAAACCAAATAAAATGTTCCAAAGGCTATAAATGATAGTGTTTCCACCTTATTTTCCAAGGATTTTTATTGAGAAATGAATAATATGATAGATCCCATATTTAGGTAATAATGATGAAGGTGGTAAGTTAAATGGTAGGAACGCAGGCTTAGGAGTCCCATAAAGAGTTATGTATGCACTTGATGTCAGATGGAGGGAAACAGCATGTCCAAAAGCCTCTGTTAAAACAGAAAGTCTTCATTTATGGTGTTTTGAAAAGAGTAAGTCAGAGGAGGAAGGATGTGCAGGTGAGTTGCAGGTGAGGGAGAGACAAAGTTAAAAAAGTCCAAAGAATGTAGATTAAAAATGTAATGGGAATTGGCAGCAGAGTGATGTTAGGGTCTCCGGGATACCCAGGACCCATGCACTACCAGACTTCTCCAGTTTCACTTTTGTGAATACCTGCCCTGTAACATTCCCACTCCTAGTGCTGTGCTGCTCAAAAACCCTTAGATCAGAACCCATGGACCCCATGTATGTATAATGTCTGGCATAGGTGGGGATCAGTCTTTCCTGGAGGCTGCAGATGCTACCAGACTCCACAGTGGAAACACTCTGGTCTGAGCCTGTGAGAGAGGAGGGAACCAAATCCAGAACCACTAAGACCCAGTGTGATAAATTAACTGTGTCTTTTCTTTATGCTCTGGTGGAAGCACCCAGCTCTGGTTTCAGCTGAAATCTGGGAGCTTTCCCACAAACTTCATAGCACAGGACATGCTACAGAGGCAACATATCAGGAGCAGAGTTGTGCTTTGTGTAAGGACAGACTGCGAACAACAACTAGCACTGAAAGTCTGCTAAAGGCTTCTGAGCTCCCTGCCACGTGTCACAGAAGGAATCGGATGTTATTAATCCCAGAGCTCAGAGGCGGCACCTCTGTATTCTGACCATATGCACAGATCCTTTTCCCTCCTCACCTGGAGGATCTCTCCTTCTGGAGTTGGTTCTGGCCTAAAGAAGGAGCAGGGGAAAAGCAGTGAAATCGTGAAAAGGCATATTTGTATTCCCTCTGGTGTGGGCATGTCTGGTTTGACCTGAAGACTTCCTTTTTTTTTTTCTTTTCTTTTTTTAACCAGCAGTAGGGAATTCCTTACCAGCTTGTTCTTGCAGTAGCCAGGCCAACAATGACAAGAATGTGGAAATCAACTAAGCAATTATATTCACAGTGGTGGTTAACAGCATCCCTTCATCTGAAACAAATCAGTTACAGTCCAGTGAAACCTGCTGTACCTACTGCCTGTACATAATAGAGCCCTTGTGCATTTTCAGAGCGTGCCAGACCACTTAAACAGGATCGACGAGAGGCAACAGGAGAGAAATGCTATGTTTTTTTAGCCAGAGACACAGAAAACTGGATATTCTTTTATTCAACCCTCTTCCACACAGAGAAATCTGCCATTGTATTTATAAAGGCATTTCTGTAGGTGCTGCAAAATGTTGTAGGAATGAAGCCCAGGAGTATAACTTAAAATTAGCTGTGAACAAGAGCGATGAGCAATTGCCAAGGTAGGAAAAGTTATCTAATAGTCTTGAAATTAGTGGTAGTTACTGTGATCTTGGTTGCCTCTGAAAATCTGCGGTATTTTCTGTAACACTGGTGTTTAATCTGTGAGCCCCAGGACTCCATGAATTGCTTCTAAGCAAGTCTGTGAAGAGTGGGGTTAGGAACACAAGTGTGCAGCTGCTGAACAGTGCTGTACAGACATTTCTAAGAGAACATTTGCATCTTGCTTGAAGATTATCAGAGACCTATGACTCAAACAAGGCTACAAAAATGCAATATATTATGATAGAAGCTTACAGAAGTCACCCAGGATGTGCAAGAGGCAGTTTGGAAGGTGTGCCCTAAAGTACACTCCCAGTAACGTGAGCCCTCATATATAGCTAGAGAGAATTTGACCCAGGATGTTTCCTGACCTAAAGAATTGGCTTCTTTTTCTCCGAGGTGAAAGATATTCATGGTTCTAGGCTGTGCACCATAGAAACTCCTTGTTTATGGTGCTTTTATTGTCTTTTTGTTGAAATTACTTTTCAGTGACTTAGTGGCTGTTAGCAGGTTTGGGAGCATTCTGCAGTGGGGGTTAGCAGTGTCCAGCCAGCAGCCATACAGTTAATGCAGCTAATGCCTGTTCTTGCTGAATTTGTTGTTTGAATTACTCTTTAGTCTGCACAATTATCTTGAAAGTGAAAACAAGCTGGTTCAGAGTGAATTGAACAACAGGGTCCTAAATGGGAGGGCAGTGTGAACTAGAGTAGCAAATTTTCATGGATTAATGGCCAAATTGTTGTCTCATTAAAGTCCAGTGGCAGAATTCCCATAGGCTACAATAAGAGACAGGATTTGACCCTAAGAAAAGATTCCATTTGAAGCATTTGAGTGTCTCCCAAAAGCCAATTATTAAATCAGAGGCGCCGTAATAACTGAGCTCAAATTTATTTCAGGACTAGGAAACACAGTTGGGAGGTCAGTACATGCTCATCATGTCATTTCTATGGTGACTTCATTGCAAAACTCGGCACTGGGCTGTGTACAGGGCTGACAAAAAGGCTGAGCTAAGAAAGAGCCTGAAAGAATCGCATTGTAACTGATGAAAAGAAGCTGTTTCCATCAGCCGCGTTGTCAAGCAACTTGGCAAAGCACAAGCAGGAAAAGGTCTCTTCTGGTGACTGACTTCCACCGTGTTCCTCTTCTTTCAGTGCCACCACTAGTCACCACCTGGCTCTGCTCCAGGCTCTAAAGAAAGCTACAAGTAATCAAATGTTTGCTGACAAAACCACACTAACAGAGTATGTCTGTCTCGTTGGTTCAATTTAATACCTGCACATCATTGTTTTCTCTTCCTCTAATCAAACAAACAAACAAACAAAAAAACAACGGAAAAGATTCGTTTACATGGTTCCATGTGAAAAATGTGTTGTGTATTCACTTTTAACTTCTTTTTTTCTTTTTGTTTGTTCATGGTTAAATAGAAGAAATCAACTGGTAGGGGCTTTCCCAAAATGCCATTTTACCTTTAGCGCTTTTCTTAGGGACACTAACCTCCTACTGATTCTGGACTCATTAACAAAATTATCAGTGCCATGCATGTGCACATCCTTTTAATAAGCTGGCATGTTCTGACCCTTAGAAGTTGCAGAGGAGGTCTCAAAATTAGAAGGTGACGAACTTCTACACATCTAGAAAAAATCATGCAGCCCCCTCAACAAAATGAGCCCCTGTAGCGAAAGCAACTCACAAGTTACAGCACTCATGCAGAAAGAGCATCCTGCTGGAGTAAATGATCTGCAGGGAAGTACTGGCTCACTGAGATCTGATCTGTAATGAGAAGGAAACCTGATTTTGTATTTTGTATTTTGTCTTTATTTTCCTTAATGTTCTTTCTCCTTTGCTGGCAATGCTTATGCATGTGCATGGCTGTAAGCAAGTTCTTGTTATCAGAAGACAGTCTCAAGACATTGTTTTTAGTTGAGCAGCCAGATAGCTTGTCTGGATCCATTCATATGAATCCTCTTTTCCTTTCCCAGATGCTTTTATTCTGATTTTATATAAGGGTATTTGGCAAGGTCTCTCTTAAATAAATTTTTATTACTTCTTTTTTTGTGTGTATGTATGTATGTGTGCATACCCAGACTCGCAGGATAATGTTATGGGAAAACCTAGTTTATAAAATAAATAAAATACAGCCAATAGAGAATTTGTTATTTCTTACTATTTTTTCAGTCAGACTTGTGAAAGTATTTAGGCAGAGCTATATTAAATCTCTGGGATCCGAACATAATGCAAATTAGAGACATATTTTATTAACATATCTTTGATAATTCTAGTAGGTATATTTATCCATCTACACGTACCTAAATACACCTGGAAAGTAGCACTGTTTTCATGAGGAAAATGTAATTTTATTTTCATTTCATTTTCATTTTGACTAAATGGATTTTATTTTTGATCCATTTTCTTGGTAAAAGAATGGTGAATCCCCTTTTATCAAATGTGATTGTGGCTAGCCCAAATGGAGACAAAATATTGTAGCTGCTAGCTAAATTCAAATTCAAAGATGCTAAGTTGAGGGCATTTCAGAATAGCAGAAATTAAGATTTATGTTTGAAAGGGTGCACTTCATTGGCATTTGTTACATCCTGTATCTGATAGTGAATTTGGCTCTGCTGATTCTACATAAATTAAAACCATGAGATTTTCTTCCTAGGCAAGTAGCTTAATAATGCAACTTTTCTTTTGCTACAGAAGTTACATTTATTTAAAAACCTTAAGTGTAAGATCACAGAATCATATAATATCTCTAGCTGGAACTGACCGATAAGAATCACTGAGTCCTACTCCCTCCTCCTCACAGAACCTTGCAGGTTTAGTATGATTAAACCTTGGTATGTCTTGCCATTTCTTCAACTTTCATTTAAAGGAGGCTTTATTTTTTTAATAATTATGTAGTAATTGTCATTATTTACATTTATGTTTTTGTCTAGCGAACAAATTCCAAAGACTTATCATATCTGATCTGCTCTGTATTCAACTTGAGTTTTGCTGTGGAGCCAGGGTTTTACCACTGGAGTCCAGTTTCTTTTAAGCTGGGGAGAAGGGTTAGGCTGAGTGTTAAGCCAGACTCTCTGGCTAAGGAACAAAGGGAGCTTATTCCACTTTGCTTTCTTTTTTAGTACATACAGGGTTTGATTTTGCCAGGCCTAAATGTCAGCTTCATAATTTCTACTCTAGCCTGCTGCTGAGTGAAGGCCTGTATTGGGCTCAGAACAAATCTGCAAGCTTTGGACAGAAGAGATGGCTTTCAGACAAATTTATAAATTGGTTTTAAAGATGTAATTTTTAAAATTTATTGTAGCAGAAAGATTCACTCAGTCCTTTTGTCTTTAGACAAGCAACTGATCATCTTTAGACTTCATATCACTGATTGTCATCCTGGGACTCAGACACGGAGACACCGCCCTCCTTCCTTTGGGGAGTCCAGACTCCATCTGTGGTTAAGCTCTCTGTTGCGCTTTGTGTTTTTGAAGGGTTGAGTTGATAGAGGCTTAGGAATAAAAGGTTGTTTCAAATTGTTAGGGTACTGTTGCTGCAGGGAAGAGCTTTTGGTTATTTCCAGAAGGTCACACCCAGGATCTTCTTGACATTCTCTGAAAGCTTCTTCCAGAGATGACAAGATGTATGAAACTTGCACACAGTTTACCTTGGGATGTGGTATTTGCCTGTCTCAGCACACCAGAGGTTGCAGTGGTTCAGAGACCAAGCTCTAAGTCAAAATTCAATTGGTATCCAAGGACTCAGTCCACTAAATCTCAGTATGAGTTGAAAGCAGCTTGAAAGATTGATTTCTTTAAAAAGCAAGGTTTAGCATTGTTGGTTGAAATACCGTGTGTACATTTGAATAGGAGGCTGGTGGACTCCCAACAGCCACTGTCCCAAAGGGAGCAGGTCACTACTCTGTGCCAGCAGGAGTGATTTTGTGGTCTTTAAATCAGTGTGTACCAAGTTGCCTAGCACAGCCTAGAGCAAATGTGTGTAGGAACTGTCTGAAGGATTATCTTTCTTTCTAATTGACATTTTTTGTACACAGAATGCTATCATGAAAGTACTAATAACAAGTTACTAATCTCTGTAAAAATAATCAACTTTTAGTGAAAGTTTTTTTAATTGTATGCTGAAGCAGCAATCAGGTTCATCCTGCAGGTTTGGCACTAATGGTGTTCATTTCCTCAGCTTCTGGGACACATACATCTGCTATCAGCTAGGAAAAACAAAAACCTTGCTTCAGGAAGTCATCAGAAGAAATACAATGACAGCCAGTACTGCAGTGTCAGTACTGCAGCCCAAACAAAATGTTCACTGACGTTCTTGAAAGCTCTGAGTGATACATCCTGGAAACTGCAACAGCCATGAGATAATCTGACATTCGTTATCACCTCTGCCACGTAACTTCTTTGCATTTTCTGTGGAAGAAAGTCAGAAAAGAGAGGACAGAAGAAGCATGCTACATCTGTGTTGTTATGAAACAGTAGAAACTACTGATTGGAAATGCACTTGAGCTTGGAAATGCTTGAGTCCAGGTGACTGGGAACTGCCCCTGGACTCCGGAAAGACTGAGTCAGCTCTGGGGCAGTGCTGACCCTGCTGTGGGGGCTGAAGTATCCCACTGGCTTCCTCCTGACCATTGCATACTATTAGGGAGCTGCACCAAAAAATCCTCTGTTTGCCCACACTAGTGTCGGGACTGGGATTCCATCTCTCTGGCTCATGGATTTTTGTCCAGCTCATGGCCTTTATTTACTGGAGAAGCTGCTGATGCTGTTGTGTGCACACTCCTAAATAACTGTTCAGTAACTCCCTGAGGTGCTACTCAGCTTCAGGACTTCCCTCCAAGAGAACGCTTAATTCATCACAATCAGTAATGGATCAGTCAGTCAAAACTGCCAACCTCTTCTTCTGGGTTTGGAAAGGATGCTGCTGTGTGGCAGCAAGTCAGACACACTGCCAGAAAGTAAGTGATGTTGGCTGATGACTGACCTGAAAAAGTCAGCACTTCTGTGTGCTGATGGGACAGAAGACAAAGCTTTTGCAAGCACACAAAAGATATGCCATATGAACACATACTCTGCCAACCATGCTTTTGTTGTGAGGAATAACAAAGCAGAGTGTGACTTGTTAGGTTTTGTTCAATGCTAAACATTATGGTAACCTACAACTTCAGGAGTGCTCCCTCACTCAGATTTTATAGATAGTGTGATAGCTTCTTACAGCTGAGTTTCAGGCCCAGGAGGAAGATGCTGGATATGATAAAACTCTACATAGTCATTGACAATTGGCAAAATCATACTGATGGTGAATTGCAGCCTTGTTTTCCCCAGAACACGGACTCTTGGATTGGGTTGGATGGGATCTGAAAGATCATCTAGTTCCAGCCCCCTGTCATGGGTTAGGATGTCACCCACTAGACCAGGTTGCTCAAAGCCCATCCAAAGTGGCCTTGAACATTTGCAGGGATGGGGCATCCACAGCTGCTGTGGGCAACTTCTTACAGTGTCTTACCACCCTCACAGGAAATAATTTCTTCCTAGTATCTAATTAAAACCTGTCCTCTTTCAGTTTAAAGCCATTTTCCCTTGTCCTGTCACTACATGCCCTTGTAAAAAAATATGAATGTTATTCTAACAAAAAATCTTCCTTATGTCCAATCTAAACCTATCCTCTTTCAGTCTAAAACCACTAACCCTTGTCCTATCACAACAGGCCCTACTAAAAACCCCTACTAACACCCTTCCTATGAGTGTCCTTTTTATTTTTAAAGGCCAATATAAGGTCTCCATCCAACTTTTCAGCTCTGACTATCCAGACATTCATTTATTTCAAACACTGAGAAGTTAAAAGTCATGTTACATTTGCTTTACTCTGATGTTGCTGTATTACTGTGGTGCCAGGCAGAGGAGAATCAAAACCTTGGCCTCAAACCTGAGTTGAGAGGTCTATTGCCAAACATATGCTCTACCTACAGGTCTTTCATGGCAGGCCATGAGTGAAAATCATGTCAGTATTCCCAGTATTTGCAGACTCTGGCTCTGCCTCCAATGCTCCCCACACCACAACATGCCATTTAGCAAGGCAGGTATTACTAAGTTGAAACCTCTCTGGTGAATGGCAGTTTTGGAGGTTTGACTGACGTCTGCTGACTGAGGTGCATGAGTGAAATAAATGCTTTAACCGTAACCTTTACCTGATCACTGATATATCAGTTTTGGAATAACACTTGTGTGTTCAAAGAGCCTGGAATGTTTGTTACAGTTACTGCAGTCACGTTTCATCTTTGTGTCCCTTAGCCAAATTGTTTCGGGTACAGAGGAATAAATGTTCTGCTGGAGGAAGGAAACCACTGCCTTGGTCTCAGACAATACTTGTTTAAGCTAGGACAGGCTGGAGTAATTGAGCCGAGGTGGACAGGCAGCAGCCATGCCAACAATAATATTGTTTGCATTTTAAGCTATAGCATCTAATGGGATCAAGAACAGAACCAATTTATTTCGAAACTCATGTGAAGATTTGCCAGAGGGGTGATTTACAGCTTCCCAGCAATAACGAACAGTTCAGCTGTCTTGACCAACATGTGGTCACGCATGTTACAAACTGACATAAATATTTCATAACGTCTTGCTGCAATTGCTGTCCCACAGAAATGTTTGTCAGACAGCTCCAGGAATCAAAAGGGGTTTAATCTTCAAATTTCATCTCGGAGTAATTCTGCTTTCTCTTTTTTTCATTCTGAACTTGGATAACTTATTTCATACTGTCCTTGATTAAAAACAGTTGCAAGAGGAGGATGGGAGTTCCATTTTTGAACTTTCTTTTTTAAAAAATCTCAGGAACTTTATTAGGTATTTGATTTATTATTTATAGAGCAGTGTGTGCTTTTGAAACCTGAAGTGGTTAAGCTCAGACTTGAGAAAGTGATAAAAATTAAAGCACTTGTATGAAATTAGTAGTATTTTGTCACCTGGAATATTTGGACATAGAGTACTCACACCATATGGAAACAATAGAACTGAAATTTTGAGGAGCAAAGAAAGTGGAAAATAAAAGGACTGTATAATTGGAAGAATATTTAGAGGTCCTGAAGGGGAAGTTTGATAGAAAGGATGTATCGTTTTGTATTGTGTTACTGTAGAAATTGCAGCCCAGATGCTTCAGTGTCAGGCCCAAATGTGCCAAGTGCTGAGCATTCAACTGGATAGGATTTAGCAACAGCTCACATCGAGTTGTCAGTAAACAAAGATAGCAGGGAGAGTGCTCACAAAGGTGATGAGAGCTGGAGACAGAGGGTCAGACTGCATGTATGGGAGCACTTCCTGCATCTTCCTTTTTCCTCTGTCCATTAAAAGGAATAAAAGTTTTGAAGTATTCAGACAAGGAGGACAAGGGGATGGGTCAGAGGGTAGTCATGATAGGCCAGCTACTCTCCTGGTGGTGCCAAAAGTAATTTGGACACTTAGATGGCCCATGTGTGCTTAGGAAAAACATGTGCTTGGCCACATGACAGGCCCCTGAGGTCAGCATGGAGATCATTTTCGGACTGGCTGGAGGCTGGATTGGAAAAGGACATGCACTGGGGCTAAGTGTTTGTATATGTGTAACAGGTACACAAGCACACACACATATATTACGCCTTTACCTACCTGTCAGTCTTGAAAAGGCATTTTGTGAAATGCAGCCCTAGAAATGCTGGAGTAAACAGAGGAAAGCAACTTGCCTAATTCCTTGAGAGACAAAACCACTGGAGGGCTGAGTCTGTGGAAGGCTGAGAAGTGGGAAGAAAAATATCACCATGTGCACAGAGCACAATTAAACTCCAAGGTGAGCCGCCAAATGAGGACTGCATGAAGATCTCCAAAGGGAAGCTGGACACTCTTGAGCTTGCTGTGTGCCTCTGGTGTGTTGCAGTGCCAATGGGCACGGGACTGGGGGATGGTTTCTCTGTTGAGCCCCAGCATAAGCTGCCTGGGTTGAAGTCCATCAGTGACCCTGCCATGCAGGACTGCAGAAGCAGCGAGGGAAAAACAAAAGTTGTACAAATTACTCAAATAGGAAATGGAGGCTCACACCAATATACTGTGGGGTGCTCTCTGGTTTCCTACGTGTTTAGTTGCCTTCAAGTGGTGGTTTTATAATTAAATGAGAGCTCAGGGTGTTTTTTCTAGTGTGTTTGTTTTACTAAGATGGCAGATTTCTTAGTTAGAGCCTTATCTGTTTCTTGTGTTCCTAATTTTTAAAAGAAAATATTGCCTTTCTCTAGAATCCTTTATCTGAGAGGATATCTGAATGTTTGTAAACATCTCAAATGTTCTGAAGCCAACATATGTTAGATCTCCTTGCACAGCTATCAAAACTGTGGTTCAGGAGCCAGGCCTGCTTCTCCTGGATTAGACAAGGATGTGCAAAGAACATCTTGTTCTGCTCAAGAAGCTGCTGCTATGGTTCCTTTCTACAGAGCTTTGGTAGAAGCAGCATGTGAAGGAGGACAGTGACAAGGACATAGGAATGCTACAGTGGAGGAAACATCTCTGGTAAAGTCAGTAACAAAGCTACTCTTGGTTTTGTTCAGATTCAGCTTCTATCCAAACTATTTTCTTGTGAAACAGCTAATTGTATGGCTGAGGCAGTGCTTTTCAGTGATGTTTAACCTAATACAGCATCAGCAATTATCCATGTACTGTAATCCAGCTCCAGTTTATGTTTGGGGCAACCCCGTTTACTGGGGTGGCAATAGCAAAGGAGATACAAATTGCAGAGAGGCTCCCACCCACCAGACCTACATGGTGCACTTTGTGTGCAAAAAGTAAGTGCACAAGTCTCATTTTATGTGATTTACTCAAAAGGGACCTCAAAAGGAAGTGAGTGCTCTCAATAGCACCAGACACAAATTATGTGCAACCACAATTCACATGATCAGCTGCATGTACAATGGATGAAGTTTCCAGACATTGTTAAACTGGCTTTTAAAACTCTATTTTCTTAATGTTTTGGATCACATTTAAACCTTAGAATTGCCTTGATCTTTTTTCTCAGACACATTTGCTCTTTCAAATTGATGATGATGGCTGGTTTTCATGGGCTTAGGAATGCAAGCATTGTCATTTATGCTGAATTCTTCCTGTCTAGTGGCAACATTATATTTGGGAGAAAAGGGTGTCTCCAACATCACAGTAACTGAAATATTTGGGTTAGTGCTTGGCAAACTGCCTGCAGAAATTCATTTTACCCTGCCCCCTTTTCTCATGAAAAGAAATAATAGCTTCCCCCTTAGCTGAGACATAGGCATGTGGACTATGAGCTTCCCATTTCTGTCCTGGACTAGCTCATTTCACTCACTAATTGATATGAAAAGCTGTGACAGTTGTAGGTGTAAAGCTGATGTGGAATTATTTAGGGAGATAAATGTAGGTAAATGTATTATTTGGGAATAAAGTGGGGGAGATACCAGGGAGTCTTCATTTGCTTTGGAGTTAGGAGGGGCAATCCACCAGAATCTGTGTGCATGATTACATGGGATACTTTTGATAAGGGACTGAGAATTCGGGATTTGCCTCAGGGTTCTGCCCAACAGCATGGCAGTAGCCCAAAGCCTGATGTCCTCATTACTGCTTACTCCATCAGGCCACCCTTGTCTACAATATTTTACTACACATGAGGAGGAAACCAGCAAGTGCTTCATGATTTAGGCTGATGTAGGCGGGAATGGTCTTCTACTCTGTTGTTTGCATGCACCATGTGTCCCCCACCTTTGAGATTCTACACTGCTCTATTGCTCCTAATGATTTCTCAGCATTTCTCTGGGGTTTTTCTTCCCCATGCCACCTAATTTTTCTGTATATGGCAGTTTTACTCTCCCTGAAGTGATTTTACTCTTCTCCTTTACCAAAAGACACTGCAGCTTGTATTTAGACACATCATTCATGTAAACACATTTGTGAATCTAATCAAAATCAAAAAAGAAAAATCAGACTTATCTATCCTTCCATAGAGCCAAATGAATATTCCCATTAGCTTGGCTAGAACTTTGTAAGGATCTTAACATGCTTTTGTGGGAAGAAGCAAGTGTGCCAAGCAAGCTGTTCTTTGGGGAATTTTGTCTCATTCATCTTTTTAAAAATCTGTTTTTCTCAATGCAACAGAAACTTATTTGCAGACAAAACACATAGAGTCTCTAGCATGTAGATTTATTTTTTTTTTAATATGGAGGACAAATTGCTGCCCTGGAGGCTGACAAACTGTAGGAAATCATAATGAGTTCTCTACTAACTTTGGTATAGAGCTGTACTGCTGCAGTCTGAAATCACAGTGAAGGGCTTGAGGAGTTTAGCACTGCAGTTTTTCCTATGGATTAATGAATAAATCCCTGAAGACATTTGGGTTTTATGAGTTTTCGGTCCTATGAGTTTATTTGTGACGAAAACCTCCTGCAACACGTGGGAACAGCACAGCTTTGCAGCTTTTTCCTGGGACTCTGTCACGTCTTGCACCAGGAATGTCCTCACCAGGAAAGCGTTTACTTTTGTGAGATTACACTGTGCAGGATCAGGTCCCTCTGGAACAGAGTCTTTGTCATGTTCCAGTTTTGCTCAGTCTTATGTTGGTATAAATCAAAAGTCACTGAGAAAAACAATAGAAATGTAATTCAGTGAAGAAAAGTTACTTGCACAAAACAAAAGAGTTCCTGGTAAAACCTCATTAATAGTAGGGACAACTTACGTTGTAATTGAATTAGGGGACCTCATTAAAGATTTAGTTCCCCCAGGAACTAAAACAAACACAAAGTTGAGTTGCTTAATTATCTTTGTCTTGAAGTTTTTAATAGTGTTCCCAGGCTCTGTGGGAGAGGAAGGAAGAACAATATGAAATTATCAGAAGTCCAGTTATCATTTTGTAACAACAGGGGATGGCTGAGATTGAGGGATTTTTCAACTAGTGACTGTGAACTCAGAAAGAGGAGTAGACACTTTGAGAAGAGTTTGTAAATCACAGTCAACAAAAGGTTTGCCCAGCAATAACTGCTGAGAAGACACAGAGGGGATTCTTCTTTCCAGGTTTCAGAGATGTCTTCCCTCTACCCCAAAGCATCACAGGTTTGGGTTTTTCCTAAGCTTAAGAGCACAAACACATCCAAATTAAAGGTAATATGAAACTACAAGACTTTTTAAAAGAGAAAATAAAGAATTACCCCTCTAATGTCCCTCCTTCACTCTTTTTTTTTGCAAATAATATTTTCAATACAGCTTTTCCAGGGTGAAGTGCAGTGCCTGTCAGTCTATCCACACCAGGAAGAGAAGCTTGGGTAACTGAGAAGGAGCACTGTGGAGAAGCTTATGAAGTCAGCTGGAGTCAAGGAGGTCACTGTAGGATCTGATCTCTGTAAAAAAATCTTTCTCCATGTAGAAAATGGATTTTTTTTCTGCTGTTGCTTTCTGCTCTCCAGCCCATGTGCAGTCTCAGTGGGGATTAGTTTGGCTTCTGGTGCTGACCTCTTACGGGAGGAACTTCTGCTTGCAGATAGTCAAAGTCCATTCCTACCATAAAACTGGACATGTGAAAATATCTATAGAAAACACATTGCAGGAAAAATCTGTATAGAATGAGCTTGTTAAGTTCCCTGCCTATTAGGTCTTCCCTAGCCTGGCTGTTAACAAAGTAATTGTAAAGAAGTAGATTAACTGCACCTGCTCTTGCAGCCTGCAGTGGTGATCCCTGTGTGTCTGTATTTCCCCCATGTGCCCTTCCAGCACTCTGCTCTAGTCAGACTAGGAAGTTCCCAGTTCCAGGGACTGTTGCCAAAGGGTTGGAGATGTTCACTTGTTTACTCAGCTCAGAGAGTGCCAAACCAGCTTTTATTTGCATGGATGAAGGATGTGGTCCCAGAAGTTTCTTGAGAACTGCAGCTGGAGTCCCAGCATCACACAGGGCAGTGTCTTGGGACTGTATAAACTGCATGAACCACTTGGTCTGGCCATTCAAGAAGTCCCACAGCCCTCCCTGTGCTGTGGCTGCTTATTGCTCTCGAGAGCACATACATAGATGCAGTAAGCCAAGCACATTTTTTGCTCCAAAAAGATGCTCAGGAGCTGGAGATTATCTGAGTTACACCGGACTCTGGATATTCCACACTAGGTAAAGGATAATTCAGCCCTTGATTAGGCACCCATTACATTAAAAACCGTTTTCTGATACCATAAGAACTATCATTTGTGTCTTTATTCCCACCTACAGAAGGCTGCTCTATAACAAGTAAATTATAAACACAAGCCTTGCCAGCATCCCCCCTGCTTGTATCCAGCCCTGAGTGAAACACCCCCTTCTCACTGCTAGAAAGTGCAGGCAGTGATAAAACTGATCATTATCTGTGAATTGGCTTCACCATTCAGTTTCCAAAATAAATGGCTTTTATGGGATTGAACTGCAAAGAGGGACCTACCACGTAACAGACTTGTTGCTGTCAGCAATAAGAAAACAGAAGCATTTGAGGTTATTTGCAGTAAGCTTTTCTCAGAACAAAACCCCTCACTTAGCCTCTATATAGCGTGAAGCCTTGTGGGCAGCTGATATTTTTGCCTTTGTTTTTGGTTAGTGACATAGCATCTGCCCTCTCCATGCCAACTCATTTCCAATACATTTAAAATTGAATTGGAGCACCTGGCTTTAGCTCTGCAAGGTTGTGGCTCATCATCTAATCATTAGACCTTTCAAGACCAGAAAAAGAGAGGCACAATATGGCTTTCAGGCAGTCTTTAAAAAAATCCCAGTCTAAAAGCTTTAATCTTAAACATAGCAATACCTCAGTGAATTTGAGCTTTTGATCTGGGGCACAATGTGTTTCCAGGTTCATTTCACGCTGTGCTGTTGCAGTGAATATAACCACCTCACCATGGGGTCCTGCTCCTAAACCTCCACAGAAACTTCAGAAAACAGCCTTAATGTTGGAGCTGGCAATTTCTGTTCTGCTCCCAACCTTGCCACAGAGGCACTGTATGATGGATAAGCTCTGTACTGAGAAGTATTTTGGAAATTTAAATGCTGGTTGTGAAAGCAGCAAGTTCTTCATCACACGTTTGCAATTGCTCCAGTGTGAAGATGCTTATACTGGTATAGCTCGTTCAGATAAATGCAGAACTGCAATTAAGGCAGAACTGCAATTAAGGCAGAACTGCAGTGAGTTAGAGATCTTGTGTGTCACTATTGCCGTGCTTAGCCTTGGACTGTTAACAGCACAACTGTGGTTGTGTTTAAACAGTTGGAGCTATTGGAGCAGTCTGAGCTGCTCCTGGTCTTGAGGCTGGTTGGACATGTCATTCAGAGGCAGAGCCCAACCCAGAAAACAAGAATGGGTTACTATAATGGCCATTCAGGCTGTCATTTCTGTAAGGCATCATGGTATTATTTTGAATAGAAATGAGCTGAAATACAGAAAGTTTTTCTTGTATTGGATGTGTGATCATTTGATAAAATATTAAAACTTCTCACTGTTTTATTGTGTGGAAAATCACAGAAAGGACTTTATTTCCTATTGAAAAATTACCACAAGAAGATTTTCAGTGGTCGAATGCAGAAATACCTAGGATACTGTTTCTGCCTTTTCTACCCTTTTCAGAAGAGGTTCACTGCTGGTTTACTGTGTTTGCTGGCTTCACTTCTGTTCTAGGGTATGAGCAGGGGTTAGGTTTGACACCTGATTGGCCAGTCTTTGATATGACTTTCTCTATACAGGCAAGTAGAGTATTTACTGACAAGTATTTCCATCTCCCATTATTCGTCGTCCATGTGCAAAGGTCACAGGAAGTAAATGGTTTGAAATTGTATTCTTTTTTACCCATTCATTGTAGACAAACTTTGACATTCACAGTATTTTCCCTGATGTGATATAATATTGGCAATGTAAAGCCAAATACGGATGCAGAGCTGATGTCCAGTGTTGATCTTAGTCAAGTATTTCAGAAGTCTCCAGCCTGGAGAATGCAGATGATTACAAGTTTTCTGATGAGAACTTGTTGCTTCTTTTGTAATTCAGAAATGATGACTTACAAAAACTCAAACTTTATCTTGTGGGAATGTACCAGTTCTGCTATGAAACTCATTTGGGGGAAAGTTTCTCTTGTCCAGGAAGGAAATTGGGTCAGATCTGTCAGGCATTTCAGCAGAAACAGGCATGTCCTGGGCACAACATTCAACAATGACCATGGAGACCTCAATGCTGTTTCTGGGCTTGGCAGCAAATTCCTGACCTCCTGCCTCCCAGGCAACTGCTGACTCCTCATCTGCTGGCTGGAAGAGGGACATTTTCTCTCTGCAATGCTCTTACAGCAAAGATTTTTGAAAATATTTGACTCTATCCTTATTCAGAGCAGAAAAAAATCCTATGAAAATGCTTGTGAGATAAAGATTGTTTTCAGCTATCCTGGAGGCTGAATAGCTTCTCTAAAATATATGAAGACTTTCTTCTTTCTTTTCATTTGTGCCAGTTCGTCTTTTACTAATGAAAGGAGTGTCGCAGTAGGTATGTACAAAGCATGGATCTGGCAAACAGGAAAATTAGTTTCAGCCCTTCCCTCCTGGCACAGGTTCCTTGGCATTGCTGATAGTTTGACAAACATTTGCACCACTTACAAGTGAACGCCTCTTCCAGCAGTTCATTCCCACAGCCATATGTCCCCAGTGGCTGTGCCCAGATTTGCCAATGTCTGTGGAGCCATCTGTGGTATCATCAGCCAGGGGAGCTGCTCTGAGATCAAGTGACACAGTTATTTTTAAGCCAGGTATTTCCTCTTGCTGGTTAACTGTGTGACTGCACACATGCTCGTACTGGTACAGGGATGGGAGCAAGCAACAGGAGTGGGGGGAAGGTTGCCAAAGCCAAGTTCATCAAGATTATGTCCTTAATTTTCCTCTGGCAGTGGTAACAGTTATTTGTCATAGAGAAATGTTAAATCCATGGTAGAAAACAGCAGCTTAACAGCTATGCAGCTCATTAATATTTTGTCAAGCATGTGTCTGTGTGCTTGAGTAGATGTAGTTCAAGAATTACAGATTTTGAATATTTCACTACCAGCTGTTCATCAAGATATGAACAGTTTGTTAGTTACGAGTGAAGTTTTCATTAGGATTTAAGCTCCTCAGACACTCCTAAAAATGTTTTCTGCCATCCTGCTGTCTAATCTGCTATCAGCATAGCAGAAATACCCTTAATTAAAGACTTAAAATCTCCTTCACAGACTGCAGAATGCATTTACCATTGCTGTTCATCAGGCTGAGTCCAGCATAGGGCACAGCTGGTGGTCTGGAGCATCAGCCTCTGCATGCATGGGAGATGCATGAGACATGCTCAGGTTTCTGCCTAGGAAGCATGTCCTGACCTTGTCCTGCAAGAGCAGGGTCATCCTACAAAGTCTAGCAGTTGAGCTCCAGCTGTGGGACAGCATCAGTTACTAAATAAGACTTGTGGCACTCTGTGTGCTACTTGTATTTAAAACAAAAGGTTAGCACTGAGAAAGCATCCTACATGGCCTGTCTTTTGCACCACTGATAATCCATTAATAAACTGCATCTGGTGGTAAACTAGTAGGTAACTGAAGTAGACAAGTTGGGTATACTATGCAGTACCCAAATATAAATCTTTGCTATCTGGAGGTTAGCAGGTGTGAAGCCCAAGAAGGGCTGTGAGGATGATCCAGAGAACTACAGATGTGTCAGCATGACCTTGGTGCTGGGGAAGGACATGGACTAGGTTGTCTTGTGAGCCATCATGCAACATGTGCAGGACAACCAGGGGATCAGGTCCAGGCAGCATGTGTATATGAAAAGCAGGCCCTGCCTGACCAAGTTGATCTCCTTCTATGACAGTGACCTGGTTAGTGGATGAATGAAAAGCTGTGGATTGTTGTCCACCTGGACTTTAGTAAAGCCTTTGACACTCTTTCCCACTGCATTCTCCTGGAGAAATTGGCTGCTCATGGCTTGGACAGGTGCACTGTTTGCTGGATAAAAAATTGGCTGGATGGCTGAGCCCAGAGTGGTGGTGAATAGAGCTAAATCCAGCTGCTGGCTGGTCACCAGTGGTGTTCCCCAGGGCTCAGTAGTGGGGCCAGTCCTGTTTAACATCTTTATCGATCTAGATAAGGGAGTGAAGAGTACTTCCATTAAGTTTGCAGATGACACCAAGTTGGGTGGGAGTGCTGATTTAATGGAGGCAGGAAGGCTCTGCAGAGGATCTGCACTGGCTGGATTGATGAGCCAAGGCAAATTGTATGAGGTTCAACAAAGTGAAGTGGTGGATCCTGCAAGGCCAATGACATCCTGGCCTGGGTCAGCAATGTGTGGCCAGCAGGACCAGGGCAGGGATTGTCCCCCTTTACTCGGCACTGCTGAGGCCACACCTCAAATCCCATGTTCAGTTTTGGGCCTCTCCCTGCAAGAAAGACATTGAAGGGCTGGAGCATGTTCAGAGAAGGGCAACAGAGACATGCCTGGAGCACAAGTCTGATAAGGAGCAGTTGAGGAAGCTGGAGGTGTTTGTCCTAGAGAAAAGGAGGCTCAGGGGTCTTGTTGCTCTCTACAACCACCTAAAGGTGGTTGTAGCCAAATGGGGATCAGTCTCTTCTCCCAGGTAACAAGTGATAGAATGGGAGGGGACAGTCTCAAGTTGCAGCAAGAGGGGTTTTGTATGGGATATTAGGAAAGATTTCTTCATGTGAAGTGTCATCAAGCACTGGAACAGGCTGCCCAAAAAATGGTAGAGTCACCATACCTGAAGGTATTTAAAAGCCATGTAGATGTCGTGCTTATGGACATAATTTAGTGGTGAGCTTGGCAGTGCTGGGTTAATGGTTGGACTTGATGATCTTTGGAGTCCTTTCCAACCTAAATGATTCCATGGTTCTACACATGTTACGTGATTTGTAAAGGAGTGTGATTGCTGTGCTTCCAGGAAGGCCATGGAAACTAGGCATGAGCTAATGAAGTAATATAAGAAGAGTACGAAGAGAAAGAAACACTAAGAATTTGTACACTGTGAAGTCAAAAACACTAGAGAAATAAACCAAATTCAGATGGCAAAAGAGTGTGAGTCATTAAAGCACTGCAGGTGCTGGACAGCTAATCCAGAAGCTGCAGGTCTGGGTGGTCTGGACCCCACACTCCCTGCAGGGCAGGACTGCCTCCAGGCCCTCAGGGGCTGCATGCTGTTGCTTGCTTTCTTCTTGGATATCCTAACTGGTAGTGCATGTTATGCCATTTGAATGTGCCTTCCTTTTTTCTTCCCAGGGAATGGCTTTTACACTTGAAGAAAGGCTACAGCTGGGAATTCATGGCCTTCTTCCTCCTTGCTTTCTGAGCCAAGATGTTCAAGTCCTTCGTGTGCTGAAAAACTTTGAAAAGCAATCTAATGATCTAGACAAGTATGTCAAAAACATCTTATTTCCTCTCCCTTCCCCGTTTACTTTTTGGTTCTTTAAAGCCTCAAGGAAAAATTGTGGATTCTGCTTCAATGTACACATTTCCCTCTGAGTCACTTTTTTCCAGCTGTCCATACTCTCCAGCAGCAGAATCATAGAGTAGTTCGGGTTTAAAGAGACCTTAAAGATCATCTACTTCCAAACCCCCTGCCATGGGCAGGGACACCTTCCATTTGACCAGGTTGCTCAAAGCCCCATTCAATCTGGTTTTGGACACTTCCAGGGCTGGGACATCCACAGCTTGTGCCAGTGCCTCACCACTCACACGCAAAAATTTCTTCCTAATATCTAATCTAAACCTACCCTCTTTTAATCTGAAGCCATTCCCTCTTGTCCTATCAATACATGCCCTTGTAAAAAGTCCTTCTCCAGCTTTTATTTAGGCCCTGTTTAGGTACTGGAAGCTGCTAAAAGATGTCCCCAGCACCTTCCCTTCTCCAGGCTGAACAACGCCAGCTCTCTCAGCCTGTCTTCATAGGAGAGGTGATCCGCCCTCTGATCCTCTTCTTGACACTCCTCTGGACCTGCTCCAACAGGTCTAGTGATGTTATTTTTTTCTAGCACTATATTACCGGAGAGTTCTGGTATACTTTGGGTAGAAGAAAAATGCAGAGCACTGAAGGTAGAGTGAATGCATATAGTTCATGTACCTATCTGTATGCTCCCCAATACATCCACATTGGGTGGAAGAACAGAAAAAAACTGTCAGAATGTAGGAAAAAATAAAAAGAAAACAAAAGCAATACTGTTTTGGCTAATCTTTCTGAGTTTTCATTGCATCCAGTATTGTTCATCAGGGTTACTGATGGAAGGTGCTGTTTGATTCCTGGTGTGATGGACAGTAGGGTTTGCATCTCCATCTCTCTCAGCTGCCATTGATCTGAGGACTGAGGCAGCAGGACTCTAACCCTGTAGACCAATTGCATTGGCTTTTCTATGTCACAAATACCTATGTTGATCTTGAAAATTATATACTGATAGCTGTGTATGATGCCTTTTGATGCAAGTTTCAAAATTCTAAGGTTGTGCATGGGTGTTACATCCAGCCCTACTGAGTCTGTGAGCTGTCACTGAGGATGGTGGAGCTGGCCAAGTCCTCTGGGAAATTTTGCTCCAAGTACCTGCTCATGATGTAGCACAAAGGAGTGTCAGGGCTTGGGAGAACTGAGTGCATACTGAGTTTTTGTATGACTGCTTTTTGTGAAACTGTGAACAACCATAAATACTGATATATAACTGTTTTTTATTACTTTCAAGGTATATTATTCTTATGACATTGCAAGACAGGAATGAGAAGCTTTTTTACCGAGTACTGACCTCTGATATCGAGAAATTCATGCCCATAGTTTACACCCCAACAGTTGGCCTGGCTTGTCAGCAGTATGGTTTGGCTTTCAGGAGACCACGGTGAGTGAAGAGACTGTGTTGGCATTATTTTTTAATTTCATATGAATATTTCTTTTGTATCAACACCATTTTTATGTTGGTGGCCCGAAACATCTAAAACTCAATCCCTCATCAAAAAGTGAACCAGCGAGCAGCTTCATGTGTGTACATTTGATGATGAGTTGGGGAATTGAGAATAGCCCTGCCTCCTTCCTATAAACAGGGAACAGAGTGGTTTTGTTCTCAAACAGTCTTGTACAGTCCCAAAACAGCTTGCTGAACTTAGGGCTGCACCCCTCCCCATCTGCTGTCTCAGGAGCACTGAGTGCCCTCTGCAATGCTGTTTGAGTAATTGTTGAGTTTTGGATACACTGTGCTGATTTTGAACTTTTGTATGCACATCCACAAACTACCCCACTAGAATCATCTTCGTAAATGATGCTCTGGATCAGTGCCTCTCTCTCTGCTCAGAACAGTCACTGTATAAATTCATGCAACATTAAACACTCTGTACCATGTTGGAAAACCCCATTCTGCATAATTCTTTTTAATGATTAATGCTTAGATAAATCCCTTGTTAGCTTTCTGAAGTGAATTTTAACCTGGCCTGAAAATTCAATGGTATGGTTCAGTTTTCTTTGCAGGCTTTTAATTTTTTTGTCCTTGAAATGTACCAGTAGTCAGAGGAACATTTAAGCTTTTGCTATAGAAATTTGCCAAGTAAAGGAGTGGAATAATACCATTTTCAAAGCATTTCACAAGCTTGAGGTTTGACTGCAGTTTCAGCTGAGAGTAGTGCTACAGATGGGGCAACTGAGGCAAGTTCTACTGAGTCTAGGTCACAGGGAGTCCCTGAGGCACACCTCAAAGACATAAGGGCTGTGTAGACAAGATAATTAATAACATTTTATATATAAGATTATCTTGGCAAACATGCTTGCTTCCTGCTTGTCATGAAAATTCCTAGTAAAGACAGAGTATTCCTTCACATGAGCTGCTCCTCAGGATTGCTTTTTGGCTTGTGTCTGTGCCAGGTAATTGTGTTGCCCTGATGTGCAGTTTGTGGATCTGCTGGGCTGTGGTGAAGTCATTAATCTGTCCAAGCCTTGATCTTATCCCCTCCTCCTCCTCAGTGTGTATGAGGAAACCAGAGAAGGATCTGCTCTTTGTATAGGGGGAGGACCCTAACTTCTTCTGGGCATGAATAAAAGATAAGAGAGCCCAGATTATGTCTCCAGGTGTTGAGCTGTGAGCACTGTCAGGCAGAGAACAACACATTGCTGGTTCTCAGTTAATCAATATTAATACAGCAAGTGCTGATTCTCAGGTAATCAATATTCATGCAGCAATTCCTGCTATACATCCACTGTGTCTTTGCCTCCCAGCTGCCTTTTGCTTGCAATAAGTTAAAACAATATTTGGGAACTTTGCTTCTTTTATTTTCCATCCATTGCTATCTTCAGGAAAACAGGGATGTCTTTCCACATACTAAACCCTTTCTGAAGTTGTTTCTGTTGGAGAATTCCCCTTCCTGTAACTCACATCTTTCTCATGTTTTAAATCCACATTATTTTACCAATGTGATAGGAATGTCTGTTCTCGTAGTCCAGCAGTTTTGCTGCTAAATTTGGGCTGAGTCTACTCTGGATCCCAGCCCATGGCTTCTTCAGGAAAGAGCAAATGACCATGTCCTTGGTACACTGGATTTCCTGTGGTGGGGAGTTTGTTTCTCTGAAGATGCAGAATGAATTTCAGCCTCGTTTCAGATTTGGTTGCAATCAAGGTTGTTTTAGCAGAAGAACATTTTTGTTGTGAAAAGAAAAGAGCTGTTGTATCACGTGAAGTGATGAGACTAAAATGGGAAGTGTAGATATGTGCTATTTTTGTAAAACTGACTCTTACTGTCTTGGAGTATATATTTTCTGTCCTGGAGCATATTATGTACGTTAGGAATTGGCCTGCAAGACATAGCTCATAGGTAGGATGTCAATATTTCTGCTAAAATCTCCATTTTAAAACCTCACATTGTGCTCCAACATGGATGGATGTACCCATATAGCACAGCTTATTGTGCAGTCTGTCTGTGGCCACAGCAGCAGCAACCTTTGGACACAATTAACTTCCTCCCCATGCTGGGATCTTTCTCAGCCCCATTAGTGCTTGGCTTTATACTTGAAGGTTGAGCCTGGAAAGATTACAGTGCACGTAACTTGCTTACAAAGCAGCTCTTGTGTATCAGCATCTGAAAACAGTCCCAAGATGTCCAGCAGGGCTTCTCTCAGAATCATTTATCAGCACGTTTATCTATGTTTACATGGCAGCAAGTTTTGTTTGTCAGATACTGTTGTTGTAATTGCAGGACTCAGTGCCTGTTTTCCCTTTCTTAGTCTTTATACACACACCCTTAAAGGGCAAACCTCTCTAACCTGCACTTTTATGGGGCCAGTGGACAGAGTTCACCTTCCAGGTCAGGGCTCCAGCATACTCTCTGCTAGCAGATTTATCTGCTCCAAATGGAATAAGACACCTGGTGTTCTTTTCTTTGAAAAAGCTCTCCAGCTAGCAGTCTAAATGAACAGGCTTTCTATATTTAACAGTAGAAAAGAGCTACTAGAAACAAAAACACATGCAAGCATTCAACTCTTCTCATGCTTATCTATGATGCCCACAGTTTCCCCACTTCTGCTGGTGAGCCAGGCATACCTCCTGATGCCCCAGCAGGTTCTCTGCCTTCCCCAAACTCCTATTGCCTTTCTCTTTACTAGTTGCTTTAAATTCTTCAGGCATGGTATTTTTTTTCCATTGATCTCAGACTTCTTCCTATGTGATTAAGCCTCAGAGGTTTAGAATTACTGAAATAGAGGGGGGACCATAAAATTTATAAAAATTACATCCAGTCTCTGTTGCCTAAGAGCTATGAAGTTTTTGCTGGAAGGTGTCTATGTTGAATACATATTTCCTATCTTGTTTTCCAGCCAGCTCCCTGGTGCTTTAACAATATTTGTTTATTTAAAGCCGTGTAATAAGCATTATGGCCTTTAGGCTAAAGTAAAGTGTCATTTTTATTTGGAATTTTTGAAATAAGAAATATAAATTATTATGTAATTTGTAAGTAGAGGTTAAAGTACTAAGCAATAGCACCTCTTTTGCAGTAATGATTAAGAGCCCTGTCAAAACCTCTCTTCTGTGATCAAACCATATTAAATAAGTGCAAAAGAAGAGTACCATGTCCAAAGAGAAGTCTTCCTAGGCACAGGTCCTGTCTGCAGCTGTGGCCAGTAACAGGAGGAGTACAGGACCAGGATAGGCAAGCATGCTCACTTCTTGGGGACTTCTCAGGTTACGCTCCTTCTCATTTTGTGTCTTGTGGTTGCAGTTTTGTTATGAAAATCCATTGCTCTTTTTGAATCTCAAGTTCTGTAATGGTGGTGAGGGGATCCAGATGTATGCACATTGTCAAGGCCAAAGGATGTGACTGAAAACAGAGTCCCAAGGTGACAAGACTTGTTTCATCTAAAGAATATATCTGTTGCAGTGTATGATGATCAAGGGTGATCCAGACTTAAGGGAGATTTCTTGCAGAGTTGTACAGCTTCAGATCCTATGTCTGCACATATCCTCATTGGAAGTTGGTAGAAGGAAAGACTGAAATGTACCAGAGCATGGCTTGCGACTTTGAGACACTAAATGAAGGAAAGAAGGAGGAATCTTGGTTGTTTGATCCCATTACCAGACTCACCATTTCCTTAGGAAATGCTTCTACCACCTCTATAAGCTTTCAGACTGTGGTTGAAAGTCCTTTTTGATTTAGAGTAAGGATACAAAGCCTCTACAAAAAAAAGTGCATAGTAGTATTTTGATTTCTTTTCATTTTTTGCACTTTTTTTTTAATGTAAAATGCACTTAATGAGTACCATGGGGGTCCTTATGAAGCACAGGACTGAGCATGTGCAATGCTATTTAAAAGGTATGTTTTAAGCCTGAGGATCTCTTTTAATTGTGACAGTATCTTTGAAAGAGACTATACTTCTTCACAAAGAGATAGTAGAGAGGAATCTTAGGGTGCAGAATTAGAGTTTTATTTCTTCTGTGATGGTGAGGGATAGTTTATTACAGTGGCATATGACCACAGTCTCTCAAGACACTGGTTAATTCATAAACATAGTGGTGTTTGAAAGTATAGAGTTGTCAGCTGCTCTTCAAAAGCTTTTGGCATCCCCTGAGAGTAGGACTGGAAAAGGTGGTTTTATCGCCATTGGAGAAAGGTTATGAGAACAGAAAACACTTGCTTGCCTAAGTTCACTTTTCTTTTCCTACAAATGTAAATATCCTTGAGAACTTCTTGCAGAACAATGCAAAACATGTTGGGATTAAGCTGAACCTGGAGAAAGCTAACAGGATGCAGATGGTGTGAAAATTAAGTCTGACAGAATAATGATCTGTGTCTCTGATGAAAAATGAGTAAATGAAACATCAGTCAGTCTACAGAATTGTCTTGTCAGCAGGTCTGGCTCTGATGAGTGACTTTTTTTTGTGGTGTTGTGCTGTCTGAGCAGCAGGAGGGAAAGTTACCTGCCATTTCTGATCACTTTAAGATCAAACAAAATGGAATTAGAACAGAAGTGTAAATCCCATAGTCTTGTCCCTAACCACAGAATTGTCTCTATTCTCTCTTCTATAAAACATTGGAGACCAGAAGTGAGTGGGAACACTGGGGTTTGGATTGTTGTCCTGAAAGTTTGTTTTGAAACCCCTTTAGACAATCTCTACTTCTTGTAACTTCTCTTGTTGCCACCAGCCTGGTTCAGCCTTCTTCCAGAGGCAGCTGAAGTCAGTGCATGAGAAGAGGAATGTGTTTAACAGTTGTTTAGGTAACATTGCCACAGCCACCCAAAGACTGGTCTTGTAAATAACTGAAGGAGAGAGAATATCTGTGGAAAGTTTCACGAGACATGTGTAGTCAGGAAGCCCTGAAGAGGCTGTCAGGACACATGAGTGGGAGACAGTCGTTGGTATGGGACAAGATTATTGAATGAGGGGGTGAAGACCCTGGTTGGAATAGGTGAGGAGAGAGTAGTTCATGCAGAGGGAGCCCAAGGCTGCTGAAAATAGCTTGGCCTGTTTGGAACTTCTGAGAGCTGGAAAAATAATTCAAAGGTTCCCACTGCTCTCACTCTCCCCACTTTCTTCAGGCAAGTCTTTTCAGCATGCTGTACCCCTATCCTTGTCCCTTCTCTGTTTCCACTTCACTGAAGTGTTTTTTAAAATGTGGAGACAAGCACAGATTGGTTTGTGGGCATACAGAGAGAAGAGCTGGTATATTGGTCCTGATCTGATGTTCCATGCAGGCTGGGGAATGGGATGGACACTGTTGGTGTTGTGAGGCTGTAACACACTTTCTACATTGCAATGAGTAAAAAAGGGAGTAAAAAAGGACTTAGCCCTGTGTTTTCATTAGAAAAACAGTCAGTGCTCCTTGTTCCATGTCTGCAGTCCTCTCCTCTCCTCTCCTCTCCTCTCCTCTTTTCCCTTTCCTTAGAAAATGTGTATGCACTGGCTCTAACAACCATGAGAAACTTTCATAGGCATGAGGTANCTCCTCTCCTCTCCTCTTCTCCTCTTTTCCCTTTCCTTAGAAAATGTGTATGCACTGGCTCTAACAACCATGAGAAACTTTCATAGGCATGAGGTAAAATGTCAGGCCCACAGAAGTTAACAGCAAATCTCACGTTAATTTATGAAGGTCAGGCTTTCTGCTCCTGTCAGAGATGATTTAGATTTAAGCCTGTCGAAATTCCCTGATTTACCAGGAGAAGCTCAAAGGAAGAGGTGGAGTTGTCCAAAATAAATAGGTTGACCTGGTGAAGGAAATACAAGAGAATGTGTTCTCTTTTGATCTGCCATAAATTCATGCTGCTGCCACAAGAAACAACCCCACCTCAAACAAAAAATGCCAAAGACAGGGAGGAGGGAGATGAAATATTTAGAATAATAAATACCAGGATGTAAATTTCAGGGGAAATGATCCTGACTATCATGAAAACCTTGGACAGCAGTATCCATTGGGCTGTGGAACAGCCATAGATTGTGCTCAGAAAGCCAACTGTGTCCTGGGCTGCATCCAAAGCAGCGTGGCCAGCAAGGCAAGAGAGGTGATTCTCCCTTCTATCTGCTCCAGTGAGACCTGCCTGGAATGCTGTGTCTGGCTCTGGGGCCCCCAGCACAAGAAGGCATGAACCTGTCATAGAGAGTTTGGAGAAGACCACAAAGACTCTCAGATGGCTGGAGATCCTCTCCTCTGAAGACAGGCTGAGGGGACTGGGGTTTTTCAGCCTGGAGAAGGGAAGGTTCCAGGGACACCTTATAGCACCTACAGTACCAGGAAAGCTGGTGAGGGGCTTGCACAAGGGCATGTAGTAATAGGATAAGGAGCAGTGGTTTAAAACTGAAAGGGGGTAGATTAGATAAAAGAAGTTTTTGACTGTGAGGGTGATGAGGCACTGGCATAGGTTGCCAAGAGAAGCTGTGGATACTCCACCCCTGAAAGTGTTCAAGGCCAGGTTGGATGGGGCTATGAGTAACCTGGTGTAGGGGAAGGTGTCCCTGTGCATGACAAGAGGTTTGCCATGATTAGGTGGTCTGCAATGGCTAAATTATCTTTAAGGTCCCCTTCAGACCAAACAGTTCTGTGATCCTATGATTCTATGACCTGATTATGAAAGAATTCGTAGAAAAGCTGCTGCTATTTTCTGTATTTGCTGCAATTTATTGCAAAAGTTAGATTTTTTTTATTAGATGGATTCACTAAAAGTATACCAAATTATATTTCATTTATCTGGAAGCTGATTTCTATAGTATTGTCAAAATAATTTTTCTTTTCTTTCTCAAACTTTGTACTGTGTTCACTCTTGGGGCTCCCTGCTATGCACTTTAAAAGGGAAGGTGTGAGTCCTGGAAGAATTTGCACAGCACAGGAAGGAAATATAATCAGGGTAGGACTTTTTTTAACTTCCCTGGGGTTTTTGATCCCACCTCAACCTCTGCACTATCAAGTAAAAGAGAATATATTGTGTGCTTAGCAGTGAAATAGATAAGGGCTCCTTGGTCAAAATCAACTGAGCAATAACATTAATTGACCATCTCAGCGTGTTTCTCTGTAATCCTGTAATCTTCCAGTTTCTGAGATACTTCCAGGATCCAGCACACAGTTGCGTGTAGGACCAAATCTCCAAAAGGGCAGAGGAAAATCAGGGTCGAGTCAAATTTTCCTACACTCAAAATTGTTTTTGAACAAAGAATATCAAGCCCCTTGAGCATGGTGAACTTAAATGCAGCAAAGGTTACTGAATTTGGGAAATGCCCACACTTGCTGGTGGAATCCCTGGATGGTGGAAACTTATATCTCGCTTCAATGCCTGGTCTTCACCCAGCTGCATCTGTAAATGTATTTGTGGGTGGCAGAAAGCAGTCTGATCTTCCCCTCTCCCTCCTAAACATTAACAAGAAGGGAGATCTGAGGTAAGCCAGAGTCACATCCCATACTGCAGACCTGCTTGGTTCTTACCCAGTCCTTGGCTCCAGCAGTCTGATCCTTACACAGACAGACCTTCTCAGAGGTTCTCCTAAACAGTATTGAAACACCACTGCTGGAAAGGACACTAGGAAATTTGGTCAAGTTTTAAAATACAAGGAGGATTTAATCCCCAGATTCTGCTATGACTTGGCAGTTCTCTGGTTCAACCAAAGAATTGAGTCCTGAGAATACAATAGGGGAAAGCAGCTCATGACAAGCCAAGAGTAACATGAGTTTGCTTGCCTCTTGCCTTAATCCTAGAATGTGGATAGCAGAGATCCACTGGGGACCTGATTCCAACACTCTGCCTTTTCACATTGCTGCATAATGACCAATGACAATAGGTACTGAGCTGGTCTTTCTACATCTGCTTCCCCATGGAGATGAAGAAAGGATATTTATTCTTTAGGCTGATGCCTCAGTAGAGGGACCAATAAATCCAGATTCCTCCTGGTTTCTGTCCACTGTCCCCTAATAGTTCATATCTGTGAAACCTGATGTTCCATATCTGTGAAACCTTATGTTCCTTTCCACATCCCCTTCATCCTTTTTTCATATCTACCTGCGCTTCACCATAGCCACCCACATAGGATTGTCCTCCTCCCCTTCCCTCTCCTCTTCCATAGGGAAAAATGAGCACAGCTTTCAGTCCTCATCTTGCTGCCCTCTGTGATTTCCTATCTGTGCCTTTTTGATCCCATCCCATAACCATTGTTTTTTCATTTGGTTTCCTCTACAGCCACCTTTTTTCCTGCTTTTCTCTGCCTTCTACTTATTCCTGCAGCCCAGGAAAGCTCTAAGGCTTCGCTAGCAAGAGCTAAGTAGGTACCAGACTAAGTACTGAGTGGGAAGCAGTGCACGTTGTGTGCAGCTGCAAACTGTGTTTTTGGGCAGCTGTCATACTAATTGTCAGAGTCTGTTTTCCCCTCCCCAGAGTGGTGAGGACATGAACTCCTTTATCTTTTCTCTTCATCTCAACAGTACTTTTCATAAAAGGGTATGGGAACAAACATCTTTGCGACCTTTGCCTTTCTGATAAATTTGTTGAAATGAGCTAGCAGGTAAGAGAGGATACAGTATAATTGCCCTTTTCCTGGGAAGAAAAAAAAAAAAAAAAACAACAAAAAAAAACAAAACACAAACCAAAAAAACCCACCAAACCACCAACCCAAACCCCTGCTAAAAATAGTGATAGGTGTTAATAATCTGGCAGATAGGAGATGGATCCAAAAACTTTGCTTTAGGCTGTGGTCTGGACCTTCCTGCTGTGGCAGGGCTTGGCCAGTGAAGGGGAGAGCTACAGCTTGCACTTGTATATGCTCACTTAAATCTCTCTGTTCCCAATCTTTGGCAGTTTCCTACAGCTTATCAGCTTTCAATCCCTTGGGTTCATGGAGATTTCCCAGTGCGGATTTAGACGTGGTTGTGTGAATAGTGAATCTTTCATTATTGCACCTTGGAGCCTGCATCTTCTGGCTTCCACACTGAATTTTGAGTTTCCTACCTAAAATATATGGTGACAGTATTAAGGACATTTATAATAGTAATGAAATTATTCATGCTGCAGGTCATTTGAAATTATATCTCTTACTGAACTTAAATTACAGATATATTGCTTTAGAAGTCTCTGTATAGATTTTATTATTATTTATGCTTGGTTTCTGTTTTTTTTTTTATTATTATTATCTTAGGGTACTGGTCAGCAGCTACAATTTACAAATAAAATTACCTAAAACAATGAAAATTTCTTGGCTTTTATTATAAACAAATCTGAAAAAAAAATAGCTGATGAATCATTGCAGAGATTTTATCCAAGCTGATGATTAATTGTACAATTAGACAAATCAGTGCATGCTAGCACATACTTTCTCTCCAAAGTCTGTAGCCCACAGGCATTTGTAATCTCAAGCTCCCTAAAACAGCCAAGCAATTTCAAAGTTTATTTTGTTGTTCTGAAGCCTTTTGTCCTGTACTGGCGGAGACCAGAATCAAAAAAAGTCAACAGTGGGGGTGCAGCTGGTGGAAATGTCCCTAAAGGCTCATATTGCTCAACCTGTCAATTTTGTATATGAGTTTTGAAAGTGAAAATAAATAAAACCAAATGTAGGCCCTTACTGTAACCACATTTTATTTCATCTCTAGCACAGACTGGCCATAATTCCAGAGTGGCTTCTCCAGCCTGTTCCTCTGGCACTGCAGTGAGAGTTTTCTGTGGTTAGTACGCAACAAAAGCCAAGTCCATCAGCTGATCCCTCCCTCACGTGTGTCCCTTTTGCAGCCTTGGGCAGCCAAAATACCTACCAGTCAGCTGGGCTTGGGGCATAATTCAGCCAGACTGCCAAGAGCACAGAGTGGCGTGCAGTGCAGTCAGCATCCTTCCACCGTGGCAAGCCAACTTGGTTTTTCATTTCCTCAGTGTGAAAATAATTTTGACATGTGGGTTTCGGTGTTACTCTGAGACGGTCTTGCTCCAGATTTTCCAAGAGCATCATGCCTTTTGTGTAAGGAATGTCTGTGATCACTGCAGGTCAGCTTGTGCCATGCCTGTCAGAGCCATTTGCTGCCCAACCTCATAACTCCCTGTACGTTTCTGGCTGCTGTCTCACAACTTTTTCATGGCTGTCCAACAGCATCCTGGTGCAGGCTGGGATGCTCAGAAAGATCTGACTCATCTCTTTTGTTTGTTGCTTTTTTAAGCAATGATTTCCCATGGACTTCCTATGTCTTCTAAGGGAAGTCCAGGCCAAATTAAGTTAAAACGCTCAAGGACTTTTGTGTAAGTAGAATCTCATCACCTTCCGGTTGTAAGTGGAGACACTCAACCTTTATTAATATTCCAAGAATGAGCCTTTCCTATCCAGATAAAAACACTTACTCATGATGCCCAGTTGTCTGCTATAAGTATTGGGAATATGTGCATTTTCTTAACATTAACTTACATGGTAGTTTTTATCATTTCCTCACTTGTGGAGCAAGTTCCCCTCAGAGCACCCAAACTAGAAGTTAATAAGTGCAAAGAAAATTGAACAAAGGCTGAGTTTTTTTACCTTTAGTCTTGCAGTTCATTGAACTGGTATGGCAGCACACACACAAGGAGCCACACTCCTTGGAAGGACCCTTCCTTGGCTGCCTGACAAGTATCTAGAGATTTAGGGACCTTAGCTATAATTTTAATCTACTTCCCTCCATCAGTTTCTCTTCTCAGGAACAAGTGATTATATAAGGCAAAGCCTGGTAGCCCATTAAAGAAGACACCTATTTTCTGAATAAACAAGGCTGATGGACTGATCTCTGTGCAGAAAGCATGTGGAAATTGCAGTTGACGTTTTTGGTATTCTTCCTGCTGTATACCAAACCCTGAGCAAACCTGATCATTGCTGTGTCAGTAAATATTGGATAACGCTGTGAAAATACATTCCTCCCTTACTGGGCAAGTATCTTATTCTTCAGGGAGAAGTCCTTTGGAGGAGTGAGAAAGGAGAAGAAGGATGAAGCTGCAGTAGTTGAGTGGGAGGGGTTGTGTTTTTCAACTCCTGTCAATTTAGGAGATTTTGAGGTCCTTCTGGTGGTTTCTCTTTTCCTCCACAGATCATAAATTGTAATAATTTTCAATCTCAGCTAGTAAGGGAAGTCCATGTGAATCAAAGAGTGATATCCATTTGCTTCATGCTAATACACATATCAGTGATCCAGTGCCATCGTTTGTTCTGCTCTTTTACGACCTTTAATCAGTGTGATGTGAATGCTGGTGGGTATAATTGCTGACTGTTACTCATAGATGGTAAGTGCAAAGAGGCCATTAATTTTACAGATACATGTAAACAGGTAACTGAAGTTATAGGAATGCTGCCCAAACTCATAGCACAGGACAAGACTGGAAAAAGAGCACAGCAATGGCCAAAGAGGTTTTACATGGAGCTTGATGAAGCAAAGGCATTGATTGCATATGATTGTAGTGGATTTCTGTTTGATTTCACATCAGAGGCAGCAGTGGGGCAAGACTATACCAGGAGGGTTGCAAACATAGCCACAGGAGCATTGGTAATTGCCAAGGAAAAGCCATTAGGAGAGGAAGAGACACTTCTGGGTAGGAGGGAAGTGAGGAGAGATTTAGAGCTGTGAGGAAAGATTGCATAATGTTTTTCACTCCCCTCTGTGCTTTGGGGAATGAACATTCTCTGTAAACAAACAATAGTGCTTTAGAGATAGCACTGCTGGCTCCACTGTTTTTTCTAATGGGAAATAGCTCACAAGTCAGCATTGCTAACTAGGACTGTCAGAAAGGGGAACACTGTTTAGCCTTTTTAAAGAAGTAACTTGTTATTGAATGAAAGGATTAAAGGATATTTCTTTTTTTTGGTATCTGAGACATGTTAAAACTAATTCCTTCCCAAATGTCTAAAAGAATCATAGAATCACGGAATGGTTGGAGTTAGAAGAGACCTTAAAAATTATCTAGTTTTAACCTCCCTGCCATGGGCAGGGATGCCTTCCACTAGGTCAGATTGCTCAAAGCCCCATCTGACCTGGCCTTGAACACTTCTAGGGATGGCAAGTCCCCAAACTCTCTGAGCAACATGTTGCAGGTCCCTCACTATCCTCACAGTGAAGAATTTCTTTCTAATATCTGATCTAAACCTGCCCTCTTTCAGTTTGAAAGAGCTATTATCCCTTGTCTAATTAATACATATCCGTGTAAAAGAATATGAATGTTATTCCAAAAAGCCATCAGCAGTATCTAGTACCACTTCCTCTGGGTATCAAATGGGCCGTGGTTTTTTTGTTCCTGAACTTTTTCTATAATGAGCCTTGTAGTTAAGGGATTGTTGTCATTCTGGGACTTTCAGAATGCCATCAGGATGGCCAAGATCAAACCAGTACTGGGGCTCAGAGCAGGATTCTTCTCATGGCTCACATGGTACACTGTGTAAAGTCCTGGAGTACTGCCATAAACTCAGTTAGGATAAAACCAGAAAAGAAAAGATAATGTCACTGACTTAAGGATGAGAAAAGGTCTTGTGGGTGAATATACTCAAACCCTTTTATGGGTTTGCATGTGATCTGCAATTTGCTAGATCCTACAGTCCAGTTCTGGCAGTTTGACTGGACTTGCTGACATCCAGACAGCAATACTGCCTCAGTGACAGATTAAGAAGCTGTAACTCTCTTTGAAGTTTCCTGGACTCTTACAGACGTGCTCAGTGGCACAATAAAATCTAGTCTGACTTCCACCTTAACTAAAGGCAGCTGTAGTGGAACCTGTGACATTAATGGACTGAATATGAGACTGCAGATCTGAAACACTAATAGTTGCAGGTTGAAGCACTCCCTGCTTTTAATTACCCCCACAAAGCTAACAGCTCTCTGAAGGTTACTATTTAACCAGAAATAATAGTACAGCATTTACACTCTGGATTGAAATTGCTGAGGCAGTTAATTTTTACTAAGCTCTAGTTCTTGTAGTTTTGTCCCCATGCATGACTGAACCCATGTAGAAAGGCAGGTTCCTGGGCACAGGTGAGTTTTCTGGTCTGGAAAAACATTGTATCTCTACCCCACACAATGCCTTTGTTAAGTGACTTGATCAAAATTACTTACGTTTTTAGCTTTACATTTTAATTGAATCCTTGTTATTGAGTACCAAGGAGATTAAAGGAACACTGCTGCTTTTCTTTTTGTTTCTCTGAAGCAATTTATCAACTGTAATCCCAAGGGAGTTGGAGCAGACTTGATGATAAAGGCAGAATAAAGATGATAAAGGTTGCTGAGGTTTTATTTCTTCTTCAGAAGGCTTAGACTGCAAATTTTTCGCAGAAAAATCAAGTTACTCTATTTTGTTGTCACTTGGATGTTTCTTATTTATTACTGGTCCATGTAGGCCTTTTTGTTCCTCTTAGTATTCAGAGCTCTACATTGTCATTCTCAAAAGCACAAATAAGCTTTTGCTCCTGTTACCTCTCCCATAATCATGGAATCATAGAATGGTTTGGGTTTGAAATGATGAGAGATCGTGTAGTCCATCTCCTTGCCATGGACAGGGATACATTCCACTAGACCATCTTGCTTGAAGCCATCCAACCTGGCCTTGAATACCTCCAGGAAAGGTGCATCAACAACTTCTCTGGGTGACCTGTTCAAGGGCCTCACCACCTTTATAAGTAGTTTCTCCTTGAGACAAACCTGGCTGCTACTCTTCCCTGTTCACTCATCAGCAAAGCTTTTGCTGAATTCAGTTTGTGGAGTTTGTCTGTTCCTTCTGCCTGTCTTGCAGAAGGGATTTTTGGACAGATAAACTCTCTGCCAGCTTGGGGCATGTTTATTTAACTAATTGCGCAGCTCAGCTCTGGGGGTGAGTTGTTTTCAGGAGGGAGAGCACAACTCTCCTGGGGATCATACAAAATGAGGACATACCTGTGATGCCTGACTCTAAAGTCTGATGTGTCTGTTTCTCTTTGAGTCTAAAATACCATGAAGTTTCTCAACTGCCTGTCAGAATTTGTCATTGCATATTCCATCTGCAAAGGGATTTCCAGCTCACTACTACCAGGATCCCCTTCTGAATGCTTGGACGCCTAATGGGAGGCCACAGAGCCTCAACCAGATTCAGGAACTTGCTTCAGCTGTTTGCCTAAAGGCATTGGAAATGTAGATGTTTTATTGAACCTGGGCCCTTGGCTCTCAGATTCAGCATTAGTGAAATACAAGGCTTACTTAGATACATGCTGACTTCCTGATGTAGTAGTGTCACTGAGAGAGGTCACATGGATCAGCATTTCTGTTCCTCCTGATGGTTTCCCTTGCAAAGCTGGTGATACCATTAAGTTGTTAGCCTAAAATAAGCCATCTGGTTTTGCCTGAAGTAAAGTAAGGAGCAATTAGCATCAAAGACATATTATTAAGGAAGGGAACACAAACTCTGAGAGGGCTGTCTCTCCATGCTTGGTTCTCAGTGACCAACCAGGCTATCTAAGCCAAGCCAATCCAATGACAGCTGTGAGAGTCCTACTCCCAAGGAGCATAGTGAGAGTAGTCCTCAGGTTTTGGAAGACCCAAGCTGAACTCTCTCTACTGACAAATTCTGAGCAGGGATTGAAGACCAGCCCACTGCCCTCCCAATTCAAGGGTCAGAATCAATGGGCATTGGGTAGCTGCCCTCTCCACTTGTATATGAAACAACTCTCAGTTTCATCGAGCTGCACAACCAGCAGCGGGTAGACAGGTGGGTTTCAGCTTCTGCTGTGAGCTCAGGATGTTTTTCAAAGGTTAGATAGCTGGTGGACTCCCTTCAGTATTGAGGAGATGTGAATGTATGAGGCACACGGCTAGACATTTAATAGGTGTCTTCATTATGTAGGGAAAATGTTACCTTCAAACAATAGCATTCTTCCTAAAAGCATATCACAACCTGAAATATATGCAGTGATGTTACTAATTTGCACTTTTAATTCCCAGTTAATAGCTGCCTTCTAAACATAGATGGCAGCAGTACAGTACTCCCTTTTTATGAAAATTGACATCTGTGAATACTGTCTTTGAGGCAAGCCATGTGTATGTGATTAGTTCATTGGTTATTGGCACAGTGTTAAAGAATTACACTGAATAAATGAAATGCTATTTTCCTTTTTTTGCCTTTCTGATCTGTCTGTGTGATTGTGACTTGAACAATGTTGAAGTCAGCACTTTTATTTTTCTTCTTTTCGAAGTAAAGGGCATTTTCATTAGGAATCCCACAGTTGACTGTGGGAAGATATCTGTCCCCTAGAAGAGTCATGTGAGATAAGCCCTTGCCAGAGTGAGTAGCCCAATTATGTTTGATTATTCATCACTCATATGGCCTTACAATGGAGGTTGTTTCCAAGCCTCTTCTCTCTAATGTTTAATGTTAGAAGCCTAAACCATGACCGGATCTGAACTTTCTGGGGCTCAGCAATAGTTGAGAGATGTAAGCAACAAAAATACATCTCTCCATTTTTCCAACTGTTACTAATTGCTGGCACAACTCCTGCTTTTGTGAGCAGATAACAAGGCAAGGAAAATGGCTGCATCCTCCTGCCAAGGGGACTTCTCAAGTCAAAGCCCTTGATTTGCGCTGATTAGACAGCACTGTGATCAATGTAAGCAATTTTCCCTGACATAGGTATAGAGGACAGGTTGCCTCTTTTGAGGTTAGTGCAGCCTAAAAGGAACTTCAGCAAAAACCCAGAGTATCAAAGCAGAAATCAGTCAACGTAAATAAATGCTGTTCTGAGTATTGAAAGAATCCCTGCTACGGATGCTCTTTGATAACAACAGCAGAGAGACAAAAAAATAAGCCACAAATCTAAAGCATGTTTCAAAAATGATCTCTTTCAGCTCCTAATTTTATTTAAAAAGAAGGTACTTTTGTTTAAACCCTGAAGACCTTTGCATTGAGAAGTGATTAACCTTAGTGCAATCAGCTATGTTATTGTCCATATAAACACTTCACATTGAAGTTACATCCAAACATTTAATTTTCTGTTTTACTTCTCATAATTTTTCGTGGTTTTCACTTGGTGAATGTCAAAAACTGGGATCAGATATTCATGGGAAAAAAAAAAAAAAAGGTCAGGTTTGGCTTGATCAAAGCAAATGCCATGGCAGATATTGATCCAGTCAGATTAGAGTTCTGTGGACTAGAGAGGTGACCCAAAATACCCAGCTCTGCAGCAGCCATCCCCATCATTGACACTGGCAGCTGGGTGAGAAGGATCATGCTTTCACTGTTTGGATGGCCAGGAGCTATAGGCTCCTCAGGAAAGAATGTGTAACAAGGCTTATGGTAAAACCATCAGCCTCACTGCACTTATCAAAATTGCTATAACTAGAAACTAGAAAATGAGAATTTACTTTGCTATTAGCAGTCCCTTGAGGTCTCATTTTTGTGTCAGTGAGTTGGCTGTTTTTGTACTCGGCAGCTCACATACCTCCATTTTCAAGTTCACCTGTTTTCTTTTATCTTGGAGTTACTAGTTTTATTACAAGGCTTATTTTTCTTCTCTTTCTTTCCTTTTCTTTTCCTCTCTTAGGGGATTGTTTATCACCATCCATGACAAAGGCCATATTGCAACAATGCTAAACTCTTGGCCTGAAGAAAATGTTAAGGTACGTGGCATGTCTTCTGTGGACTGGGAAAATGCAGGCAGCTTGGTGCAAAATGGGATATTCAGTGGAACTGCTTGGCATCATTTACAGAACTGGTTATTTAAAAGGATGAGCAAAGAATGCTTCCCTTCCTCAGAGAATTTTCAGACTGAACTTCAGTTTGGTTTCAATTTCCAGTCAAGTTGGGACTTCAGAGACTGCCATGTGTGTATGCAATCAAGAACTATTTTTTCAGAGGTAGCAGGATCTTGGTCAATACAAAAAAATGTGCATGATAATAAATTTGTACAGAATAGGAGCCCTAGTGAAAAAGTAAGATATGTGTATTGAAGAATTGTGTGGCTAACTTGTACCAAAGCTCTTTAAGATATCTCTGTAATCAACATGCTTGTAGGACTCCTTCACAAATCCAGTGACTCATGCAGCATCAAGAGCACTGGCAACTCTGAAAATCATGTTTGATATCCAGCAGCTGAAAATATTATTGACACCACTCCCAAAAAGTGTTCTTGTGCAATGTTTTTTTTCACTAGAGCTTGGGGCTGGGCAAGTCCCTGACATGAAATAAAGTCAACACTTAAGACAGGTCTTGCCAGTCACCTCACCTTATTCTATCAGTCTGAAAGTACATGTCCCTGGGAATTTCCATGGCTTTTGAGAGAGTTTTGGTCCCCTATCAATCATCTGCTTCTTCCAAGAACAAAGATTTGGCAGCTGAGAAAATCCTGCAAGCATTTTCCATTTCTAAGGGGGAAGAAAAAGGAAATTTAACATGTTTTCAGAAAAAGTGATCACAATCATATAAACTTGTATTTGGAACCATGGAGAAGAGAGGCAGGCTAGGTATTTTGTCCTTGCTCTGTCCAACAAACTCAGTATTTCCATTCGTTTCCAACTCAGAACTGTGAGCAGAATTCATTATGGCTAATAGAAATGTTTTTGCAGATGGGGAAACTGGCACAAAAAGATTAGAGATTGTTGTTGAAACAGCCCCTCTGGCATCAAAACAGACCATAGGAAGGGCAGTGGTCCATGAAAGAGATTCAGACTATCTATTTTCCAGGTTTGCCAGACTACAAAGGCAGCTCATTTTAGGAGTATTGCTGTTATGGACCACAGGGTTCTCTGTGTCTTTGTGCATCGACTTCTTCATTCCTGAACTGGTCGGCACTGGAACACTCAAGATTTTGAGATAAGTAGGGAGGCACCTGGACTGCAACTAAGTCCCTGGAGTGACCCAGTTTTTTTAAAAAAAAGGGTGAACACCCCCCACCATTGAACACCATCCACTAAAGACAGTGCAGAAATACCTGGAGATGCTGCCCACATTTTGCTCATTAGATTTGGCTCGTTAGGGTTTCATGGCAACAGTGCTTACTGCAGAAATGGGAAATCTGGGCCAAACCCTGGATCCTCTGCCTGCAAGGGCTGGAAGGATGCTGGTGCTCTGTTTAGCTTAGCAAAGCCTCAGCCAAGCCCTAATGAGCCTCACCTTCAACCCTCCTGTCAAAGCTGGGCTGCCCTGAAAGAATCAAAGTACCAGAACAAGTGGGAAGAAATAATTTCTGGTCATACTTATGTGGGAATGTGGGGGTTTTGTGTCCCTTCCAGGATGGCTAATGAATCCTGACAGGAAGAAATATTGGATAAAATGCTGGCCATCCTCAGGAGTGCCTTCCCTTGCCAATTTTCTCTCTGGTTCCTTAGTCTTGTATTCTTTTCTTCACAATGGCCCAGCTAAAGCAAAAAGAATGCAAAGAATCACACAGGATGGGTGTCATCCTGGCAGCTATGAATTCAGGCCACTCAAAGTGAGGATGGTGCAAAAACATGTATTTGATTCAAAGACAAGTGTGCTGCCGTGCAAGCTACTGCACTGGCCTTCCATCCTGCCTTCCCTCCCCTCATTCCTCCCTCTTTCTGTGGGATGCCTGCCCTAGAAGTGCACTCAGGATCTTGAATCCCCACCAGGATTACTGCTGTACAGGGCTGTTCAAAATTCTTCCCATGGTGTGTTTTCTGTTGGTTTACTCAGTGTAGAGTATCAGTTCATCCTGTAAAGGCTGACCTGCTGCAATCAGTGCAGAGAACTGGGAATGCCAACAGCAGCACTTGCCTCTCTGCATGGCCTTGGCAGCTTGGAGATCAGCATAGCACTCTGGATCACTCTGCTGGGCCACATGCCTGCTACTGAGGCACTGCAAACCTGGACTGGTTAACTGGGTACAGCCTGTGGTCCAGAGTCATCTCAGTTAACATCAGCTGCCTGGGGACTTAGTGCCTAGTCTTGTATTGTAAGTGCAGGGCCAATGAAGAGGGAACTGAGCTTTTCAAAGAGAAATAAACCATTCATGTGTTCCCAAAACAGCTGCTGGAGAGAGGAGATGCCCTCTGGAGGTTTCTGTCTCTCCCCATTAGTTGTCAAATGAGTTTAGAAACCATTTACATGGCTTTCATAAACTGCACAGCTAACCTTTACACTCTAGTGATTTCACTAGAGTAATCAAGAAAATTTGTATCAGAGATGGAAATAGAAAACAGGTTCCTAACTGTTAAACCAATAACCTCCTAAGTGCAGGTAGAAGAGTCTGCCCTGCTCAGCCAGAGATTAATGTCCTATTTGTTGAGTTCTGATCATATGAACATGAGCAAATAAAAACATTACTTTAATGTTCCTGTATATCATGTGGTCACAGAAACTGTGCTCTTTTTTGGGGGTGTTTTTTACATCCAAAGAGCTACAAACAAATGTGAGTCCAGTTTCCCCTCTCTGTTACAAATAGCAATACATTTCTCTCATGCTGTATTTTCTGTTCTGATTAATTTCTTAGCGTTGCCTTGAGGAGCTTTGGTAACTACAGAGTGCTGCAGCACATCCTAGGCTGAAGAATTTTTCTCTCTCTGATGGATATCTAAATGCTATGAGAGCATTTAGATAGGTTTGCCTGATAGGTTTTTATTTATTTGGATGAAAGGGGATCAGTGTTCCAGAGAAGTATTTTGATTCATTAGAACTTAATTTTGTTTTAATATTCTCCGCATAGTTTGAATATAAACTCCATTTAATTTGAGGATAAACCTGTAGAAGTGCATATGCTTGCTGCTTTCTCTATTCCCATTACTGCCTTTCAATCCCAATTGCATCCTCTGGGTGTGGTAAAAAGTGAGCGCACACCCAAAACCAGATGGAGCCCACCCAAAAAGAGGACTTTCTCATTACTAACACTTCACATTGACTCAGAAGGAAAAGCAAATAGCAAAAGGCTCAAATATGTGTGTAGTTTATGTAGAATAAGAAAGGACACTGAAGTATGTTTCTTCCACAGATGCAGTTCCTAAGCACACTTTTCTCTCCTAGAAAAAGAAAGATGAAAAATTAAGGCCAGATCTCATTTGTGATACTTCTTGTAGTACAGTTGAGGATGCACAAAAACCATGCTGCTTGGGCTCTGCCACTTGGAATTGAAGTATTCTCCAGCAGAGCTGCTGTTGTCCTACACTGTTAGCTGCTACCTGTTAACCACACTTTCTCCACCCCTAAAAATGAGCAGCCCCCTCTTGCTAACAGCTATTTAACATGCTGTTGTGGACAAGGAGCAAATATCTATTGCACAGTGCATCTGCAAAGTGGCATCAATGTGGAAACAATGGAGCTGGTTTTGCTTCTAGAGCATTTGCAATCCCATGCAACAGTCTCTTTTGATCCTCCTAGGCTATCGTGGTGACAGATGGAGAGAGGATTCTTGGTTTAGGAGACCTAGGAAGTTATGGCATGGGTATCCCAGTTGGAAAGCTTGCTTTGTACACAGCTTGTGGTGGAGTTCACCCGCAACAATGTCTCCCTGTCCTACTGGATGTTGGCACAGACAACGAGGTAAGACAATTTTTCATAAATCTGACATGGGGGAAGAAAGAATCAAGATTACTGCTTAACTGAGGCAGTTCATGTGGAGAGAAAGCTGGAGACATCCAAGATGAGATGATGGCTAGACCAGCACTGCAGGGAAGTGGGAAGGTTTAATTCCTGTTTGATGCATGAGAACTCTTTTGTTTTTATGGTGAACTAAAATAAAAACTAAACAGACTTATGGTCCCCTGGTGAGAAGACTCAGAGTGTTACCAGTTGGAGCTGAAACCTCAGCTCCACCTTTCAGCATGGCAAGGTGAGTTGACAGGCTTTGTACAGGAAGTTCCAGAATTATTCTTCCTCTGGTAATTGTGAGGGAACAGGCAGATATTCGTGTCTGTGTAGAGATGACTATATTCCAAAAATGGAGAATCCCTGGTGAGTGGTTTGGGAATGATTAATGTCACTGTTTTGTTAGATTGCACATGTTACTGCACATGATAACCAAGCAAGAGGACCCCATCTGTTTGCAGATTTTTGTCTTATGACTCTGGCTCAGAAAGGCCAAAGTGGAACATTTCAGCAATGCCAGAATGGACATCTGTGAGGATGTCTTTTTAAAATTAATATCCTATAGCTATTTGTGATGGCCCAGGTTTGTCCATTTTTGTAAAATGTGCTTTACATGACCCCATGTAAACCAAACACACATTTCTTGAGGGACATAAAAAATCTGGGGTATAAGAGCTTTGAGTTTGTGTATGAAGACGAATTAATGCTGACATTTTCAGACATGCTGATGCTCACTGGACAGCTAGATTTTCTGCACCTCTTTCAGTCCTGCCCCAAGTCTCTCACACTGGACCCTTGAAAAGAATGAAATAATGCCAAATCAGTGCCCATAGATGACATCTGAGGATCTCAACTATCTCTTAGGTCTCTGGCCCCAGGATTATGTTACCACTTTAGCATAGCAGCCTGTCATGGACTTGTGGAATACAGGCTGTGCTCATCTCAGCCTGATTCATGGTCTTCCCTGAAAAGGGAGGACTCTGAGTTTGCACCCACTGAGGCTAAAGCAGGAATCAAGTCTCAATCTCTCACTTACTGCAGTCTCCAGTCAATAGAACTTTGGATCCTTCATCTTCTCCTCCACGCTGATCTGCACGCCACCAGTGCTTTGAACCTCCCAGCTGGAGCTTCTCTCAGAGGGACCTGGGTAAAAGTGCTTCCCTTCTCATTAAAAGCATCTGATCGTGCACTTCATCTTGTTTCTGTCTCAGCAGATGGGACACTACAAGCCAAAGTGGCACCAATGATTTTTAGGCCTCTGCAAGGGCCAGATGGCATCAGAAAAAGGGACTTAGAGATTCAGTCTTGGATCCTTTTTCTTCTGCCCAAGATTAGATGTAATTTATGTGTTCAGTAACTTCTCTGTGAAGGCAGTTTCCAGGCTAAGGAAATCTAGGGCTAAGATATAGAAGCTGCTGTTTTCCAGAAATATGAACAATGTCTTTCCTCACAATATAAGTAATTTGTTTTCTTACTTATTTAATGGCTTTCTCATATGCATAAACTCAGATTAACTGAACCCTAAGCACATCCTAGGAGCATCCTTCCTGCCCTACAAGTAAACTCGTTTATCAGTGCATAAATAAGATACCTCTTAAGGCATTCATCTTGTTCATCTCTGCCCATTAATATCTGGTGAGCCAAGGGTAACTGTGTTGCTAACACATGAACCTCAGGTAGAACTCAGTAAATATAGTTGTCATGTTATATTTTTAGCATCAGTTTCCAGCTTCTCTTTTTGACAGTCCATAATATTTTATATACTTGGATACTTTGTATACTACTATACAAAAATATTTGCTTTCAGCAATCAGGCTTTTTTCAGAGCTTGATATTTTTCAGTTTGTCTGCGGAGAATTTTGTACTCTGAGAACAGGGCCCAGAGCAGGAGGTGCTGTAGGAGCAATCAATGAAGTTATGCAAATGGGTCTCCTTTCTGTTTCATGGCCCTGAAGAGCCCTAATGTATCAAACTCACAGGAAAACCTCTTTCATCTTTCCTTCTAAGGGAAAACAGTTGTGGCTGTACAGATCTGGTATTAGCATGCCTGCCAATATTTAGGGCTATATGGCTGCAAGACAATAAGTTTGTGATGGCTCATCCTCCCCTCATGTGGATATTTGGTTCCTGAAATTGGAAGGGGAATTCCTTTGCCTTGACTCTCAGAGGTGTTGGCCAACCTGTCTCCTGCCAGTGTTTGTCCTGTAATTTTCCCCAAAATATATGTTATTTCCATTCTGACCCAGTCCTTTTTAGGTGACTTATGGGTGTTGACTTAACACCTGCTGGATTGGTTGGAGGAATGGCCTGATTTTATGTTCCTGTTGGGAACCAAAATATAAATTAATCTGTTGTATGAAAATACCTTGACTTTATACGTGTCAGATAATTGAGTTGAGTGCTAGGCAGGTGCAGGTCTTGGGAACATTCTGCCATCTGATCTCTGATTGTGATCAACTCTCTGCTGTCACCTAAAAGGCCTAAATGACATTTCAAGTTACATCAGGTGGTCTTCATTGCACAAAGCACAGTTTATGGTCAACAGCTATCCTGCCCTCAGTGCAAAATTAAGAACTGAATGCACAGTGAACACTCCCCACATAAGGTCAGTTTTATTCACTAGGAGTGAGGCACGTGGCAGAGAGGTTTTGGTAGAACTGTTCTGGGAATGCAGAGCTCCATTTCCTATGGCAGTCATGAAGTGTTGCATCCCTCTGACCTTATTTATGCTAAAAGGTAGGCCATAGCTTCCTACTGAAATAATTTCCTGCTTGAGAAGAGATGTGTGAGCTGCATAGTAAGTAAAATTAATATGACTACATCAGACAAAAATTTTTGGTAGGCTGGGACATAAATCTCTGTCCATCTGCAGAAGAGAAGATGTCAACAGAATTGCTTTGTGTCCTAGGCTCTCCTGAGTGATCCACTGTATATTGGACTGAAACACAAGAGGGTTCGTGGGAAACAGTACGACGAACTGATTGATGAGTTTATGCAGGCAGTTACCAACAAGTAAGTGGGGTTATATACATGGCTCCTCTGGGCTGCTTCCATTTAAGAACAAATGTTGCAACTCCTGAAATAAACATTAGTATAATTGATCATTCGAGCAAAGGAAGGTCATTTCAATGCAAGTCTCCTGGGTGGTCTGCAAATGACTCTTTGTGCGTGAGCACTCTGTGTCGAAAATATTTGTCTCCAGAGAACTGAAACGGGACTGACTATTTATAAGCATTTCCTATCCACATAGGCCAGAGGTGTCAAACATATGTCCTGTGGGCTGTATCTGGCCTCTGTCATGTATTTATGAGCCTCATTCACCATAGTCAGAACCTAAACTTTGGTTTGTTTACACTTTATAAAGGAAGTTTCTAGCTCTTGCCATTATGAAGGAAATCACTTAAATGGAAATGGCATGTTCCTTCACACAGTGTGGAGCCTGCAGACTGCCTCTCTATGGCTTTGTCAAAAATAGGAACTTTCCTGATGTCGTTAAAATCTGTGGAGTGAGAAGGCCAGGATTATAAACACTGTCCTTTTAAGCGTGGGACAGACTAGCTGCATACCTCCATTCATACTCACTAACTGGAACAGAGGGTCTCTGATGCACCAGGGAGTTTAAATATGGGAAGAGCAGAACTACCACCTCAGCCCTGTGCACCTCTCTCTGAAAAATAAAAGAAAATATATTAAAATCTCCATGACTATCCAGAGAGATTATCCTAAGAAGGAAAGTGAGGAACAATTGTTAAGGGAAAAAATACTCATATTTGGAAAACTACAAGCTCCTAAGCAGCTTTTTTTGCCTTTCCTAAAACTACAGATTATACTGATAAGGAGCAGCAGAGAGCTGTAGTCTCTGCCTGATTGCCAAGCTGCTGCCTGTCTTTTCTTCCCAGTGAAGGAGCTATGTTTGATCCTCCCTCTGGGTTTCCAGCCAGCTGTGTGTGTGTGTTCCTGCACAAGGGGGAGGGAGTGGGTGGTATGTGTGTCATCAACTCGCAGCTCCCATCTCCCCAGAGGCAGGAGGCACCATGACCAGTGTCTGACACAGCACCTACCCATCCACCAAGAAGGATGGGTTTACACATGCTGTGACTGCCCTGTGAGTGGAAGAAATAGGGACACAAATGCAGAGGACTATTCAGTCACAGCTGAACCTTCTTTGTATTTGATAAAGAATCTTGACTGAAATGTCATTTGATTACATTGTAGTGTTATGTTAGATGCTTTGTGCATTATCTAGTGGGAAGAAATTCTTCGAGGCTAAAAAGCTGGTAAAACACAACTAGGAAATCACAAGAGACAAGTAGACACTATTTAAGAGCCATCAGGGTTGATTTGTGGGGGTTTTGTTTATTTTGATTGTAGTCACTAATTAATCCTTCAGGGAAACCCTATCCTGCTTTCTTCTGGCCAGAAGACCATGGGAGTATTGCAGTGTTGGTGTTGATGATAGAATGGGAACAATAGAATGAGAATGCAGATGATGGTCTCAGCCATCATAAATTTGGTTCTGAGATTTATGCTTGTGGTCTTAAATGCAAAGCTCATTGCACCCACTGAAGACAATTTGCCTTTTCTGTGCTTGCTGTTGGAGAGGAAGGATTGGCAGTTATTTTCCTGTGTTTAGTTTACGTGAGATAATCTCCACATTGAAGGGAGAAGACCATGAAACAATGAACTCTTATCTTGGGAGACGATGAAGTCATGTCTAATGCTTTCATCCAAGTATTGGTAATCAAGTTCCTGAGGCCCCTGTCCCTGCTTTTCTATTTCCCTTAACCAGAATGACTTCCTTGAACACAGTAAGGCCCCTGAAAATTCTCAGTGAAGTGGGGCTGGGAAATTCTGCTTTGCACTTGTCCATTCACATCTGTAAAGTATTTGGAGATCCTAGAGCAAAAGGAGCCATTGCCCTATATTATCATCCTGACCACCAGCATACTTTAAAGCATTTGTTGGGGTGTGATCCTTATGCACTCTGGGCTGGTGAATAATCCTGCTATTAGCCTGGGTTTGGCAAACTCATATGAAACAGGTTCATTTGGTCTCAAATTTCCACTGGAATGACTGGATTCAACCCAGTAGGAGCTCTCACTTCTGTTACGAAAGGAAGCAGAAATTGTTCAGAAGGTCAAGAACATGCTGCTTTATTGTAGCCTGCTTCCACTTTTGAGGCAACCTGTGAGTATGAGCTGCTGCAATCTCTTATGCAAGTCTGTAACGTCACATGCAAATTCAGTTACTTGGGGAGGAGGAACCTTTTGGGGTTTTGCCACAAATCCCTTGCAATTAGGGGGTTTCCTTTTCATCTTGATATTCATGCAGAAATTCTGTCTACTTCCTGAGGGTACTTTAACTTTTCATGGAAACCATTTGTCAATTCCTCTGCAGTAGTACCTCCCACCCTGTCAAAGCACTACTGGCTCAAGGGACATTTGTCACTAAAGTGGAATGTGTTGGAGCCCACAAAAAAAGCCAGAGGAGTGAAGATTTAATCTTCTAATGGAATAATAATATCAAACAGATGTCAAATTTCTGTTGCTGGAGACCCATAGAAACAGTCAAAAGGACTCCTGGTCTCATAATAGCCACATAGTAATGAAATGAAGCATGTGCCAGAGGCTTCAGAGTTAGCAGTTCAAATATTTGAAATAAAGTGTGGGCACCCTGGGCAATTTTAGAAAGAAAAGCTCTTTCTGGAACAGCTGGATAAATTTCTGTTTTCCTGCTGCCTAAACCACCATTCATTATTTTTTCACCTAAAACGTGAAATTACTAAGCTCTTTGAAAACAGCTCTAAGCTATGCCTTTTGCTTCTCTTGGGAAGCAACTACATGCAAAGTTGGCCATCGAGCCTACCTGTGTCTGAATGAAGCAGCCTGACAAATTGCTGTTATCTCACAATGAGCAGCAATATGCTTCACATGGGAAAATGCACTGCTTCAGTTTTCCATCTGCTCAGTTACTGTGGCAAAGGACAAGTCAGTCTTGCTCTTAAACTGGTACATTTCTTCAGGCTGAAGTAAGTATTCACCTAAAGTGTTCAAGGATTATAATCGGAATAAACCCCAGAATTTCTGGGGCTTGAATATCTGATCGAATTAATTCTCATGTAGCTTTCATCATGCTCCAAGGGGCCAGACCTATCCCAGAACTCCAGCCTCCATTTTAAGCTCTAGTCTCAGTTGCTGGCTGGCAGATGGGAACATGCAGCCTGAGACTCTACGAGGTGCAGTTCCCCACGCCAGCAAACCGTGTAACAGAAGCCTCATTAACCTGTCATAACTTCACTCCCCTTTCCTTCCCCATCAGTGTTTATTAACAGAATGACCAGGGGAACAAGCCTTCTGTCAAGCTGTGTCATAAGGCAGAGCACAGAAAGTATCAGGAGATCAAGTGTTCAGTTTCTCAGATGGGGAAAAGAAAGATACCTCTGCTGAGTTTCTTTTTCCTTGTGTATGTTTGCTTATTATGCCTAATCCCTTCCCAGTAGTTTTACCCACAAACATACCAAGTCAGGTCTCAGGTGCTCTTTAACAATCAGAACCTTTTTGAAAAGAAGCCACCTGTTTCTCCAGGGTCATGGATCACAAATTCACCAGCACTTTTCAGAAACAAAATCACCAGTACAGGCGTGCCCCCATGTTATTTCTTCACATGCTCTAGTTAACTTGGCTAACTGATCCTGAAAGATTAGACTTTATTTTCTAGGCCCCAGTTTCTAGGCATTGATGGGCTTCAAAAAACCCCTCAAATATACTGCTAACACTCAAAGTCATTCCCTACCATCTGTGTGTCTGTTAGGAGGCCTACACACCATCACTAGTGCCCTGGCAGGGCTGGTCGTGTAGACCACATCCAACCCTCATGGAATACAAAGTGGATTTTCTCCTTGCCCATCTACCCCAGTTACCGTGGCCAGAGGAACTCTGACATCATTCATGGGGAGAAATGATGGTGATGGGAAGAGCCACCCCAGCTGTCCATTGTCCTGGCTTGATGTGAGATAAGAGCATCAGCCAGCATCTGTAATCTTCTTTAAGACACTGGATGATACTTTAAGTCCAGGAACAGTATTTAGGTTTTATTAGCTTGATTTTCTGCTACTGAGGAATGACTGAGCTCCAGATGTGCTGCTAGGGATCACTGTGGCTTTTATTGCCATGAGTTCAAATCCTTTGGAGTAATGGAGTTGCATATGTCCAAAGCCCTCTGCTCTAGGCTTTTGTCTGGGCTTTTCCACTTACTATGCCAGATGTACCACAGCAGTTCAGTAAGATGCAGCTGGAGAAACTCTGTTTGTGCAGAAGGTACAGGGTGAGGCTCTGTTCCTTGTTGTGTGCCAGAGGGTAGCTCAAGGCTACATCTGAGGATTAGCACTAAAATGATTGCATCTCCTGCTTTTGCCTCGCTCCTGTTAAGCCTTGTAGCTCCAGCTGCAGTCCTTCCTCACACCAACTGCAAGCAGGATGATGCCATTTTGCATAAAAGCACTAGAATGGTCATAGCAGCCATGAGTGCTGGTCTTAGTGCTTGAAAGTCATGAGATAGGATGTGCAAAATAGTTGTTTGGAGGTTTTTCCTTAAAAAGAATATAATGAAAGTTGACTTGGAACTTTCAAGATTTTTTTTCCCAAGAACTTTGTAATTAATCTTAACTTCATTTTGCCCGTTTCCCTGTTTCTAACAGCAGCTCACAGGAGATGCCCTGGCATATGATTAAAAACAGCAATCCTCAGCACATCCCCCAGTTTCCAAAAATGTACAATTCTGGGATTTCCTGATATCTTTGTGCTTCAAGGAGTGCTTTTATTTATGCAGCACTCACTGAATCCACAGCAGGCTCTGTGCCTCAGAGCATGGTGGCTATGTTTATGTTGGCAGAAACCCAGTGAGATTCCTTCCCAATGTTAGAAATTGTCTGTAGCCTAAGGTGATGGTGAGGCAGGCAGCAGCTCCTGTTGGGTTTGTGATGCAGCTCCCTAGCATGGGATTTCTAAGCCCAGGACCCAGAGTTCTTAAGTTTGTATTGGCTCCAAGGTCTCTCTGGAGCCTTCTCTTCTCCAGGTTGAACAACACCAGCTCTTTCAGCCTGTCTTCAATAGAGGAGATGGTCCAGCCCTTTGATCATCTTCACAGCCTCCTCTGGATCAACTCTGACAGGTCCACATTCTTCTTATGTTGGAGGCCCCAGAGCTGGATCCAGGTGGGGTCTCAGGAGGGACGTAATTGACGTAATTCCCTTCCTTGCCCTGCTGCCCACCTTGCTTTGGATGCAGCCCAGGATACAGTTGGCTTTCTGGGCTGGGAGTACATGCTGTTGGCTTGTTCAGTTCTCCATCCAGCAATACCCCCAAGTCCTTCTCCATAGGGCTGCTCTCAGCTGGCCTCCTGAGGAGGTGCCTGACCAAAGTGACCCCTAGCCTGTGGCCAGGAACTGTATGGCAGAGTCCTGCTAGTCTGATGAAAAGCCTGACAAGCATCATAGTAACAATTTAATGGTAAGATTGGCCTCAGGACACCAGACAGACTCAGGTTGTAGTCTTGTTTTACTTGCTTGAGTGGACTTGTTTTTCCAATTTTAAATGCTGAGCACTTGCCAAGCATGATATTTTCCTGATGATGGGCTTCTTTACAGATAATTTAGTTTTCCTTGAAAATTAGAACTTTGGTTGCTGGTGTTTCAAGCAGCAGTAGGAAGATGACAAGGGCAAAGACAATTTGTTTCTTCTCTGTCTGGTTTTATCTAAGACTATGAAAAGGAGTTGCAGCTCTTCAAAACAGATTCCTTGCATCATGAATGGCTGAAAGCAGTGGTATAAAATTTTAAGTTCAGACAAGGACTGGAACATCTTTCTTGTGATTCTTTCCGTAAAGGAACAGGATCTTCTTGCAGATACTTTTTTTTTTTTTACATGCATGTATGAATGTATTATACTTCTTCCTCATTATCAAAAAAAGCCCTTTTAACAAGCATCAGAAAAGGCACTGGACTGGTCCCCAGGCACCCCTTGAAGTTCTGACTTGGGCAGTTTTGGTCAGATGCTTCTCAAATGGCAACTGGTGCCTCCTGTATTTTTTCCTCTCTGACCTCGTGGCTTATAATGAGTCTGGATGAACTCAAAGAGGTACACACAAATGAGGATTGTAGAAAAAAATGCATAATAACATTGTTTGGGCAACTGAGAATTCTCTTGAATAAAGAATCTAAAAGCAATGTAATCATTGCTCTTTTTCTGCCATTCACAGTCTCGTTCCACACTTTTGTTCCACCACTTGTTCCAGGTGGTCATCCAAGGGAAATTTGTATCATTCTCTGCAGGGGATACAGACTGCAAAGAGCGTCTTTTCTCTTGGAACAGCCCAGGGGTTCTGTGTAGGTCTAGGTAGGTAGTAACAGTGTACCAGAACAGTACAGTGATAAACAAAGCATGAATCCTATGTTTGTGTGTTTTCCAGGAAATGGGATCATTTCTTAATCAAGATTTTCAGGTGATAGTTTTTACAATAGGCTTATAATATGTGCTTAGCTCCTAGAGTCATCCTTCATTAGAGTGACAGTTTGTACTATTTTTTAAATCAATAATACATTGTTTCATTGAAAGTACTGTTTGCACACGATTTGCTAGGCAAAATCTTGTACAAGAGAGAGATTGGACTGAAATGAGTGTATGGGACCAGTCTATTAAGCATTTCCCAGTGAGGCTATTTTCACAGGAAGATTTTTGCAAGGTATGAAAGCCAAAATTTGGGTCATAATTATTTATGGCACAAAACCATGAAATAAGCAGACTAATGAGACACAATATAATCTTTGCCTGAAAGACCAGTGAATTTTTTGGATGAGAAAGAACTGAAAAAGTGTATATTTTTGTTTCCAATTCTATAAAATGGGTAATTTAATTCCAGAGGTGGCAGAGAACAGGATCCACCAGATGGTGGTCTGGCAGCCAACAGGAGACATGGTGACAGTGTTAAATAATGACTCTTGTAGGGTAACCAGTTACAAGTTTCAACATGTCTGAATTCTTTCAAAAGCACCTCTGTCCAAGCATCCTTCTTGACAGCCTACAAATATAAGAATGAATCATGCTGAGGGGAAAGCTCCAGTTCCACAAGGAGACATAGAACTGCAGAGATCCCACAAAATGCAAACTGCAGTGTGCCCAAGAGGAATGGCAACACTTTGAACCCAAAACCATTCAAAAAATATAACCTTCCCTTTTTTGAAAGGGAGATAAAGAACTGAGAAATGGGAGAAACCACACTGGACCATGGCACTTGCTCAGCTTCAATGTACCTTGTCAGTGTGAAATCCTGAAATTTCAGTTTGAAATGATAGTCTACATTTGAGCTTTCCTTGTAGAAAAAGGCAGTCAGATCCTGGCTGTTTAACTGCTCGTGTCCCAGATGCCAAGAAGATCACAGAATGCTCTAGAGAAGATGAATCATTGACAGTCCGGATGAGATTGCTGGAGAGAGCCAACCTTTAGCTGGCTGTGCCTTTCCTGGACTGGAAAACATTCAGTCCTGATGTGACCTGCTGATCTGCTTCCAAATCTCCTTCAGGCTCTCAGCTGAAAGTTAGATGAGTCACATGGATCAGTGGAAGAATCTATGAGAACTGACAACCAGCCAAGCACACTGACCTCAAGAGTCTCTTCCTATCACAGCAGTTTGGAAAAACTCTCTGCAGGGCCAGCATCAATTCTTCTTGCAAATTTAAGAATATTTAAATGTCTTGGAAGGGATCTTCAGAAATCCTTGTTCAAATACTCACTTTACAAACACTTTTTCTATTAAAAGGCATCCTGCACCTATAGACAGCAAGTATGTGAGTACTAACTGGGATTGCATTCATATCAGATGTCACATATTAAACAGAACAAAAGGTTCAACAAAAGCATACCTCATTAAAAATTATTCCTCCAAAGGAATTCCTTATTTTTGGTTTCTTAGTGAGAAATACAGTGTTTCCAATTAAACACAATTTTGAAAAACCAGTTTTCATTTTAAAACATTATGATGGGGGAAGACTGACCAGTATAATTCATTTCATCAAGTACGTCTATGTCTGCTGACAGGAGACCACTTGGACACCATACACAAGGGATGGAGCAGGGTAGTTTCTGCAGACATCAACAAAGGAATTGCAAATGTTGAAGGGCAGGACAGTACTGCAGTGAAAGGGTGATAAGCCAGTGACCTAAGGTGCATGACATACATTTAAGATGTTCCCAACCAGATATTCCCAACTGTGATAATTCTATAATATTAGATTACCTCGCCTAATTTAGGTGTCTAAAGTTAGATATCTAAATTTAGATTGGTCATCTTAGTCTGCCTTCACAGACACTCTGAAGAAAGATGCATCTCCAGATATGTTATTACTTCCATTTCTCAGTTAGACTAGTTGAAAGAAGTTGCTACTGTATATAGCCTTTCTCTCCGTGGTGTGAGTGAGCAGTCAGAGTTGTCCAGCTGGGCAATACACAGCTGGGCATTACACAAACAACTTTTAGATATGTAAAGGTAGTGGAAGAAATCCCGTTCTGCACTGCATTTTATTGGCTGGATTCCAATACATGTAGCAGCTCTCAAGACACCCTTTCCCTTTGCAGTACCAAGTATTCTGCACCTTCTTATCTGAGCTGGACTTTTTCTTAGCATTGTTGCATTTTAAAGGACTTCTGTGCTCCAGTCCCAGATTGGCTGCATTTTACTTTTGGGTGCTACCCAGCATTCTTTGTAGAGTGCTCTGGATCCCTTCGGGATGAAAGGAATTAAACAAATATTGAGATGTTGTGCTGTGGGGGAGGGACAGTAGAACTGACTCATCATGTTGATACTCAGAAAGATCTTACTGCACATGGCCCCAGCAGCTGTTTTGTTTAATTTCCTTGCTGAGTTTACCCTTAGCCTGCTCTGGTCATCCTCAGACGGAGCACTGCACACAGCCACCAAAGTACCACTAGAAAAGGGCAACAAGACTGGTAGATTTCTAAGACAACTCAGTAAGTCAGCTGCCTAGTTGTGTTTAATTTCAGTGACTTTGTGTAACACAAGTTCTTTAAATTTCTCTCAAAACTTCAATAAGATGAGTAGTTCTTGAGAACTGAGATCATGATCTGAGGTTCCCATCTTTAACTGTGAATCCAGAATACTTGATTCTTTCATTTAAAGCATCCATTCATCGCGTCTTACCATGACCAATTTGTGGTCTTTATGAACGAGACTTCAGTTTTCACATTATGCAAAGGCTCACATAAGCTCAAAAATGGAGTTCATACTTTAAAAAACTCAGTAGATGTATTGCAGTGGAAAAGAAAACAATCTTCAAAGAATACCTTAGTGAGAAGAGCCTGCACTGCAGCACTGTCCTGTCATACTGAGGGGCAGGAGAAACGAAGTGTCTATGGGCTACCATACTTCTTTTGTGCTCTGCTTAATAAGGACCAAAGGTGAAAATAAGAGATCAAAGAGGAAAATAGAAGTAACTTGTGCACTGTGCCATGCTGCAGACCACAAATGTGGAAGGAATTCACAGAGCTGGTCACACGTACATTAATGCTGGCTGAGATCATTGATTTTGTTAAGCAAGTCAGTAGTTACTTCCTCAGTGATATCAATAAATAAGACTAGTGTTAGAGAAATAGTTTCTATAGCAACTGAAGTTGCATAAAGATTTGCTAATTATTTGCTATGAGATATTGCAGATGTTCTGGATGCTGTGTCATCTCCCTCTTAGCCATGTTTTCCTTACACATCCAAATGATGAATAAGAGGAACATACATTAGTAAGCTGATCTTCAACCAGACCAGGTTGCTCAGAGCCCCATCTACCCTTACCCTGAATGTTACCAGGGATGGGGCATCCACTACCTCTCTGGGCAACCTGTGTCGGTCTTTAACCACCCTCACTGTAAAAATATTTTCCTTATATCTAGTTTGAATTGACCCTCTTTTAGTTTAAAACCATTACTCTTTGTCCTGTTACAACAAGCCCTACTAAAAACTCCATCCTCATTGTGGTCCTTTTCTAAAGGCAAACACAGAGAATGGGAAGCAAGTGTTCGAGCCAACTCTTGTCCCTTTTTGAGACCAGGGTGTTTATCAAGCGAGAGATTCCCATGATGGAAAAATAAAGGAGCACAATGCATGTGCTTATCATTGTCTCCTTACTGACAGATATACTTGAAGTGGAAAATAATAATTAAAAATTCAAGGCCCTTCTAGGGGAGCCTGACTGCCCACACTGTGAGTGCCATGAAAAGACCTTTTCATGACAGAAGTCACAGTTCTCAAATGGAGTATGTTTTATCCAGTATCAGTTTCTACGCTAAAGCAGGGGTGTTCTACCTCAGATTTCAGTGGCAAAGAAGGAAAGTCTGAATAGAAGATATGTCAGGTGATGCTACCTCTTACAAAGTGCAGCTATTTAGAGCCCCTTCACCTGCCTGCAGCCCAGAGGTTGCTTGTAGCTGCATTACTCATTCCCCGAGTTTCTCTCACTGCAAAGCTTTAATGCAGACTAGAGTCATACAAACTGCTGAATGTGTATATGTATGGACCAGTTTGAATATTATCCATTTTATATACTGCACGCTTTTCCTTGAAATTGCTGGAAATTACTGGACAATTATGGAAAGTTTGCAATTACTTCCTGCCTTTTCACTCTACAGGTCACTAGCTGTCATTGCATGCTGGTTTCCTGCTAAACAACTCAGTGGAGAAAAACATTTCCAAGGCAGAGAAGTGTGACTGTGAAATCACACCATGAACAACTCAGTCCCACTCACTCCATGGGATCCTACAAGCAGATTGTTTTTTTCATCTCTTGGCCACATACAGTTGAAGTGGGCCCCTGGTGGTGTCCCTTTAACTGGTGTCCCCTTTGCATAAGTCAGATTTGCACAGTCAGATTTGCTGTAATGCAGCATGGCAGCTGCAATACTGCAGAAGATCATCTCCTTTGCTTTGAGAAGCTCCTTTGCAAATATACCTCCGGAAATTTCTCCTACCAAAAGTCCAAAGATGCATGTACATATAGGTATATAAGTACACACACTAAGAAGCCACTTGAATTATGAATACAGTTTAATTCTGGTGACTCCACATTTCTCAGTGCGTGGACCTTGGGATGGGTGTGATCCTGTTTGCTATTACTGTGCTGCATTTCTGTCATGAATACTTTTATTTCTGCACTAGAGTCTCTAGCTACATTGTCTTGGTAAAAGGTGTATATCTTGTCCTATGCTGTATAAATATATTTATCCATTTTAAATTGCCCCTTAACTTGCAGGTACGGCATGAATTGTCTGATCCAGTTTGAAGACTTTGCCAATGCTAATGCTTTTCGTCTCCTCAATAAATACCGCAACAGATACTGTACGTTCAATGATGATATTCAGGGTAAGTAGTGTTAGGAAAATCAAATTTAACCTTCACCTTGTCCTGAGAACCGTTGGCTAATGTCACAAGACTATTTATTATACAGTAGTCAGATGACTGACAAATTTTAGAGTTTATAAAGGAGCATTTAAAAATATAAACAAAAGCTCAGCCATCTGAGTTGAAAAGTGAGTCACCATTGTTTTTTAGGAATTTAGCAGTTCATTGCAGAAACATTCAAGGGAGAAAATGGATCATATGCTTTAGATTATGCAGGTAACTTAAGAGAGTTCCATTAATTTTCTATAATTTAGCTAAAACAATGATGAGGTTTTAACAGTTATGCAAGGCTTTCCGTTTCCATGAGCCAGGTAGTCATTAGCTGACCCTGGCATTTTCCCTCTCTTGTTGTACTCTTTACTAAATGCACAAAAGGAAAGGTAAACCAGCTTCTTTCCTCTCTGTGGATGCTAACTCTGCAGTAATCTGAGAACAGGTCTGTTCTCCCCTAGCGTGGTTAACATAACTCTTCCAGTGTCAAGGAGAAGTGACAGCAGCAAAGCTGGGGTTATAACAAGCAAGTCTCCAGGCGCTGAGAGGATCAGCAGTCAGCAGGATTGCTCCATGCCCAGAGGGATGCAGTCTGCATCCCGGTCTGATGCTGACTTTGCTTTAAACCTTTGGAAGGGCTGTTTGCCCATTTGACAGGGACAGGATCTTTCCAAAGGTCTACAAACAACCAGTTCTCCTCTCAGTCCCTTCATCTTTTCTTTTGTCTAGTCCTGCTTGAAACATGCAAAAATTTCCAATGTTTGATTTAATTATTTGCAGTCAGTTGGGCTCATCCTCACTTGTACTTGAAAGAGACTGAAAGAAACATCAGTGTTATTTTTCACACAATGCTGCTTCTTTTGTGAGCAGACTTTTCAGTGCTGTTTCTGCATCTGCTGCTTATCTAACAGTATTTGGCAATGTGTATAGCAGCTTCTTCCTATCTGACACAAGGAGTAAGATCCTGGTTTGGGGAAATATGGTTGGTGTAGTGGGATGCATGGGCCTGCTCAAAAGACATTTTCATGAAGAGGGTTTAGAAGCAGAGAAGCTAAAGACATTTCAGGGAAGGGCAGATGGATATTCCTGTACAAGAAGACTCATCAGGTGTTCTTGGCACGCCCAAAAACTTCCAGTGGAGAGAGAAGCACAGAAAATGAAAACCCAGGAGATACATTTTTGAATTGAAGCATTGAATGAGGGAACCAAGCCCTCAGACTTTTCTGAAGATGGGCAGATGATGAAGGCCATTATAAGAAGCCAATATTGTAAAGATTTCTTTTGGACTAGTAGCTCTCTCTGAAAGTGGAAGGGGACTCAGCAGTCAAAAAGAGGCCAAGTGATGTGGGAAATCACACATCAGGGGCCTGGATGTAAGTTTTCTTGGCAGAACTGGAGTGAATGGCAAACACTTCTTGGTGAATAGGAAGAGTTGCTTTGATAACAGAGAGAAGAAAAAGAGAATTTTAAAGCTAAACTGCAGATTCTGAGTGGGAAGCAGGAGACTATTTTTTATAATTTTCTTTTGGCCATAGGTCATAGCTGAATGCTTCAGACAGTTCCTGGTAATGATTGCCACAGAGCAGCAAGCCACATCCAGGAGAATGCTGTAAAACAGTATTGTCATAAAAGGGACCTTATCCGATTCTCCCCAGTTAGATTCATGTCACAGTGCATGGGAGATGTCAACTCCCCCAAAATTTTTTTCAAGTCCTGCCTTTTGAAAGAGCAGGATTTCACCTCTTTGTAGTAAAACATGGTTATATTATCAAATAAAGCATTTTGCTGGCACTGGTTTCTCAGTAGTAGATAAAAAAAGAAATCCTGCTGAGCTTTTGCACAACAAGCAATGAATTGAAGGAAGCAAGCACCTGTTTCGGCTTTTTTATGGAGCTGTCACAAAGAAAAGGGAAATCCAAACTTAGGCTGTAGTCAGAAATTATTTTTGAGGACCTTTGGAATGCTGAAGTAACATGGATCGACTTAGTTAGCTCTGTCTTGGAGCCATGTCAGAGAGAAAAGAGTTGAATCTGGGATGAGTAGTCTTAAGTACCCACCCTAATATATCCCTCTGTATCCGCAGATGGTACGAGAAAGATAGGAACTGGCATTTTCTCACTCACACCCTCCTGTTCTTTGGGTTTACCTTAGACCCTCTCTTTTCTAACGTGCTGTTGTTTCATGTCTCACCTACTTAAAAAAGTGTTGAAGTTCAATGTAAGTGGTGTTTAAATCATTAATGAGAATTATACAAAGCCTTGTTTAAGCAGGCCTGATTAATTTTACTCAAGTGAGACAGGAACAGACCTTTTGAAGCCTGAATTATTCCAACTTCTGAGCTGGCAATGTTTTAAGTATGTTGAATTAAAAACACATCTTAGGCACCAGCAGTGCAAGTTAGATCAGGCCTGAGCTATTCTAATTTAAACTCATTGACCATTGGTTAGTGGGACTCAGATGCAGTGGCCCTACACATACACACCCCCACAAGATGAGGGGAAAAAGGTACAAACCACTTCCCTTAAGATCCTTTAAGCCTCCTTGTTGCTGCCCCAGGGCCTACACAAAATGAAAAATAGTTTAAAATATTAATACCTACTTTTTTTTTTTCCTCCACAAATTACTGTATTTCTAAATCCACCCTATCCCCAGAGAATAAAGGTGACTCAGACCCCTTCCAGTTTGAGCCAGCCTACTGATGCTGAGTGGGATGCCTGCCAGGCACCACCAACTGGGACGAGGTGATTGCTTATTCTGAAAGCCATCAGCCTGGGAGCTCTCAGGAGCTGGCTCACAGTGCTCATTGCTTATTCTGAAAGCCATCAGCCTGGGATCTAGGCAGGAGCTGGCTCACAGTGCCCGTGTGTGGGAGCTCCCATTGAGGGAGTGCTTCTCCTTCCTCTGAGGGGGTGATGACATCAGTCCTTTCCCAGCTCTGTCTGGGTTCATGCAAGGGGCAACAGCTTCAGTTACAGCTCTGAGGGAGAAAATTGATTGTCACTTCTTCCTTTTTCCCAGTAAAATAGCAGGGCAGGCTCTGAAGCACATAAGATTAGAGGTACATGAGAATGCTTTAGTTCCTGTTCCTTCTCTTCCTCCTCTAACTTTGCTCCACTTCATTGTCCACAGTGATAAACAGAAAGCAGACAATTTGAAAGTCTTGCAAAGTTGTGAAGTCTGGTGAATCCTTGGAGCCTGCATCTCTGGATTCCTGCTTCATACAAGAAATGACATAAAGCCATTGAAGACATTAGTTCGGAAGGGACCTCTAGACATCAACCAGCCCTCACTCAAATAAAGAGTGATTTCAAACTTAGATCGAATTTTATATTAGTTCAGGTTCCTTAGAGCCTTGTCCAGCCAAATACTTTGCAGTATATACAAGGATGAATATCCACAATCTTTGTGCTACCTGCTGCCAAGTTTTCTCATCTTCCTTGCACATTTTTCCCCTTATATCTAACTGGAATTTTGCTAATTTTTCATTGCCCCTCATCTTTTTTTGTACACCTCTGAGAAGAATCTGGCCTCTTTACAACTACTGCCTCTTTATTACAACTCCAACTAGTGCTTGTAAACAGAAATTAAATGCCCTCTTAGTCCTCCTCAGCCCTTTCAAATCCAAGCTACTCAGTCCTTTTTGTATACCCTGGTCATATTTGTGTCCCTCCTCTGGACTTGCTCCAATTTGTCATTGTGCTGAAATCCCCAAATGGGACTTGCTTGTCTAGGGATGACCTCAAAAGTGCTGAAATAGAAAAAACGTATCACTTTTTTTGACCTACTATTGACACAGTCTAGCAGGCTGTTGGCCTCCTGTGCCACAAGGGCTTATTGCTGGCTCATCTTCCACTTGCTGCCCACCATGACCCCAAAGTTTTCTTCTGCAAAGCTGCAGGACTTTGCATTTGCCTTTGCTGATCCTCACGAGGTTTCCCTGAACCCATTTCTCCAGCCTGCTGAGATCCCTGTGAACAACTGTCATACCACCACTGTACCAATCACTGTCCCAAATTTGTAATCATCCACGAATTTTATGGAAGTGCACTCTCTTTTATAACCCAGATTGTTATGGGAACTTAACTAGTATTGGCCTCTTTGTACTGCTGACCACAAACCTTTGAGCCTACCAGCCCAGCCAATTTCACCCACTTGTTCAGTCTGTACCTCTCCGGTTTAGCTACAAGGATGTTTTGGGAGATTTTCAAAGGCCTCATGCAGATCAAGGAAAGCACCCAGATTCTAGTTCCATGATGAGAATTTTAGGCATGTAAAATTACAGCATCTCCATCGACTTCTGCCTATTCAGCAGGGATTGTTCAAGGGACAAAGTCCATGAGACCTGATGAGATGCATCTAAGGATTCATCTGAGATATGTGGACAACAGCATTACAAAGTCACTCTTTGAAAGGTTATGGTTACTGGGGAGATTCCTATTTCCTGAAAAAAAGACAAATGTCACACCTATCTTCAAGCAAGGCAAAAAGAAATATCCAGGGAATTTTAGTCCAGCTAGCCTAAGCACAGGATCTGGAGATTACAAAGTAAGTCTTCTGGAAGTGCACCTAGGAACGTGAAGGGGAATGAGAACAGTATGGATCTCCCTAGGCAAATCATACTGACCAACTTAGCTGCCTCTCGAAATGTTTACTCAGTACTCAACAGCAGAAGTAATTCTACACGTTTAGTCAGAATTGCAGAAAAAAATGAAGACATCTTTAACGTGTTATTTAATTAATTGTTTTGGATCATGTCATTCAAAAGTTTTTCACACATATAGGCAGGGGCAAAGAGAACAGTGCACAAAAGCATAAAGCCTGTTATCCAAAGTAGGCTGTGGGCATTGCTCAGGGTCTCCCCTTTCACAGAACACCTCTGAGTCTTTTCCAAGTCATTAGAGCAGTGATTCCCCTTGGTTGTTGGATGTGTGACTGCTGATGATCCTCAAAATATCTCTTGACCCACCAACCACCTTTTCTCATTATCCTAGCAGATAACCTTTCCATAACCTTCCCAAGACACTTCAGGAAGCAGTGCCTGGCCTGTAGCAAGAGTGCTCCAGATCTCAGCTGAGGCTGGGAACAAGCTGATTCCAGTGCCACAAATCTGAGCAGCTTCAAACACTTGGGCAAGTTGGAAATCAATCATGTGCAAACGAGGCCTGTTTCACAGGCACATTTCCATGTGCTGTGAGAAGCAGGCAAAGTGAGAGTTCTTGGCTCAGCAATAACTAATTTCAGCAGATTAAAATGGTACAGTATCTTACTTTGTTGTTTCAGCTGGCGTGGCAAATGCTTCGGTAATTATCACAGGAAGCCAAGGAGGGGGAAGCACAATAGGAAGGGAGTGCAGGACGGGACCGTACTGTGGGACAAAGCAGACAATGTCTTGCCAGGCAGCTCCTGAGCAGCATGCTTTCCCTGGGGATTTACCCAGCCTGGAGATAGATGTGGAGGTGTTCTCAGTCCTGTAGAGGTTCACTATTAACAGTCCCTCTGGACCTGCGGTGCTTCTCAGCAGAAAAGGCTGCTGCATTTCCCCTTGGTCCTGCTGCCCTAACTATGTAAGGGCCAACTCCTGGGTCTGTGTTGAATTCACACACTGACTGCTACACAAGCCAGGTCAGAACAGTTCAGAACAGGACTTTACACTATAAATGGGCCTCAGTTTCTTGGGCTTATCAGTGCAGCACTCTAAAGATCAGGCCCGTATCTTCTGTCACTTTTGGGAATTGTGACATTTGTTTCCCTTTCATGATCTCCTTGTGAGCTGTTTTTCTCATTCACTGGATGCCACTGCCAACTCCTCCTCAGCACTGAAGAACAGCACAGGTCACCTCTGTGTTAAGCTGTCTGTGATCTTTTAAGTCCAAGCTCAGGAGGCCAAATGAGCAGAAGAAAGGACTGTGCTCTGACCTGGTTTAGCTTGTTGGTATGCAGCAGCATGCACAGAGTCCCCAGTGCTGTGATGGGGATGCTTTCTCACAGAGTGCTGGCAGCTGCCTGACAGCCTCTGCCCGTGTGGGTGTGTGAGGGGCTCAGCCTGCACTGGCACTGTACAGGCAGGAGGGAGGGCACTGCTGCCGTGGTCAGAACCCATCATTAAGGTTATGCACAGTATAGTCCAAGCACTTTACAGTGGAAGGATTAAAAGCAGGAACCTAGAGATGGCCTCATTAGGCTTCTCCTTTGTCAGACAGCTCTTCTCCATGCCACCATCAATTCTGGGTCACTCTGAAGAGAGCAAGTTCCATCCCTGTGCATCAACGCTTTGCATTTTACTGCTCTTCTCGTTGACTAACTCTGCACCATTTCTAAGTTTATTTTCTTAATGTCTTACAGAGGCCCTCTGGGGGAAGGGTAACACTAGCCTGCAGCCATGGAGGGGAAGACCTTGAGCTGCAAACACTTTGGCAGTTTTTTGCTCCAGCTTTGTTGTGTTTGACTTTTGAATATGCATTTGGAGTGGATCTGGACAAGCTCCACTCTGCTTTCCAGTAATGGGTGGAACTGCTGCAGGGAGTTAATGTGAACCAGAATTTGGAAAAGCCCTAGGCTTCCTCCTCATCCATAAATTTAGATATATTTCCTTGGCTGCCCTTTGCTGGAGCTGTTAAACTAGAGTTTGCTGTTCCCCGGGCTCTCATACTGGCATGGTTTTGACAGGGCGAAGTCTAAGCAGGCAGGGCAAGAGTAAAAAATACAAGATCAGGCTGAATTTGGTCATCTTTTCCACCAACGTGCCATGGAGAAGGAGGAATCACTCACACAGGTGTTGTAAGAAGAAACAGGCAGTGGTGTGGCTGCACAGTCCCATTGCTGCTATGGGAAGGGTTCAGCATGGTGGTGATGCTCAGCTCAGCTCAGTGAGCCCTCCAGACAGGTGACAGGGCAGTGCCAGCCATCAGCAGGAGAGGACTCCTGTCCTCAACCACAGCCCTGGTCCACACTTTCCCCCGTGTTCCCTGCTCAGCCACTGGCTGCTGGCATCCATGGCCCAGTCTTGACCTCGGCACTGGGCAGCACTTTCCCTGGTAACTAGTGCGGTGCTTCCTGTAACTCCATGTGCAGAGCTGCTCGCCCCTCTGCGTGCTCTTCCCACCCTGAGGAATGGTCAGGTCCCCGGGAATGGGAGCCTGTCTGCTGCCTTTCCCATGCGATGCTGTGGAGCAGATCCTTTCCTCGGGTTATGTACCTCCACTGACATCTACTGGGGCTTGTTCTCTACTTGCAGTAGTACAAGTGAAACAGCAACCTCACACGGTTTTCCTTAGTGTTTTACAATATTCTGAATGTGCCTGAGTGTCAGAAACTGAATCCTGCTGAGATGGCCATGTTTTTGAGTGTTCCATAGTTCTGAATGCCTCTTTTTTGTACTGGTTCTGTTGTCGTGGACTTGCCAGAGAGGTCCCGAGGTTTGCTTGCTGTTTTGTGATATCATGTTTAGCACTCACTTTAAGTCTTGGATATACAGGATGGTTTGCCAGCACTTTCTTTTCTTCTCTCTGTACCCCTCCATATCTCACCTCAGATACAGACCAGCCAAGCTGGCTCTTGCTAATTGCTTAGGGAAGCAGTTATCCACAATAGCAGCACTCATTCTCTTCGGAAAACAGATAGACCAATGTGTTGAAGGATGGCTGGTTTTTTCTTGCCATGGTGAGGAGTTCCCCGCTCCAGTCTGACTTTGTGATTCTTTTAGAACTGAAGCACAATGATTAGCCAATTCTTTACATGAACCAGCTGTGAACTCTTCTCCACAGAGATACTCTGTTGTTCCGTGCTCAGAAATTGTAATTATCAAAAAAAAAAAAAAATTTGAGCTAAGGCCAAGGTACAGTAACTTTATTACTTGAGTAATGGGGGTGAGATGCAATTTGGGAGATGTGGAGGGATTAGAAACATATTGGAACGACAGAGGAGGATTAGGAGTGGCAGAGCTGAGCAGAGCCCTGCTGTTAGTCAAAGCTGCAGTACAAGTGCAGGGGATGAGTAATGGCACACCCAGTCCCACAGGCCTCTGCTCTGGAGACTGAGTCCGTGTCCCTGTTCTTTCCATACACACCACTTGTCAAATTCCTGCTAGTGACACCTTTTAAAAGTACCTCAAGTAACTCCCGCTGTTGAATCTCTCAAGAGCATTTCCCACTTAAATGGGTTTGCAAATAGCAGCATTTGTCCCATCAGACTTCCTGACTATCACAGGGTATAAAGCAGTTTTGCCTGGGTCAACACCAAGAGAAACAAGATATTTCTCCGGTTACATTTCAGTCTTTTCAATACTTTCCAGGCATCTATCATTGCTAATGATGTGACCTGACACTTACACCATCACACTGTAATGGTTTCACTTCTGGTTTTTTAACTTTGATCAGTTCCCCACTCCTACCCACACAGGGATTGGGGATTTCTGTGCAAAGTAAGCCTTGGAGATAGCATGTAAACATGTGTGCATGTACACATAGATGTTCATACTCTACTGCATGTCACAAACTTGGCATTGCTGACAACTGGGGGACCCTGGTCTCCTCCCATTTCTTTACAGTTCAGACTTCCAGGGTGGAATCTCTTCCGGCACAGATTAGATGTCTGCAACAGAAGTGTCTACATGTATTCCAGTTACCTTGTCTCTAAAAAACAGGTGGTAGTAGTGGCTCTTCTAGGGTGCATTTCATTTGACACAGTTCAGGTGGCTGCTTTAGCATGAGCATGGACAGGATCATGCACGTTTGTTTAGAGGAGTTCCATCCTCAGCATCTGTCATGGCAGCACACCAAGCACTCCTGCTGATTATAGACTCACCATAACACAGAGAATGAGCGTGGACTGGTTATGTGATACCCATAAAACACAAAAACTAAAAACTAGGCAATTATCCAGCATTCTTTTAAATTTCTTGGACGTTCATTATCTTCTTCTGCAATTTTCCTAGTCCAGTGGAATTTCACCAGGTAAATACACTGCTCTAAAGAGAGCATTAAAAAGGAGAGGTTTAGTGCAGGAGGAGCAAGAGTCAATCCTTTGTATATTTCCTTCAGTTGTGTGACATGTTAATACTGAAGCAACAAAATGCTCAGAGTGTGGTTCCCTCGCCGTCAACTCCCTTTTAAACTGGCTGAACTCAGATGGTCTGGGTGTGGAAGTGGAATGGTAAAAACTTTTCTGAACTGATGAAGGGAATTCATCCTTGGTACTGAAGCAAGTGTCTCAAGTGATCCATTGCAAGAAAGAAACTTACAAAGCTATCAACCATCAGTCTGTTTGTGATTAAGGCATGAATGCTTGCAGTGCCCTCATGAAGCCATGGATGCCTCCTCCCTGGAAGTGTTCAAGAACAGGTTGGATGGGGCTTGGAACAACCTGATCTAGTGTAAGATGTCCCTGCTCATGCCAGGGGAGTTGAAACTGGATGGTCTTTGAGGCCCCTTCCAACCCAAACCATTCTATGGTTCTATGAAGTGATGCTGCTGTTCTGTACCAGTGTGCCAGTGAGGATACCACATCTGCTGCAGGATGGTGGCTGCTGTCACCTCTGCTAAACCAGAATCACTCTTAAGAGAGGCTAATTATTAGCTTCTGGAGAACTAAACTCATCTAAGTTATAATCACAAAATGTTTCTCATTGTACTGACAAATACTTCTGGTCTGGCCTATAAAGATTTTCTTTGTCAGAGTAGTTTATATATGTTCCCTCAACAAGATAAGTCATGTCAGTAAAATTACCTCTTTGGCAGAGTACTTGTGCTTCCACTAGATTTTCTGCTTGCTAGGAAATAATAAGAGTGTGAATCATTCCCCAGTGATATACCCCAGCAGATTCCTAGTTCGTCTGTGGCTTTTGCACTAAAGAAAAGGAGCAGGTAAAGCTGAATTTGTTTTCTGGGTCCTTCAGAAATGAGGCAGCTCCATCTGCTGGTGTCACTGCTCGTGGTCATGTCTGCACAGGAGCTGCTGTTTCTCAGCCAGGCTGTTCCTGATGCCTTGCAGCACCCCAGGCCCTAAGGACCCTGCAGGAAACCTGAGTGCAGCACTGGCTACTTGAAACCCTGAACCACTGGCTGATTACATGGGCAGCAAAATAGGAAATGCTGGAAATTTGGTGAAATCAGGCATATTAGCCTAAAAGTGGTTATTGCCTGGCCCAGCCATGACCACCCCCACAAGATTTGTTACTTGTCGTCTCACAAAGCTTCTAAAGATGAGAATTGAAAGACCAGCACTAGACCTGGGAACAGATCAAAACTAGGGCATATCCAAACTGATATTCTTTCAAATGCTAAGGAATAAAACTAATCAACTTGATGATCCTTATGGGTCCCTTCCAACTTCACATAATCTGTGATCAAACCTCCTCCTGCACTCCGAGGTCCCCATTAATGCTTGCATCCAGATTGCCCAGGTGAGCTGAGATACCACCAGTGCCTGAATCCTTATTAGCTTGTGCCTTACTTGATTTATTTCCACCATATTCCTTCACCTGTGACAGGACATTAGATGAACATTGCATGTGATTTATATGTGAGTTATGTGGGGTAAAGGCAGGTTATTCAGTCTAAACATTCACCTCCTTAATGTATGGAAAGCTGTAGATATCACAGTGGCTGTAACAGTAGGAGTGCTCCATTCACTGCATTGTTTCTCACTAATCTGGGACCAACTCCTGGAATCAATGACTCCTTAATGTTTAGCAGTAGGATGTGATGGCTGTGAGTCAGGGTATCAGGGTGTTAGAGGTGTAAAAAAATGGTGATGCTGGGCTGCGAAGGTAAATGGGAGAAGAGGATGGTAATTCCATGATCACAGAAGATTTTTTGACAAAGAGACCCAAGTTCAAACCACTCTGTTACAGGGGTCTTACGTGACCTTAGAGAAGTCAAGTGCATCTTAAACCCTTGCAAGTTAGGTATTAACTCCTTCCAGCATTCTAGGATTTTGTGTCCCTTTGACTCTATGTGGAGGAAAATTTGTGTTCTCCAGCCTTGCAGGAGAATTTGAATGTTAATATTTCAGCATAGGGAAGGCACTCTGATCCTTCAGTGACAGAATCTAAGAGAATGATTCCTACCACAAGGTTTCTGACAGTATATCTGCAGGGTAGACAATGCATTTGCCAGGATGTCCATCTCATGGTGTTTCTCTCTTCCAGGCACAGCATCTGTTGCACTTGCTGGCATCTTTGCAGCCTTAAGGATCACAAAGAACAAGCTCTCTGACCATAAGTTTGTTTTCCAGGGAGCTGGAGAGGTAGGAATGTTCCTGAGCTTGTACTGTAATATGCTCCATCCTCAAATTTAGAAAGAGAAAAGTCAACTGTGAAACTTCCTGCAGGAATTGGCTTCATGAGGATGAAGCACAGAAGCAGATTCCCTGTTACTGGGCAGGATTGGGCCCTACAGGTGGATCTTGCTGCTGTGTGGAAGTTACAAACAGTCTTTAAGTGATTTCTTGGCCCACAAGTCCTGGGGATACTCCGTGGATACTACAAAGTTACTCATGTGTCAGTGAGGCTTTAAGTACCTTTAGGGAAGTTCCCTTATGAGGCAGGAATATTAAGGAGGCTGGTTTGTGTTCTCAGGATTGATGTCTAGGGTAAACCAGAATTTCTTTAGCAGCAGAGTCCAAAGGACCCAGACTCAAAGAACTGTAAGAACACAACTGTTCTATCTGGAGTCAGTCATAGTGCTCCATGGCAGAGGCCAGGTTGCCTGTATGGCACCTTGCTCAGAGAGAGAGGAAGAAGAAGAAGCCTCCAAAGCTTAGTCCATGGACTAAAGGTGTTGGTTCAGGACCTGTCTCAGCTCTCACCCACCTGTGAGACTTTGGGAAGGTCTGTTACTATTTGTCTGTCCCTCACTGAGACAAAGATTGCTCTCTCTCTCCCCACCCTTGCTGGCAGACATGTCTGTCTGTGCTGGTCCCCATCTCTGTGGCACAGAGCCCCTCCTGCCTTGTTAGTCCCCATCTGAGCAGCAGGGCCAGGCATGGCTATAGGACCACAAACACACAGCATGTCCAGGGCTGCTTTCCCAGGCAGGAATGGGAGAAGACTTTCCTCATTGCTGTATTTCAGATGCAGCAGTCCCACTTGGCTTTGAGTTCCTCTGTACTGGCATTGCCACCAGCATTTTTTAAGTGTCTGCCTCTTTTCCTCCCCTGCAACTGGTTTAAATTATGGAGACAGCCCCTGCTTGTCAAGGTATCACCTCTGCTTCTTCAGCCTCACCTGCAACCTGCTCTGGTGAATGTTTGTGAGGGTTTTTATTTATGGCAGCACCTACAATGCTAAAATCGGCCCCATGCCTTGGCATTGTACAACCCCAGAGCAGAAAGTGTCCCTGCTTTGTGCAGTGCTGGGGGATGACCCAACCCACCTCTCATTTAAAATCTTCCTCCAAAAGATAATGATATGCCAATGAAGTGTTTATATATTGTGTTCCAGGCTGCAATGGGCATAGCTCATCTCATCCTCATGGCCTTGGAAAAGGAAGGAGTTTCACGAGAGGATGCCATTAAAAAAATCTGGATGGTGGACTCCAAGGGACTGATTGTGAAGGTGAATTTGTCTCCAGAGCTGAGCTCCACTCACCTGCCATCTATTGCCAGCTAGAGAGGCCAGAGCAGGCAGATACCCTGGACCCCTGCTCAGCCATGAAGTAAAGGCTGCAGTTTTATTGGTGTCAGCATTGCTGCTCCTGCTTTCAGAGGACTAGGTCACACGGTGACAAGTGTGCCAGCAGCACTGGCTGCCCTAAAGGCAACACTTCAGGCTGGGCCTCTAAAGTGGAAGGACAGTCTGTTGGCCATGGCCTCAAGCAGTGCTGGAAGTCTTGCACATCATATAGGGTATTATCACAGCAAAACTGTGCCTTGCTCGGTGACCCAGCCTGGCCCAGCTCCATTCTGCACTCCCTGTGTCCCCAGGGCCTCTGCCCTTGTCCCTCCTCAGACTGGAGGAGACTTGTGCTTTATGTACAAGTGAACAGCAGCCAGGTCCTTCCTCCACACAGTCAATGTACTTTGGTGGGTGAGAGGAGCAGAGGCCAGCCCAGTGTGACACTACACCAACCACTCAATGCCTGACGGGCTGATGCTGAGGTCCTGCTATGTGGAATCTGCTTTAGGTAAAGGGCTGAGAGATGAAATGAGCTGAAGATGAGTTATCGTGTTATGTGCTCACCTTCTGCCAGCAGACCAAAGTTTTTCTCCTTTTTCCTCACAGGGCAGGAGCCACCTGAACCACGAGAAAGAAATGTTTGCCCAGGACCACCCCAGTGTGAACACACTGGAAGAGGTTGTGCAGAAAGTGAAGCCTACAGCAGTTATAGGTGGAGTTCACTTAAAATGACCTTTTCATGTCAATTCTTAGGAGAATTTCTGTCTTTCTTCCAGAGTCTCCTTTTGTTCTCTTACTCAAAACAAAATGAGCTTTTTTCACCCCATTTTGTCCATTGAGTTCTCCATAAACTTTTGCATTAACTATGGGGCACAGGCTTCCTCACTTCTGGAGCTGTAGGAGTTCTTTCAGACAGAGCTGTAGAGGGAGCTGCTGGGGGAAGCAGGATCTGGGGCTCTCAAACAACCAACTTGGTCCTGTCAGGCTGGGCAGGACGAGGATGACAACAGGCACCTCAGGAAGGTCTTTGGGAGTCAGAGTGCTGCAGTCAGGCTGGCCAAAGCACTGGTGCCCACTCTGCCTGGAGGAGCAGAGGGCTTTTAATGTCACTGTCATATGAGAAAGTAACATCGCCACCTGCATCTCCAGAGATGGAGCTGGTTCCCTCCCACCGTTCATTCACCATTCCCAGAGGGAGCATCCCGGTGCACTGAGGTGGGGCAGTGGGAAGGCAGCGCCTCACTGTGCTCTCGCTGTTCCAGGTGTGGCGGCCGTCGCAGGCGCTTTCACGGAGAAGCTGCTGGCGGACATGGCAGCCTTCAATGAGAGGCCCATCGTGTTCGCCCTGAGCAACCCCACGAGCAAAGCGGAGTGCACGGCGGAGCAGTGCTACCGCCTCACCCAGGTACGGGCTGGTACACGGGGTGTGGGGTGTGTACCCTGTACCCACACAGGGCCCGGGGCTGTGCCTGTACCCGGGACACCACAGTGGGCCCTGCTGCCAAACCAGTGACAGCCCGCACTAATTGAAATAAGAGACATTTGGTAAAGAAAAACTCTCAGGCTGTGAGGAGGGTCAGGAGATGGAGTAGGGCGTGGGGCCAAGATTGCTCATGTCGTCTCTGTCTTTGTGCTGGGTAAAGCCCTGAGCAGCCTGGTCTGATTTCATAGCTGACCTTGCTGTTAGGAAGAATTTGGGTCCCTACCAGTCTGAATTACTTTGTGATCCTCTAAAGAAAGTGCTTGCCTCATTCACCCACAGCTGTCTGAGATGTCCTATCCTCTCCAGTTTCTATCCCCTGTGTTACGCCAACCTAGTTGTTTATGTAACTATTTCATCACCCAACTTAGACCCAATGTCACTGAAGAATTACAGTCATGTGGATTGACTTGCCTTGAGGTAGGAGCCCTTGTCTCACTCTTTCCTTTGCCTTCCCCACCACCTATGGCCAGAGCAATCACACAGCCCCAGACCGATAACCCACATGACTCTCTTCACACCCCATAGATGGTTGATAGAGAGGTAGAAAGATCTGCAAGATCAGAGCACTTGCAGTACAAACACATGCTCAGTGCTTGGTGGCCCTTTCCATGGCCCTGATCACACACTCACACTCTGGCGGGGTGAGTCCTCCCAAAGTGTCAGCTGGAGGTGGCTTTGGTGGAGATGCCTCAGCTGAGTGAGGTTTGGCAGCTTTGTCACCATTGTCCCCTAAGCACAGGTCATGATGAGCAGCAGAAATACAAGACTCCTCTTCCAAATTGGAATTTTTTTTTCTTTCTCTTTGATCAGGGCCGGGGAATATTTGCAAGTGGGAGTCCATTCCCAAAGGTTACCCTGCCCAGTGGACAGACCTTCTTCCCTGGCCAAGGAAACAACGCCTACGTCTTCCCAGGAGTGGCACTGGGAGTCACTGCCTGCAGGGTCCGGCACATCCCTGATGAGATCTTCCTCATCACAGCAGAGGTTTCCAACTGACATTTAACTGATACTGTAAAAAAGATGATAAGGGGCACATGTATCTACCTCAGGTGTTTTACAGAACCTGGCCCAGGACAATGTGTGGAGGGGAAATGGCTCAGCTTCAGCAAAAAGCTGCAGCCTTCTCCCAACTTAGGGAGAGCTCATGCTTCCATTACACCTGCAGAGGTGCAGGAGCTGTGACAGGGTTCTCCTTCTCCACACCTGCTGCCCTAGCACAGCACTTTCCCACTCTGACTCCATCTGAAGTCTGTGATGAAATGTATACACACTGTGTTTGAACAGGTCACAAGTTCCCACTCAGGACTAGCTAGTCTCAGCCTCAATACTGCTGGGGTTTCAGCCACATACCATGTAATGTGAGGGAATGTGGTATGTGCTTGAGACCATCCCTAAAAACTGCCATCCTCCTCTTTCTAGACTATTGCTGCCGAGGTGACAGAGCAGCATCTTGCAGAAGGAAGACTTTATCCCCCCTTGGGCAGCATCAGAGAAGTGTCTCTCAAAATTGCTGTGAAAGTGAGTATTTCCATTCTTATTTCCACTTATCATAGTAGGGAGGGCAGAAATTGCCCTGGAACCATTTTTAGGTTTTGTGTTTTTTTAATTCAGTTTATTCTAAAGTCTAAAGCAATCATTCTTAGGAATTCTTCTGGCCATAATTACTGCTTTGATTTCTTCCATCAGTAAAACCCAAATGTGAAAAATACATTCTGAGTCTGGGTGCCTCATAGCTCACAAAGCTCTGTTTTATTGCTTGAAGCTGTGAGTCTTCAGCACTTCAAAAAATGAGGTTTAGAGTCAAATTCAAACATGACTCAAGTTGCCAAAAGGTTTTCGGTTCCAAATTGCTATTTTGCAACCTTTCCTTCTGTATTTAGTAGGGACCTAATTACATAAATACTATTCCAGATCGGGACTTGTCTAATTATGGGTTTGGTGCCCTGTGTACATCAGATCTGTAATTCAGAGACACCCACTGAGAATCCCCTTGGCCTGCTCAGGGCTACTGATGGATGCAGAGTGTAGCCGAGGAGCTTAGGGGTGTGAGCAGAGCTGGCCAAAGGGCTGCTCTTCTTCTCCACCTGCACACCCCAACCACCCTGCCAGGGCAGGGGGGGATTTCTTACCAGCCACATTCCCTCACCCAGCTGAGGGTGAAGTGCAGCTGACTCACAAAGAGAAAAAAGCAAAAATCTGCACAATTCTGAGAGGAGGAACGAGGGGCAAACACAGACAAGGGCCAAACTGCAGTTGGTTTCAACTTCATGATGTGCCAGCATTGTTTCAGCAGCTCATTTTGCTCATCTTTTTTGCAGATTGTTGACTGGGCCTACAAGCAAGGCCTTGCTTCTTGGTACCCTGAGCCAGCAGACAAGGAAATCTTTGTGAAACAGCACATATACAACTCTGACTATGATTCATTTGTTTTTGATGATTACAGGTGGCCCCCTGCAGCCATGTATACACAAAAAGTATAATGTTTCATGAGAACTGTTCTCTCATTTTTGCTATCAGTTCCTGTGGTTCATGTCATTGCTGATATAACTCACCTCCAGGCTTGCAGAATGGTAAAAGTAAATGAGTCCAAGTAGTTTTTTACTTGCCACTGATTTTTGTCTGGGGGAGCATGTCATTAGGGAATAAAATGGAGTCCAGGGTGGGCAGTGGGTACTTTAAGGAGAGAGACAGACTGGCTGCAGCCCATCCCAGTCAGTCAGCACTGCTGACTGCTGATTGCTTGACATCCTGCCTCCTCTCAGCTGCCTTGGGATAAGCTCAGAAGCACAGAATCCCATTGCTACTGGGAGTGCCCATAGGAAGCTCAAATCCACATGGCCATCCCTCACACATGACAGCCACAGTTTGCCTGTAGCTCTCCGGATGTAATGGGAAGTGTGTGCATTGCCCTGGTAGAGTTGGACACTTGGGAAGCACTACTCTTGTCTCCTTCTGAAGTCCCTGATGCTGGGGAGTCTCAACCAACCTAAAATGGTGCATGGGTCACACAACCTGGTACTGTCATCTGCTACACCCATGGAAACACACCCCAAAACCTCCCTCAGCCCCGTGGGGATGACAGACCCCCTCCCCTCCTCAATTCAGGTGGCACTTCAAGAGAACAAGAGTGAAGGGACACATAGACAACAGCCAAGCCAGAGACCAGGACACCCCCAAAACCACAGACAGCCATCACACTGGTGCAGCTCCTGATGGACACTGCTAAGGAAGCACTGCCACCAGCCAAGGGCTCCCCTGGGAGTCTCTCTGTGTCACAGAGTTCCAGGGAGGCCTCCCCCAGCCTTGTGACATTGTCACACTTCACCGAATGCTATCCCAGCAGGATGGGTGCTCCTGTTCATAACTGGGAAAGTACAGAGGGATTGCTGGCAACTCTTCCAGCACACACTCCCTGCACTGGTGGGCCTGAAGGGAAGGTGGAGCTCTGGGAAGCACAGCAAGTCGGGTGGGAGCCTTTTATGGGAGCCTTTTATAAAAAGGGAGCGAGTTCCGTGCCACAGCCCGCGTCTTCCCACCGTGCAGGACTCAAAAGGAACCACTTGAGGGCTGCAGAGGACTTCCGTGCACAGCTTTTCCCCAGCGGAGAAGGTCTAGCGGCAGTGAATAGTCTTTTCTTGTCCAGTCTTGTACAAGTCTCACGCAGAGGGAATACTTACTGGAGTTGGAGTTGCTGGGTGTCTGCCCTACAAGGAAAGTCAACTAGTAAAGAGACTAAATTGGTGTAGGAAAAGCTCAAATTGAATAGTGTGGGACTTCTAGCTGCTGTGTTTTGTTTTCTAATTTAAAGCAAGGATATTTCTAGCAGCTCATTTTGGATTTCTCTGCTCCCAGTTTTTCTCTCAGCATCAGGAAGTCTCTATTCTTAAATTGTTCTTTTTTCCTTCATTTGAAAAATGAGGTAATTTGAAACCAGTGATATAACTAGCATAAACACAAGAGAAGTATATCAATACAGATAATAATGTGGCAATATTAATATATATTTCAAGCTCAGAAGGGATTATTGCGTCATCCAAACATGATGCTAAGCCTAGGAATTTCCTGATATCTGAATTACCTCTGCCAGGGTAAAAACCTTCACTTCCCTTTGCCTGAGGACATGAGACATGAGGAGACTCATGTCTCTCCTCTTATTAAATTTCATCCAGTTGTTCATTTATAATTAAACCAATAAATATTTATAAATAATAAAATAAATAGTTATAAATAAATAGTTATCCAATATTTATAAGTCCAGTTGGTCTGGATTAGCCAGGTAGCATTTGTCCTTGTTCTTCCTCCCCTGTCAGGGCCCATCTATTAGCCAAGAAAGCACATTGCTTGCAGTTGCCACAGGCTGTATCCCTGGCTTATCTCCAGGAGCATCCAGGAACCAGCATGTGGCTCTGACAACCCAAGGGGCTCTGGACAATACAATAAAAATAAATTATATTGAAGTCAGGGCCATCCTCCTCTGGCCTGACTTTCTACTTCAGCCCCTGTGCCTGCTGTTCTGTCAGCTGGCTCTAGGTGTTAAGGGTCACCTAAGCCATAAAAAGTATTAATCACAGACTTTAGGAAAAAAGTCAGGATGTCTGGCCGTCACATTTTTATTAGGAATACCAGGCGTGTTCTTAGAAGTAGCCACCCCAAATTAAGCCTCTACCCTTTAAGTCATGTTCTGAGGCTTCTTCCTCACAAGCTCTGACTTCATGTGCAAATGGGAGACATTTGTTTTGCTGGCACTTCAAGAGTGTGATGACCTTTCCATGCTGAAAGGAAAATCTTGATAAAATCACTAATTAATGACTGAGCTTGAATCATTTGTCCCAGATATGTGGATAAACAAAGAAGCTAAAGGTCTGGCTATTAAACAGGAAAGAAAGGTTTTTCTTCATAGAGCGAGCTGTTCAAATACCTAAAATGGTGGTAATTGATTTATATGTAATTATTGGAGTGCACAGAAGCAATTATAGCTGTTATTTGAAGCCCAGTTCCACTGTGAGGTGTTTCTATGCAAAAGATTCCTTATTAGTTATCCACTGATGAAAATGGTGATAGAAGGATGGAATTTCTCCTCATTTAAACTTCATATCCAGTTTTACCCCTCTGATCTCTGCTTTTTGTATCTTGAGAATAACTGGGCTGTTTACTTCAGACTTAACAAATCTATCTGACAAACCTCTGGCAGGGAAGAGACCGCTGGCATGGGAGGGAATTTGATCACAGAACTGTAACACTGCTGGTATTATTGAAACAAGATCTGCCAGAGTCCAGCTCAACTCATACAGTCAGCAGTCAGAGCACTAAATGTTGTTTAATCTGTAACTCCTGCAGATTGGTATGGAAAATCACTGAGATGTCCAGAAATCTCACAGACTGACTGTGAACCTCCATCACCTTTCAGGGTCCTCAGCCTCAATACCCAAAGGAACATTCTGGTGAGCTTGGGAGCTGAACACGTCGAAGAGAGATGAGAAGAGAAGGAAATAAGAATGTCATGCTAAGGGTCCAGGATGGCTCTCAATGCCACCCTGGAGTGTTGTGTCCACCTGAACCCAGAGTAGAGTTCTGAGCACACTCAGCACAAGCTCAAGCACAAGCAGAAGCTCTTCACTATGAGGTTTGGAAGACAGAAAGGGTCATGTCTGCTACATCATTGAAATGAGTCATGGGGATCAGTCCCTATAAATTTCTCCTTTACCCTGTGGTACAGAAGAGCCTGTATCACATTCTGCAGTTAAAAAAAAAAAAAAAAAGGGACAAAATCTGGCCCACCACCTCTCCTGTGACACCATCCTTGGTCCAGCAGCTTCTCAGGCAGGATTCTTCTGTTTGAAGGGTATTGTGGCAACATCAAATTAAAAATTGTTCACTGAGCTTTCACCACTGTGGAGGTACAGAGGGTTGATGCTGTGGGCCTCTATCTTTTATGAAGCTGAACAAAAATAAAATTAGCAACAATTATGCCCAGCTTCTCCAAGAGAGAGCCGTCTGTATTCCCCACCTACAGCTACCAGTAAAGTGATTTGTCACCCAGTGTTTTAGGTTTAACTCACTCCCAGTCTGACAGCAGATTTGCACCACTTAGCTGTGGCTGAAATGGCTGAGCTGAGCTCCAGCCACTCCTGGGCTAAGCCAAACTGCCCCCACTTCACTCCAAACCCTCCTTCAGGATGCCCTTGGGCACTGATCACAGGCTGTAGTAATGGAGGCACACATACAGTTCCCTTCAGCACAGAGCTAAGGGATGGCACCTACAGCAAACAGTCAGGGCAGAAAATGGAGACAGTCACCTCTCATCTGGCACAGCAGGATCTGCCAGAATTTGTTCACCAGAGCCCACTGAATGAATTACAATTAGCTGCTAAGACTGAAGCAGTCTAAAATGCCCACCAGGAGACATCCTAGCACACAAAACATGCACTAACAGAAGCAGCAGAACCCGTTACTACAAATCTCGAATCCTCTCCTCCCTCCCTCAGTAGAGATCAGTCCACATCTTATATGCCCAATGTTGTTGGGGAATACCTGGAGGGAGCACAGGGCAAATGGCGCAGTTTTAGCTGCCTCTGGAAGGATGACAGAGGTTGTGTAAGATTCCCCCATTTCAGACAAAGAAAGGTGAAGGATCATTTGGGAAATGCTGCCTACTCCTTAAATCCCACACTGGCCAATTCAAGTACTTAAAAATACATTCCACTGACAGCAATGCAGTGACATTGAGTCTGTGATCTCTGGACAACCGTAGGTTGTAACAACTTTAAAGATAAGGCCTTGACTGTACATTTACATTTCATATGAAGAGGGCCCAAAAAGCACAAAAGCCTAAAAACCTGCAGGCTGGTTCTCTACCAGAAGGGAAGGGATATCAGGGTTACAATGAGGTATTGAAAAATATTATAAAACACCTTCATCATTCATCATCTTTCAGCAATCTCCTACCAACCTTCACCCACACAAAACTAGGGAGAGAGCACTCCTCATAATACACTCTAATTTTGGCTGTATATATTCCTATGCCTTACAAACACCATTGGATTTTAAGGAAGTGTTCACCAGCCTCTTTGGCTGACATAAAGCTATCCTAAATGCATTCCCAGCTCTCACTTCATATAGTCAGGCTTGTAGGCTTGAACTCCCACAGTCTCATCTGAATTTCTTGCACATCTCTATGGAATTGCTCCACCACCTTTTTCCTCCTGTTGCCAATAACTGCAAATGACCTTCAGTTTTTGCACTGTTGCCAAAAGCAGTTTATTTAGAAAGTCAGAAAATAAAAAGAGTTTACAATAAACTTCTCTATCTTTTTCACTAACACTTTGATCAACTATGTAAGCTCAACGAAGATGACTCATCACCAATGGCCAGGCTGTACTAGAGCATTCCCAAGCTCAGGCCATGAAATAGTTAATGAGCCTGTTTCAAAACACTTTAAAAAAAGAGAAATCTTTCTGCTTTCTGAAAGTGGCTTTGGAATAGGCCCAGACCATTTAGGTCACAAAATACTGTGGCACAGTAGTAATTATCCATGGTGAACCTTTACTTATTTGTCAGTAAATCACCATTAAGGAAAGGTTAAGATTCCCTAATTTAAAATGAGAAGCAAGGGTTCTTGTCATTCCCCTTTATCATCTTTGACTATATATGAAAATTATTGACACATGTATGCTTTCCCATCAAAGTCCCCAGTAACATCAGGCAATATGTGTAAAACACATCAGCAATAAAATGGAGTTTAGTGTATCTGAGGAACTCGGTGCAGGCTTTGTAAAATGAAATAGTTTGGTAGTCTGACCTCAATCCAACCAAACAGAACCCATTTCCTTTCAAAGGGACACACTTCTTTTAAGACAGAAAAGCTGAAAAGAATCAGCTTTAGTCCTTAGGGACAGACTCCTTATAAAAGTGCATCCAAAAAACCAAAATATCTTGCTCAATTACAAAAGCTTTTATTCTTGCAGATGCTTAAGATGATGATCTTCAGTGTTTCAGAGGAGAAAACAATTCCCCAAGGGTGTTTCTAAATGAGACTGTTAGGTGATGTTTTCACTGCCTGCACTATTCAAGCTGGGGGAAACAAGCCAACAAAAAGAGCCCACACATGCACAAAGGAGATCAGAGATTCAGCCTCACTAGATGGCAACCCCTGGCCTGTTCAGGTGCCCTCACTGCCTCCACAGCGCAGAGAGGGGCTCCAGCGCTCCTCAGGAGTTACACAGAAGTTCTTTGTTTGCTCTGTGCTGTGGGAAAAGCTGTTGTTAACTCCTTTCCAGGCTTATCAGGCTTCTCATGCCAGGTCCTCCCTCAAATACGAATACATCCTCTAGGAGCAATGTAGCCATACTTCGAACACTGATTTCTAGATTTTTTTTCTTTCAGTGCAAGCTCCTATAATCTGAACATCCCCCTTAAGAAACTATAGCAGGATGGAGGCTAAAGGTGAAGAGACTTCTGAAGCTGCTGCTCAGTCAGCTTGATTCTCAGAGCCTGATCCAAAGTTCTTGCAAGCCCACAAAGAGGTCTCCCAACCTGGCAGCACTGGGAATGGGCTGCCACTCCAGGCTTGGATCAGCCCAGCTCTGCTGGCACCCACAGAGCTGCTTCTCCCACTGCTTTTAGACAAAGTCTAACCCAAGAAGGATTGATGCTCAGCTTCCGAGCACCACAGGTCACCATCTACAAGGCAGCAGGGCACCAAATGAACAAAAACCACCAGCTGGTCGGATTTGTGGCCCTTCAGGGCTAATTGAAATAAAAAAAGTGAGATCTGTAGGCAACCAGACTATTGTGGTTTGTAATGTCTATCCCAGAACCAATTCCTGAAAACCTGTTTTTGACTTCTTCTGAGCAAAATCTGACACCTGTGATACAGCTGACAGGATAGGCTATAAAGTCTTCAGGATAGGCTATAAAGTCTTCAGGATTAGATCCCCAGTTAATTCACACTTGCCTACTGAGCTTATGAGATAAATAAATCCTAAAAAGGTGGGTTTGTTCCTTAGCAGAGACCACTACATTATCAGCTCCCCCATCATTTGCCTGGCCTGCTGAAAGCACAAATCTTAGGCGCACAGCTCAAGGGAGAAAAGTGGGCACTGAGATTATTAGCACAGTATCATCATAATGAAATATTCTGAGCAGCTGTCAAGATGTGCTACAAATTCACATGCTTGAAGTAGGAGCTAAACAAACAAATAATACATCTCCAGCTGAAATAACCCCCACACTTGCCCAGGTAGTCTCAGATGCAAGCTCTGCTGGGAGCTGGCAGCGTGCAGCTCACTAATGCAAACTGGGAGGTTTGCCAAAGTGAAGAAGGCAGGACAGAGCTTACAGAGCAGAACATTGTCCCATCATCAAAACCAGCAGCAGGGCAGGATTAACCTAATTTGTAGCTACCTTGGCTGGAAAGGCTGCCCTTTGATCCCCATACAGGCTCTCGAGAAGCTGTGAAATAAACTCCTGCAAAATTGTTCTTGAAAAGTGCATGTCCTCAACAGCACTCAGCTATCAGATGCTGGAGTGTTGGGACATTTATCCATGGCTGTTCCTTTCTGTACGGCTTGTGGAGACCTTGGACACCTTGCGGGGCGGAAAGAGGAGGCAGCAGTTACAGCTCCTGCTTTTAAATATAAAATTAAAACATTCGCCAAAACAAATTATCTCATTTTATTCCCAAAAGATTTTCTTGCAGCTCTCCACACTTTGCAGCATGCTGACCCCAAATCTCTGACAAGTTAAATCTCACAGGTTGAAGAATGAAAAAAATTGCTTTACCTTTCACATTATCTTTTAAAACACAGAAGGCACAAGGATTTATCACCACCGAGGATAAAACCCCAGGCTGATCCCTATGTGGATCCCGTTTAAAAAACAAACAATCCACTTGGGGCTGGCAGGGAGCCAGACTGCGGGATTGCCTTTGAAAACTTGCATCTCAATAGGAAACCTCCAACTATTTTGATCTGTTTTCATAACTGTAACAATTTTCATCCCTTGACTTTGTAGCGTATTATCGCTCCTTTCTTTCTCCTAAGTTACAGAAACAGACTGTACAAATGAAGGCTAAACAAGCACGGGTCGCTGTGGATAAAATACAGCATTTCAAAAGGTTTAGGAAAGACAAAACCCGCTGCCTGTCTCAAGTCCTGCCAAGAGAGCCTTACAGAGGATGGGGGCGCGGTGAAAGCCCCCTGAACGCGGCGCCTCAGCAGCAGCAACAACCACACAGCCCGGATCTATTGTGGAGCTTTATTTTCATAGGACCTATCATAGACTCTTTTACATAACTTAAATGATTATCAAATAATCTCCTGTACACAATGAGACGGAGCCGCATTGCTTTCTGAGCTTTGACACATTCCTGGAGGAAATCCAAGTCTGTAGGAATCACACGGCCGCGGTGGCTACAGTACATTTTTGTCCCCAACTGAACACCATCAATTAACTTACGAACCGCTGTAAATCGCCGTTTTGCAAGATCCTGCAAAAGACGCCGTTAACATTTCAGGACACCGAGTTTTGGTAGCAGCATTTTTAATTTTGCTTCACTTTCTTGCCTTTGTGTCCTCAGCTGAGCACCTGCCGGCACTTGTGACAAACGTGAGCCTGGGGAAAATGCTAAACGCACCTCGAGTGTTGACGTGAGCTTTAGATTTAGACTGAAACCATTGAGGAGTGGTCCCCACGTCGCCTGCAGGTAACAGCAACGCGTCTGCCTAAGCCGGCCGAGCCCTGCCCCGAAGGAAGGAGGACCTTAGAGAGGGGGGCACCGCCCGCTACAAAAACACCTGAAGAAACCCAAAGTTTCACACTTTATTCGCAGCGTCGCCCCAGCCGCAGGAGGAGCAGTCTGGCAGTGCACACGGGCGAATCCTGCGGGGCCGTGGCCGCGGTTTGGGGTGCGGGGCTCTCTCCCCGTGCTGCCCCGGGGGGCTCCGCTCCCCCTACAGCCGCCCCGGCGGGCCCC
>VWZU01004234.1:3529328-3576456 GCA_013397095.1 Sterrhoptilus dennistouni
CCCAGCCCGGGACAGGTGCACGGGCATCCCCTGGCCGAACACAGACAGGCACCCCAGAGCAGATGCGCCGCATCCTTCAGACCCCATCACTCTTGTCCCCCCTCCCGCAGTTGCTCAGCTGGCAGAAAAACGTGTTCCTCTGTCTGGAGTCGGGCCCGGCGCTCACACGGCTCTGGGTGCAAGGGCAGGGGACGTGCTCCTGCTCTGAAGCCGCCAGGATACACGCACTTAAACTGATTTGGAAAGGATGCTTTTTCGCAAACTAATTGCTATGCGCATTACGTAGCATATTCTCTGTCTAGTCAGTCCTTAGGGAATCCAGAGCTGTGGTCCAGTAGAGATTCCAAATGACTGGGGTGCATGGAGTTCAAGTCACAGAATCGTGTTCTGGTTTGGATTGAAGGGACTTCAAAGATCATCTACTCCAATTCATCTACAGTGGGCAGGGACACCTTCCACTAGACTGCCTTGCTTGTGGTGTTGCATGGATTTAGTGAAGCAGTGGTATAAATCTTCCATACAGAAGGTAGGAAAGTTACTGAAGTGGCTACTTAAAGTACTGGAAACAGCTCCTGAAGGAACTATTTTGTCTTTTTTATGGGGAAAAGGTATTTCAATTTGCCTTCAAAAAACTCTTACATTGATGCAGAACAACCCTCAACCCAGCTCCAGATTTATGTTCAGTGATTTTATATGTCCAAATTTCAATGACGATCCATATCTGATTTGGAATTAAATAAGAGTGGGTTTTCATGGTCTGCATCAATTCGTTAGAAATGCAGCAGTTTTGTATTGGAAGGAAAAACAGAAAGCAAAACTGCAGAAGGAAAGTGAGACAGGCTTCTAGGACTGTAATTAGTGGTAAAACAGAAAAAACAGCCAAATTCACCTCACAGTGGTTTGAAACACTTATCGAATGCAAAGCAAGTATTGCAAGGAGAAAAGAGGAGAAAGCACATATTTCATGAGAGGAAAAGAAGGCTCAATATCCTCTACAAAACAAGAATGCTGATTTTCTTGATCTCTCACCAGCATTTCAGCAGGTCTCAGCAGGGTCCCAGCTGCAGGCAGAACCTCACAGTCCCAGGCACAGCCTTGGCTCTGGTGCTGACCCAGCTGGACCACATCTTCTTTTGCAAAACTTGCTTAGCTGGAGCCTCCCAGAGTCTCTTAGTTGGGGACTTGCTCTGAGTGTAACTGTGTAATTGGAGCAAAAAAAACCCTGGTAGGCAGAGGGCTATGGGAAGTTTATGTATCTCTCCATGTCAGAATGAGTACATCTACATAGAAGGTGGATTTAAACTACTTAGCTCGAATACAACTGACAGGGATTAGCCACCCGAGCTGCTACCCTCAGGCCCTGTCAAACCCTGTCAAGCTTTGCAGCCTGCTTCAAGCTCCCTTATTGATGGGGAAATGTAAAGAATAACATATACATCCCCTGTATGCTCCACTAGGTAGTTTTGCATCCCCTAGGGCCACTTCAAACTGCATATGGGCCCAGAGAACGGGGGTCACTATCCTTCACGGGCTCTGCAGACAGTCTGGGACTGCTTCTTATCTGAGCAACACAAAATTATTCAAATAGAGTGGCAACAAAGTTGTCCTCAGATTAGTATCTGCTTCAGCATCGTAGCAGCAATATTCCATGGCTTGTCTAAAGGGTTTGTTAATGAGTCTGGGTGGTATTATATGCAGAGTGGCTAAATATCCGGTGGCTCACATTTAAAAAAAAAAAAAAAAAAGAGCTGAAAACCCCAGCTTCTCTTCTGTAAGGCTGAATTCATTCAATTAAACAGCTTTGAGAGCTCAGCTACGGTTTAGCGGGAGACTTTATTACCTCCTAAAACTTGGAGAGTATTAAAACAATTGTCAGGCATGCAAAGGAAAGTTTGCATTCAGTTGTGCTAAGCAGCCGAATTTACATATTCTCAACCAGATCTGGAGATTTAGAAAGCCTTCATAATTGCATTAAACATGCTTATTCTCTGTGTTCTCTCAGGCAGAGCTGATTACCCCAAGTTGGGCAATGCCCGGAGGGAAATTTGCTAAGCCACATGATGTCAACAACTTGTAAAGAAACTTGATTTTTTTTTCCCAAGGAAATAGCAGTTTGGTTATTCCTGCAAAACATCTCTCTTTTCCAGCAGCTGTATGAGCCTGCTTGTCTTCTGCCTGTGCTCTTTCAGGATGCTGATGCTCAGCCCACTTGTGGTGACTCTCAGGCCCAGCTATCCACCTCAGCTCACTAGCAAAGTCTAATATCCAGGAAATTCTGGGATTAAACCCACAAAATAGCCAGGCAAAATTTTGGACCAGATGTCCTTTTCCCTCCACTTTACCCCCGACAGACTGAAGTGAGTGAAGCGGCTGCAGAATTGCTTCCAGCACCCCAAACCTCCATCCCACAGGAAAGCACACAGTGGGCTCCAGGGGTTTTACTGCTGATTTTTTGCCTGCTTTTGTGTAGGAAATTTATCTGGTTTTGTTCATTTTCTTGCTTGTTATAGGGAGCAGCATCTCAACCACCTCTGGGGGTTGAACCAAGGTGGCTGAGAGTAACGCCCTTGGCATCAAGCTTGGCTTTTTTTGAGAGCCAGGGCACAGTCACCCTGAGAATCAAAGGGAGTAGAGGCATGCCCTGATCACTAATGCTTTGCTCTGGCCATAGATTGAGCTCATGGCCACACGATCAAGCCCTTCACAATAAGAACAATTTGTTATCTTTGCAGACCAAGCTGGACAGAAAGGAGAGCAGTTTCCACAAGCAAGGAAGCCTTGCATACTCGAGGACTGTGTTACAGTGCCAGCACTTCTGTGGAGCAGCTCCTCACTGGAGCCAGTTGCAGAAGGTCTGTCTGCCCTCCTGATGGTCATGGAGTCACTCATCTCGGTGTCCAACCCCAGGGTAAATCCTCTGCCACGCAGGGCAGGGTCCACTGGGATTCAGCCTGAAGGAAACCTCTCATGCTGTGCCTCATCACTAAGAGGAAATCGATTCAGGCTGATATAAGGAAGAAATGTTTTATGATGAGAGTTGTGAAACACTGGCACAAGTTGCCCAGAGGGGTGGTTGATTCCCCATCCCTGGAAGTGTTCAAGGCTGAGTTGGATGAGGCTTTGAGCAATCTGGTCCTGTTGAAGATGTCCCTGCTCACTGCAGGGAGGTTGGAACCAGGTGATCTTTACAGTCCCTTCCAACCCAAACCATTCCATGATTTTATGATCACCAGCACAACCTTCTCCTAGGGAAAGCAAACCAAATCCAGCAGTGAGCCTAGCTCTCACAATTCACAACACCCATTTTCCTTTCATCGTGGCATCAGGAAGGCAGCGTGAAAGTAAGAAAATCTCTGCGACAGGGGAGGGAGGGCTTTTGTTTTTCCCTTCCTGGTTGTATGGCCCATATGGTTATCGAGTTATGGGAAAATCTGGCTGCCCAAACAGGTGTCACCGCTCCCAACCTACAGACTCATTTCCTGATCGCGTCTTAATCGGCGAGTTGGTTGTGAAAGTTGATTTCTTGCACATTCTTATATCAGTGGGAATTTCTGCCCTTCCCTGACAAGTATTATAGGCAGCCTTTGACATACAGCCCTACAGGACCTAAATAGGCTGCTATTCTTTCCCTACACTGAAAGGGAGCTTTGTGCCAGGGATTCATTAAACTGCACTGCACAGCCCTTCATAAATGGGCTCAATAATGAACAGTCGATTTAACTGGAAAAGCTGCTGGAGCTGTTAAATTAAAGGGAAATAAAGTGCACTTCAGGCTCAGTCTGCCAGAAGAAAATGTTGACCTAAAAAAAAAAAAATCTTTATTTTACTCAATCTCTTGCAAACAGGCTAAAATCTTCAGGAAGTTTATACTCACAACAGTGGGAACAATTTTAAAACATACTGATTTGCTTTCCCACTAAAAAGAAAGAATTGCAATAAAATATTCAATAAAATAAAGAGAGATGAAAGGCATATTCCACTTAAGCCAAACTTAGTCCCCTTAAGGTAAATTTAATATTTGTATGTAGATCACTCATCCCATCAACTTTATATAGGCAAAGTTTCCACTGGGGCTGAGTCCCTAAAGTCATTAGGAAGATACTTTATTTCCAGTTTGGACTGCATAGCACTGCAGAATTTCAGAAAATACTGGCAGTCCTTCAGTGTCCAGTTCTGTCATCATGTTGCTCTTAATGCAGCGGTTGTTTTGCCCATGTGAGGTGTGCAGGACTCAGCTGAAAAACAGGCACGCATGGGAGACTCCATTTAATCTTCTGAATGAATACAAAAGTCCATCATTCAGCTGAGCCTGACCCAACTCTTGGTTTTGGAGGAGTGAAATTCCTTATTTCAGTGAGGTTACTCCAGTGTAAAACTGGAGCAGTGAATCAGCTCTTCCATCACAGCCATCTCACTCTCCTTCATCTGGACAGTTTTAAATCCTGTTCCTCACTTGTGTTCTGTACTTTATATATGAAATATTGTGAAAAGAATCTATCTATGTGAAGGTAGACTGGAAGCTTAAGGACAAGAAGATCAGAAGAAGCATGCAATTGGGAAGGGACCATGGCCAAATCTAATTCCTGGGGCAGCTCATCTGAAAAAGAACATCAGCACCAGCTTAAAAACCTTAGTATTGCTTTCACATTTCACATTGTAGTTATTTTTCCTTATGTAAACTTCCTGACTGGGGGAACCCTCATCTTCTTCATACTATTGTGATTTTTGTTCAAATCTTGTATATAAGGTGATGGCAGCAGGCTTTCAGCTCTTCACTGAAGCAGCCTTCCATGGGCTTAATATTTTTTCATACTCTGAAAACATGGAGCATTCAGGAAGAATGCTGAAATTAGCTGAAATATGTCAGTCTTCCACCTAAATTGTCCATAATTATTTAAAGTTTGATTATAAGTTACCCAGAGTAGATCAAAATCCCACAAGAACTGCAAAATCATGAACTTGTCTGTCAAAGAAATAGTGTATTTGGTAAGCTGATAAACCACCTCTTGTGCTGGTAACTCGCCCCTGCAAGAGCTGTGCAAAAAACACCACTTGCATGCATCTTCAGGAAAGAGTTTTGGGCACTGAAATAGTAATTTTTGGCTACTGGTAGAAATATACAATGAAGAAACATTTACAAATACATAAAAATAATAGGAAAAGAAAGCACTTTTCATACTACTGAGATTTTTTTTTTCTTCTAAGTTATTGTGTATTCCTTGAAATTTTCAGGATTTTATCTTTACTCAGAGACGTTTCTGAAGGTAAATGTGTGGGGGTTAGGACCAAATTCCTTCCTTTACTTCTGTAGTATGGAAGAAATGTAAATGCTATCAGACAGCAAGTAATGTCAAGCACTGTCTCATTTGCTGCAAACCATCTTCCCTCTGATGGGTTTTTTGCTTGGCAGGAACAAGCTTATTTGATCTCCTGGTCCTTGACAGGCTTTGAGGAGGTGCTGTGTGGCTTTGAGAAGGGGCTGCACAGCTTTGGGAAGGATAAAAGCTCCTCAAACCTCACCTGATGCAAATTGTGAGGATTTTAAAATGCTACAAAAGAGCCTCCATGTATCTCAGAATGGCCATGGATACCAGAGGTGTTTCGTGACCCTCAGAGGTCTGGCTGTGCACTGTCCACAACACAGGGGGAGCACAGGAGGGCCAGGCCCTGTCTGGGGTGTGATCATGGTCACACACAGCTTGGCAACAGTGCTTCAGAAAAAAGCCTTCTCTTCCAGTATTTATGCTCTGAAGTAAGAACCTGGTCCAATTCCCAGTGAAGCCATTTCCACTAAATTTCATTAAGAGATCAGTAACTCTGGTTGATGGATCTAATGTTCAGGATTGCTGGGCATCAGCAGTTTTCATGACTCTGGTAAGCTGGTCCCTGTCTCTGCCCTCTGTTTGTGAATAATCAATTTTCTTGAGCCAGGAAACCCAATGCCAAAATCTTCCTATGATTTGTGGCATCTTTGCTCCATGAAGCTCTGAGCTGAACTTTGCTTGTCCTTCCAGCTCTCCTGTGGCCTGGGAGGAGCATGCTCTCCCACTCTAGGCAGCTCTCAAATGATGCTTCAGCCATGCTGACTTGAAGTGACTTCTCTCCTCCTCACTTAAAGGTGATTTTCAGGTACCTGTGACCACAGCAGTGTTATCATAACTTTTCCTACTCCCTAATGTCTCTCAAACAAACCTGGTGCAGCTCAGTCTGGAGAGGAGAGGGCTCTGGGGAAACCTTAAAGCATCTTCCAGTACCTAAAGAGGCTACGAGAGAGATGGAGAGGGACTTTCCACATGGGCATGGAGTGACAAGACAAGAGGGAATGGCTTTAAGCTGAAAGAAGATAGGTTTAGATTAGATATAAAAAATTCTTTATTGTGAGGGTAGTGAGGCTCTGGAATAGATTGCCCAGAGAGGCTGTGGATGTCCCAACTCTGGAAGTGTTCAAAGCCAGGTTGGATGAGGCTCTGAGGAGTCTGGTCTAGTGGAAGGTGTCCCTGCCCATGGTAGGGGTCTGGAATTAGGCCTTTAAGGTTTCTTCCAACCCAAACCATTCTGTGATTCTGTGTGACCCCATGGCAGACAACAACAGAGCCCAATCCTCACAGATATTTACCTACAGGAATTTTTTTTTCTGGGGTGTTACAATTGTTATATTTGCAGCACAAGTTCATCTGTAAAATTACTGTTCAGCAACATGTTCCAGTATTTAAATAAAAATTAGTTAATTAATTAAAATAAGTGAAAATTGGTTAAACTCCATTTCTTTACAAGAACCTTTATCTCATAAAAAGAAAAACAATTGTGGAAATTTTAATTGCTTTCTTTTTAACTTAGAAAGCTATCCAAACTGTGTCCAGTTTTGCCTATCAAAAATTGCATATTAAAAAATTTCAAATCGTCTTTAATAAGCTTAACTCAAAGTGCAAATATGATCTTCTATTCTCAGCCTTGCCACCCATCCACTGCAGCACTGAGCTGCTCTGAGGGGCCCTCCAAGATCTGGAGCCAGACCAGGAATACGTTTTTTCCAGGGTGACATTAAGATCTATGTGAAAAATTATCAGCTGTAGGACAGCTTATGTTCCTAGTCTGAGCTGCCATAGGGAAATCAAAATCCCAAATTAATTTCATGGTCTTCAGATACCAGGAGCAATTTTATTAACTGTCTATTTTTTTTCACTTTTTATTTTCTCCCTTGTGAGGTATGTCTGCAGGGAGTTTAATCTCATCAGGAGCAGGAATTGGTCCCAAGACCCCTTTCTTACAGCAAAAATAATCTTCTCAGTGGTGCAGCACAGCCCGGAGGCTGAGGTGGCCACTGATCTGCAGGACCTGGCTGTGGCAGGAGACTCTGCTACTGCACAAAGAGCTTCCTTGGCCCATCTTTGGCCATGATACATTCTCCCATGGGAAGCCTCAGACCCTAAATCACCACAACACCAGTTTCAGTCACCCAGGCCAAGCTCTGGGTTTCAATGGGTTTGCTCTCCCGCTTAGATCTGGGCATATCTTGTGGAATGAAAGACTTTGTTCACAGCAAGAGAGGTTCAGAACCAGTTTGGGGCACAAATGCCTTTTAAATGGTAACTGGCATAGGTTTCATTAGGAGTTTAGATTCTAATATTTTATTTGCCTATAAATTGTCTAAATAAGCATATAATAAAGACATATATACCCAGACTGGGAGTATACTGTGTGGTTAGGAGCTTTGCATACAGCCAATATTGTATATAGACTAAAATATAGACTAAAAATGCTGTTAAGAAAAGACCTCTTTTTTAAAGCTATAGCTGACATAAATGTTGGATTCTTGGTTACCATAAATGTTTTCTTAACCAGATGTTTTCAGTCTTTTCTTAACACAGCCACTCACAGATTGTTCCCTGAATTATTTCATGTTTAGAAATGGTGTCTGGTTAAAAGAGAGAGGGAGACGGAGGGAGAGAGTCGCACAAACTGCCATTATCATGCAAATAGCTCCAGAGGAAAAAGGACAGTGAAAATGATAGCACAGATCTAATTATCTGCAGGCCAATATAGCTAAGTCACTGAAAGAGGCCCACAGAAAAGGCTGCCACAGAAACACAAAAAACAGCCAGAAAACAATAAGGAACTTAGCAACAGTATAAAAACGGACTTCTTTCTATGCACAAAGACTAGTTTTATGAGCATTTTTCTTGCTTTCAGTTTGCAGAAAAGGTTAGAGCACATTTTAAATTCTATGCCAGGATATTCCCCCCCGTTCAGCTCCTAAAGATCCTTTGGCACGCCGTCATATCGCGGCGCGCCCGGCGGTGGGAACGTGCTGCTCCTGCCCGGCGTGTCCAGACCACCAGGCCCCAGTGCTGGGGGCTCATGGGGTGGGCTCTGCAGCACCCTTCTCCATGGCTGGGGCCTCCATCACCAGATTCAAGCTTTGCCCTTTCTGTGTGTAAATCCTCTCTTCCTTCCTGCGCTCTCAGGGGTTCCCAGCTGGAGGGTGGAGGGTCTGTTTGCTTCCCACCCTCCCTCGGCTGTGCTGGGCAAGGGTCTCGTCGTTCCCTCCTGTGGAGCCACAAGAGGAGCCCGGCTGTGCCAGCCTGGATGGGCACAGCCATCCCACAGCCTTGATCCAGCTCAGCAAGAACCTCAGCAAGAACCTCAGCAAGGACCACAAGACCGTGCCCACCAGAATGCCAAATACGGACACTGACATCCAAACTAGGAACACTCAGAAGCCGTTGACTGTGGTTGTCAGAGGACCCTACATGCTCTCACCCCTAATCTCTTACTCTCATGAGGAGAAACAGGCAGCTCCAGAGTAGCTTCCCTGCCCTGTTTCAGTGATGCTGCTGACCTTGTTTTCCTGCTGACTTTGAAAAGGGCCCCATTATCAATCTAATCAAACTAATCTCAGCCAGATCTGAAGAACTCAGGGCACCTGCCAACTTGTCCCAACATCCATTGGAGCTACAAGTGTCAAACCAGTGCAGGCCATTGCCCAAAATGTCCTGAAAATGGTTTTTAGAAATTCAGAGGTCACCACACTCTTTTTTGAGGGGGAAACTTCCACCTAGTAACTGCTTTTGTTCATTGGAGGTTTAAACTGGACTGGGATCAAAATTGGAAAGGAAAAAAACACAGAGCACCTCTCTCTCCAAAATCTGCAAGTCATCTAATCCTTCCTACTCCCGTTTTTAGGCTTAGAAAGTCTACTAATGTATCAAAATATCCATAATTAGCCTCATGCCAAGAATGTACAGACACTACAATGAATAGTTGCCAGATGTAGTAAACCTTGTTGATATGACTGGATGCTCAGGAAAAGGAAAGTGAGGAAAGGCATTATATTCCAAACAACTTTTAATTCTTTCTTGTGGGCCTATCAAAGGAATTTTTGAGAAGGATCTTAAAGGGAATATGGAACAGTCATTCAGCTTGGATGGGGAGACCCACCAATATCGACAAAATTCAGTGGCATCACAAGGAGGAAGAATAGAATCCACGGGAAACCCCTGAGGGATGAGAGGATTCAGACTACATCCTCAGACACAGGGTGAGCACTTTTCCCAGAGACTCACACTAGTTCTGAGCCTGTTACCCTCACAAACAGCCAGACATGAAGGTATGGAAATACAAACACTATGCAATCACTTTTGCCCAGAGGGAGTTATTGATACCTGTTTGGAGTACATCTGGTGATTTTTTGTGCAAGATACCATCTTTGAGCCATCTCTGCGTCTGGAGACTTTATCCCTTATCTTCAGGTGGGGGTCACTAGGTGTGTTAACTGCAGAGTTAACACATGGCCTAGATGCACCATTAAAGGTGGTTTTCCTTAGAAGCATGATTTTGGTTCATGGGATAGTATAGGCTTCATGGAGGAAGAATCAGAAGAAGAAAGAGGGCAGAAGGACTGTAACAGAATTTTGGAATGGGTGGGCAGATTCACTTGAAGAATTTCGTTCTTGAGAAAGACAACTATCAAGTGCTTAAAAAATCATTGTGGAGAAAATGTTCCCATATCTATCCAATAAGGGTTCCTTGGGATCCTGCCCAGTCTGTGTTCCAGAGGACAAACTGGGGGTAAATAATGCACAACTTGAGTGGAGATCTATGGAAACTTGGGTCAGTTTCAGAGGGAATTGGTCAGGGCAGCAGAATCTTATTAGATTAGAAATCTGCTAATGACCACAGGCAGACCTGTGCACATCTGTTGTGGTCCTTCCTTTTTCCCTGTCTCAACCCCAGCTCTCACCACTGTCTGTAACCAGCATCACATACAGCCCCATGCTGAACAGCCCAAATTGTTGCTAAACTTGTCCTTTTTCAATCTTGACAGGTTCACCTGAATCTTGATTGAATACCCAGGGCCCTTCACTGCTTGTACCAGCTTTTCCTACCTTACAGACCTCTTGGAAATACAGAAAATCACAGTGGAAGAAAGCCCAGAAGTCAAGTTGTCATGAAGACTACAGCAGGTACCTCTTTCTGCAGTGTGGCCATTTAACTGCACAATATCTCCCTGTATCTGAAGATACAACAGACAACAGGAGAATAAACAAATCAGATGAAGGAAACTACCACTAAGACAGAGAAATAACAGGCACTCAGCCCTTCCATCCAACTCTCTGAGGCATTCATTACATCTTATTTTGATTTTTTTAGTGTCCACAAAACCCATCTATTTTCTAGGAGAGCTTTGTTAGCAACTATGCCATTGCTGGGGGGGAGCTGTCATATCTGTGAATAGTCAGCTATAAGGTCAGAAAACAGATTTTGGTGGCAAAATTGGCTGTGTCAGATAAATGTTAGTCATGGTGATTATCTGCCAGGGAATGTGAACAGGCTACAAAATGATAAGAGGAGCTGCTGGCACCAGAGATCCAGTTTAATTTTTTTTTTCCATGGAATTTAATTTATGCCATCTTTGCAAACAATACCTGACTGCTGTGTGAGATGGTCCAGCACCAGAAAAGCAGCCACCAAATCAGTACACAGCTGAACTCACCTCCTTGTTTGATGCACCAGAGAGAGATTGGAGTGGGTTTGAGCCTTCTTCCTCACAATTCTGTGCATTCTTTAATCTACCACACAGAAATCCCTCCCCACCTGATACTTCAGGGAGGAACTAGATCAAGCACTGCTTAGGTTAACAAGGGCCATGAAAACTAGATTTCATTGTCAATATCTAAACCACCCCCTTAATATTTCAGGAAGTGATGGGTTTAATTCCTTTCTGTGTTTCCCAGCTGCAGAATACAGAGCAGTAATCAGCTGGATGGAGGTGTGGAGATGAGCCTCAGGGGCTGATGCCTACTATCCATGATTTGCTCCATGACATGAACGGCTGTGTAGAGAGGCCCAGCAATAACCAAAGGGGTATCAGTTTTTAGGGCTCTGGGGCCAGAAGCAGCTTTGGGAGGGTGCCCTGGGTCAGGCACCATCATTAAGAGCTGTCTGTCAAAGCACTCTTCCCATCACCAAGAAAAAAATATGGCCTTTTAAAAAGTGTCTGGGATACACAGATCCCTTTCTGAGCACATGGAAGATACGTCTGTGTTGGTAGCCCAGGGAACCAGTTTCCAGCTACTTTGACTGATAGTCTGACATCTGACTTGCCCTTATCCTTGCCCCAGCTGATCCTGCTGGCCCTGGTCCACAGTTACTTGCCAAAGAGGGGATGGTTATACCTCTATAATATTAGTCAAAGTTGGGCACTTGAGGCCACTGAGGCTGCCTGGGACGTTCAGACATGTTTAAGAAAACATTTCCAAGTCACCATTACTTGCTTTCCTTTGCGGATGGCTGAACATTTGCCTATCTGGAGGAAATGGGGAATGAATTCCTTATTTTGCTCTACTTGTGTGCGCAGCTTTTTCTTCACCTATTAAACTGTCATTATTTCTCACTTCTACCCTTCCCATTCTCTTCCCTGGGCTGCTGTGGGGGTGGGAGGAATGAGTGCATGGCTGTGTAGGGCTGAGCTGCTGGCTGGGGCTAGACCACAACAAAATGCTAATTTCAGAACACAGTGCAGAAGAAGTTGACTTGCACCCCTCACACTGGTGTCCAGTAATTGAGGATATATTGGGACAGTAAGCTGAGGAGTTCCTGTAGCTTGGTGCCAAGGCTGCATGGGTTGTGAAGCTCTGGGTTCAGGTATTGGCTCCCAGTGCTGCTTTGGTATTTAACATGATGATGGAACTGCTGCCCACTTTCACTTCCATCTTCTCCATTTCCTCCTCAATCAGCTAAGACTGATGTACATCTTCGCATCTCCAGGAAGGATCTTCATGTTCCCTTTATTTGTCACAGCAACCCTCTTCCTCGAGGATGAGCCCCAAAGACAAGGATGTTTTATACATTGGGGGTTTTAGCTGGAGAGAAGACGCAATTTGCTACCCAAAGGGACATTTCTTGTTAGGCTAAATCTTGAGGCTCAGACTCCTAAAAGTGCCTAATCCCTACCAGTTTTAGCATGACTCAGGGGACATTGCCTAAGGCCAGAGATGTTTGGTGGTAACTCTCCAGGGCTGTGAGACTTAAAGGAGAATATATGACACTTGGTCAGGTTCAAGCCAACTATACTTTAGAAACTTTGGAGTTTTATTCATATTTTCAAGTTTTCCTTTTGTCCATCCACCACACACATTACTGTACTTTTTCTTTTGGAAAAAAAAAGAAAGAAAAATAGAAAAGAATGAATAAATAGGAAAACAGCACCCCTAGGTTAAAAAGAAATAGTCAAAATGTTTTAAGAACACTTGGCAAAACAAATTTCATTTAGAAATCTCAGCCAACTCTTGGTAACAAGTTGCCCTAAGCATAATGCCATATTCCTGGTTCTATTCCTGTGGCAAGTGCATGGGCACATCATTCACACTGCCACTGCTGCCTTCCTCCACTGGCCATGGCCTTCCCTGGTCAGGGCCATCATGGAATCACAGAATCATGGAATACTTTGGGTTGGAACAGATCACTAAGGCCATCTGGCCCAGCCACCCTGCAATGAGCAGGGACACCTTCAACTAGATAAGGTTGGTCAGAGCTCCATCCAACCTGGCCTCGAATGTTTCCAAGGATCGGGCATCCACCTCCTCTCTGGGCAACCTGTGTCTCTATACCCTCATTGTAAAGAACTTCTTTCTTACATTTAATCTAAATCAACACTCCTTCAGCCCTTGGCTGCATGCTCTGAGCATGTGTGTGCACATGTAAATTCTCATTCTGAACAAGGGGCTGCTGCAGTTGCATTTTCTCTCAAGATGTGACCATCTCACAACTTGCTGCTATCACTGTCCTTTTTTTTAACATAAAACCTTGCCCAAAAGCAGTTGTGTAAAGATTTAATCAGCTAAGTGCTTTTAATTAGGATAACCTGGAAGGAGAAAGGCTGGAGGACTAATGTGGGACCCTTACCCACCTTGAGGACACAGCCTACTTATGGAACCTGAAGCCACCAGCACATTCTCAGGACCCAATCGTTTCCTGACAGCATTTACCGAGAGTAAGAGCACAGCAGTTACTGTGCTAAAATCCTGGTTTTCCCTCTGGATTTAAGTCCCCTGTGACCACAGTGGGAGCAGAGACACCCTGTGATAGCACCAAGCCATAGGTCCCAGCCCTGCAGCAGTTCTGTGCACGCAGCAGACACCTCCTGAGTCACCCTACCAGGCTCTCAGGGCTGTTTCTCCAGGAGCCACTTACTGACTCTCCTCAACCCAAAACAACAACATCCGTCATCCTTCCACTTCCCAGCTCCGTCCCCCCGCCCCGGAGCAAGGAAAAGTGTCGAATAATCCTCCCCCGTTCGGTGTGTGGTCTGCTGTTCGGTGTCGTCATGCAGACAGTGCAGAGACAGGGGGTCAGGCGGGTCATCAGAATGCTAATAAGAAATCTGATTGATGAGCCGGTGCCTCAGGGATGAATGGGATACTTAATTAATGACTTCTGCTCTGTTTAAGAAAAAGTTTCCCTTAACTTCCATGCCTCTTTTTCTAGGAAAAAAAAATTTAAAAAATAAGAAGAAGGAAAAGAAAAAAAAAAAGAAGAAAGAAAAAAACTATAATCCCAAGTTTTCCAAACAACATAAAGGGAACTTCAAAGAAAGACATGGTCAGTTTTTATGTGTTGGGTTGGTTCAGTGATTCTTTCCTTTCTTTGTTTACAAGGGCAGCCAGGCTTGATTCCAAGGCTGAAAAATAAAAGGCCACATTGTTCAACCAGATTCTGGATTTTTACAAGAAATTTCCTCCTTCCCATTAGGGCAATTAACTGCTTCATTTCTGGCTCTGCCAGTACCAAAACATGCCGCCAGGCCTGTGAAACTCAGCAGAGGTCAGTTCCTGCCAAAACACTGCTCTGCTTTGGAAACAAGATGTACTATGGAGATGCTATTGTCCAATTAAATCCAACCAGTGATCCAGGACTGGTTGTTTGTGGGGCTTTTTGCAAGGAAATAAAAGCCCATCAGGAAAAATACCTGGTAGGCACTTAGCTTAGGAACACTGGGCTGTGTATTCAGGGAAATTGGAATGGGATTTCGAACCAGCAATTAGCAATGGGAAAACAGCAACAGTTGCAAATGATCTCTTCCGGATTGATTTGGAGGGTTATTTCATGCTAAATGAATAGCAGCAGGAAGGAAGATGAAAAGGGAAGAAGGAAACCCACACAAATTATTTTTTTCCCTGTGAGGCTTCTTTTTAGGAACAAGCTAAGCTGTAACGTTGAGGGCAGAACAAACTGCTTGGTATCAGCACCTGGGAAATGGTAGCAACAAAGGGATGCAGAGAGTTATATTGGGTCCCACATGTTTCCCACACAAATTCATTCACCCTCAGAAGACAGCTCCTGGTCTCTATGGGCCCCAACACCACAACATGAAGCCAGGCCCAGCAAATCTGTAGGATCTTGTGCCCCTTTGTGGACCCAAGGAGGGAAGGAAGTCGCATCCCTCAGCTCTACCTGGGCTTCACCAGCCCTTTGCTGGGGTTTAAGGGTGTCCCAAATGCTAGGCCCATTGCAATAATGTTTTGGTAGGTAGGAGCTTCTCATTTACCACTAGTCAAGTGTTTATTTAAGTGCTTGGTTGATCTGAAACCCATGGGAGGAAGGTGAGGATCCTGACCAAGTCCATGGCTGCTCCTGGCAGTGATGCTCAGCTCAGGATCACAGGACCTGGAAGCTGCCTTTGGCTGGATGGTTAGAGCTGCATTTTGATGCTGCTGTCAAATTTTTAACTTCTCCCTATAGTAATCCTGTAAATATTTTCAACTGTAGCTTTAAATACAATTAAAAGTAATTTATTTTAAAATAGGCAGGAGACGCTGAGGACACAGAGAGTCGGCATCAGACTGAAATTTGGGCACATAATGAAATGTGCCAACTGCAGAAGAAAAAAGGGCAGGCGCGGCTTTAACCTGGCAACCTAGTCTACTATTTGTGCTTTTCAAAAAATTATGCATGCATTTTCCAAGTAAGTAGGCACCTGCCTAAGGGTTTAGAGCAGTGGTTGCTCTCACCAGCCTCACTAGTTTAATTCCCCGCTTTTCAAATCCCACTTGCAGGATATAGGTGTCACTCATTTAGGTAGTTTATTATCTAAAAATCACTGACTTATTTATAGTGATGAAAAGTTCAAAGTTGTTCCTCCCTTTGATCTTGGGTCCCCAGAGCTATGATTTTCTACTCAATTTTGTCCAAGAGATGAGCTATGCAGAGCAGTAACAAAGCAGGAACATAATGGCTCAAATGTTCTCATTTGGAACCAGTGTGGCCCACCTGACCATTATTTTAGGGAATTTGAGTGAGTTCTGGTTTATATTTAGTCCTTCAGATCTTTCTGCACAAAGGGTTAATAAAGACACAAGTTGGGCAACAAGAGGAGGAGGAAGAGGAGGGCAGAGGTGTGGGAATGGAGCAGGTCTCTGACCCTCCTGGGGACCTCGCTTCAGACACACCAACTAAAGGAAAGGGAGGGAAAGAAACAAGTGAGAAAAGACCTGCCAAGCAATGCTGGCCAGACAGGAAAAAAAAAAAAACAACAAACCAACAAACCAATGGCCCAGAGCTGATTTGCATTTGTATTGGGCACTTGGGGAATACGGATAAAACAGTCTTTATTTTTCAGGGGAGTTCAGAGAATATCAGTGGTAACATCCGTGCATGAGCACAAAAGGGGAAATAGAGGAAATAGAAGTATTTTGATAATCCCGTTCTTAGGCAGCAACAGTGATAACATCACAATAACATCTCTCGCCCTTTTTCCTGGGTCTCATCAAGAGAAGCAGCACAGGCACAAAACTGCAGTCACTTCTGGCAGTGCTGTGTAGGAGAAGTCAAGGAGAGAGGTTAGATGGGGGGGAGGTCACCAGTAATATATTGCTAGACTGTGAACAAAAGGAAGGGCCCAGAGCCTAAAACTAGTATCAGAATGCCCCCAAACCTCCTGCCATCAATGCCTGCAGTGCTCTGTGGGCCTCCTGTCTGCCTGATGGGCACTGGCAGCACAAAAGCAAAGCAGAACTAAAAACTGAAAAAGAGCACTGATCAAATATTGAAGAAGATCACAGAAAGAAACAATTTGTGTCCAGTGGAACAATTTTTCCGGCTGACCTGCTTCTTAAACATCAGGCTGTGACTGCTCACCATGGGTTTAGGACACACTCATCTATCCTACTTCCCCCTAGTTCCCAGCCAGAAATCCCATCAGCATGTTTCCTTAGATCAAATGAGTCATGTTGGAAGGGACATCTAAAGACCATCTAGTCCATTCCCCTTGCCATGGATAGGGGCACCTTTCTCTAGATTGCTCAAAGGCCCACCCAACACAACCTTGAACATTTCTAGGAATGAGCTATCCACATAGTTATAGGGTTGCCCCTCCCTGTATTGCCCAAGTCATAAAATGCCTGCCTGCTGGGCTTCTCTCCAGCCTGGTGGTTTTGCAGGTTCTTGGGCACTTCTCCTTGACAGATGAACATTTATCAGTTGCTGGACCTCTGCTTAATTCTGATTTAGTTACACAGACATCTGGATTCTATCCAACCTATGAAAAAGCAGTGCATTGGTCATGTTCACTCCTCACATGCCAGGTGTGCCCAGTGGACGATGAACTTGTTTACCAGTGCACCACCAGTCCAGGGTACTGCCTACCACTGGGCAGCTCCACATGGCCAGCTTCTGTTTGCTGCACAATTTTGTGGAGATTTACTCATTTTACACTTTTAAGTGGCAAAAAGGACCATTGAGTTAATCTCATACCCGAAGTCAAAGTGTTGATGCTACTGCTCCTGCGACAGCCTGACCCTGTGGCCAGAGATGCTCCAGGAGGGCTCTGTGCAGAGCAGGGCACCTCAGGCATGATGGTCACTTCCCAGTCAGTGGTGGTGACCTATCCCCCACACATGTGGTGGGTGGATCAGCAAGGACATGGGCCTACCACCTCAGGGAGTGCCTGAGGTAACAGCCCAGCTCCATCACTGTATTACAGGAACAGCCCTGGGGCTAAGGGTCTTCTGCTATGGGCCAACATGTGCTATTTATCCCTGACATAATGGCCAGGAATGGCTCTGATGCTCTAAAAACCCTGGAGAATCACTTGCCATCATGTTTAAATAAACTATGCTCCTCTGCATGAGGAAGGATCAGAACCAGGAGGGCTCTGCTTGGCTCTTTTTTAGCCCTATATACCAGATCAAAGCAAAGGAGCAAGTAGCCCTCTGCTGTCATTTCCCAGCTGAGAAACAACTCAGGGTTACTTCAGGCTTGATTCCCTTCAGGCTTTGCCCGCATAATTCCTTATTGTGAATTTGCAGTCACCTTTAGAGCATACAGAACTTCAAGTGGTACAGAAAGGTACAGAAAACCCAAAGTGGTGGTATGAAATTATTTAAAAGTGCAGTTTTGCCAATGCCACCCTGTTGGTACTTGCATCTCCTGGCACCCACATGCCAGGATCCACACACACTGCAGAAGGCGCTGCCTTCTTGCAGGTTTCCTACACATCCTTTCTATCCAGAAATTCTCCATTCACCAAAAGGTATTTTTGCCGCCATTTCTCAGTGTTCTGGAGGACGGGGGGCTGGAAGGGAACGGAGGAACTGAGGTAGCAGAGGTCGAGCCCCTAACTTACTCTGCTGATCAAATCCTGGGCTGTGGCATTACCTTTCCTTTCGGCTGACCCAGTCCAAGCACTGTGACTGCCTATTCCCACGCCACGTCAAAGGGAAGGTTTACATTGTTCACTGGATATTAATTTAAATTATTCTGGGGTGCTTGGAAACCACCTCCTCCCCCCTGCTCCCATTCAGTCTCCATGGGGACTATCACAGAATCCAGGCGATAGAAATGAGCAGCACTGACATACCGACTGTCCTCCCCTTCTGCTGCAAACTGCCATCAGCCATTTCCACTGCCACAGGGGACACATTCATATTTGGCTGCATGACTTGCTAGGACAGGATAGATCAGTTTTTAGAGTCTGGTACAATATCCTACTAATACCACTTTCCATTTGCTCCTTAGGTTCACACGCTTGTGTTGTGGCTCTTTTCTTCACACCAACATCCTGCTGCTTGTTGATGGTATTAATAACACCCGCGGCAGGAGGCTGCGACCCCCGGGGTCTGGGCTGTCGGAGTAATTATTGAATGACATCGGGGTTGTTCTGTAAATTACTTTGTGACCCAGGAATTCAGCAGGTTACCGCTATAACTCAGGCTCCCACAGTTGATTGCACTCACCTCCTGCTGCCCCGACATTTATTAGTCTCGTTTGCCTCGCAAGCACTGGCCTCATCCATGTGCTCACACATAGATACATGTTCTGTGGAGGGGAGCCCACCGTCCTCCCCTTAGACCTAAGGAATGGGGCTCACATCACCAGAGCCTGCCTCAGCCAAGGAGTTGATGGCAGCTGGTGGATCTGTGAGATGCCTGAAGGAACACCAAGAGACATTAGACGCTGCAAAAAGTTGGGCTGCTTCGTATCAGACTGATGGAGGTGTGCAGGTGTGGAAGCAGAGCTCTGGGTGCTCTGGGAAGCCAATGCTGGAAATAGTGACACACCGAGCTGTGCCTGCCATCACTCCTGATGACTCCTCAGCATCTGCCCAGATGTACTGGATAACTTCCCAGGGAATGCTGAGCAGCCCTGGAGCACAGCTCAAGATTTGGACAGAGATACCACATTAAAATGTTTATAGTTCCTTCTGAAGAAGAACAATCAAGATCTGACTGGTCTTTTTCTGGCCCAAATTCCTACTTACCAAATGGTTATATAACACCTGTGATGAAACACTGGTGATCCCATGCACAGCTCTCCCAGACTCGTTTGACCCTATGAACCACCCTCCAAAAGAAATCCCTTACCCTTTGTATGGAGACAGCCCAGACTGTTCCTCTTCCTCATCCCAGTTGTTTGGACAGTAATTAATTGTTAAACCTGTCTCACAGTCCCTTTCAGAAATGACTGGGGCCTATTTTCATTGCAGCACGGAGGCTGTGAGGACTGAACATCACTTCTAAAGCTCAGAGCAGCCAAAGCTCTTCCTCCCTTGTCCTGGCAGCTGGTCAGCTGAGATCTCAACTGAGATTCCATGACAGGATTGATGTAGGGATGCAGACAGCAAGAAGGTTGTCAGCCTTTCAGTGCTGTAAAAGTTTTAGAGAAAAAGGGTTTTCAAAACTAGTCCAAGTGTATCTTCTACAAGAATGACAATGAAGAAGCTGTGTTGTACTCAGATTTCAAGTTCTTTGGAATGTCTTAGCCTTGCAGATGACACCAGGTCAGAGGGAAGAATTGAAGGAAGGGTGGCCATTCATACATGCGCTGAAAGAAGGAGACAAGAACTTCATGGCATTCAGTGAGAGCAAGTGCAAAATCCTGTCCTTTTGGGAAGGAAAGACTCACTGCATTTGTGCAGAATTGCTCTTTTCTGCTTCAGAATATTTGGTTTGATACAATCTGGGACTGGTTTTTAGGTAGTGTACTAAGTTTTTGAACACCATCTTTCTCTCCACAACAGATAACCCAGCACCAAGTCGACAGTCAAGGCAGGTAGATGAGATATAGGAGTATAACTAATCGTCTGTCTTCACAAGGAAGACACATTGGTGCTGAGGTACCTCTTTTTGCTGTGTTGCTCTACTGGATGTTGAGAGGAGATTGTGTGTCATTCATACTGGGAAAGGCAATAGCTCAATATGCTTTTCCTCCTGATGTGCTGTTTAGAGGATGCTCAGAAAACAAATTAGAAAATGCAACCTGTTTGTGTCTGCTGTAAAGCCAAATCCATTTGCCGAAGAGTCCCAGAGCCACTACTTGCTTTGTTAAATGCTTCAGCAACATGGGAGGTTCTACCTATCTTGATAACTATTCCTGACAACAAGACTTCCTAATGTGTCTAAGACTTGTGCCTTCAGATGGACATGGGGAAACCAAAGAATCACAGACAAAGGCCTATGAACAACAGAGAAGCTGAACATCACCAGGCTGGTGCCAGACAAGGTCCAGCTGTGGCTGCATCCCACAGCATCCCCCTTTGGTACTGTCCTCCCTCCCTGACTCCCTGCAAAAACTTCTCAGAAGGTGAAAACCTTTCCAAGGGGTTGATATGGAAAACTGGACTTCTGGGTCTAAACCCCTGGATCTGCACAGGTAGGGCTGCCCACCCGAAGCACAAAACCAGATGGGGTCTTATCATCCAGGGAACTGCAGACGACTTCACCACAGGCTCAGAAAGGAAAATGCATTCCTGTATTCCACGTTGCAGGGAATGTGGTTTTGCAGGAGGGCAAAAAGGAGGACCCTCTATTCAGGTGGCAGTCAAAGGGAGCAGAGAGTGCTCAGCCGCCTGCCGGAACTGGCCCTGTATTGGTTACACCCCCAGCTATTGGAGGTGAAACTTGGCCTCTCAAAGCTCTCTGCCTCTCTCCTGCGCCTTTGTATTCTCTAGAAGGTGAAGCGTAAGGGTATAAAAAGCTGCAAACAAGTTCCTACCTCTGGAGACGAGGCATTTACTCTAAGAAAGAAAGACCAATTGCTTCCCAGAGCATTGTCCACCCACATTAGAGAAAGGATTAAGCAGATACATTCAGCTATTCTAACAGATTTTCTTTAAACCTTGAATACGCCTCTCACACTTGGTAAGATAATCACATTAGTTTTGTCATTAAAAGATCCCTTTTATAGAAAGTACCTAAACCGCTTAAACCACCCAGAGAGGTCGCATACATTAGAAAACAACAAGACAAACGGAAGGGATTTGCTATTCCTGGTCTCAGTGCCTACTTTCTAAACTGGGGGGTGGAACCAAAAGATTTTTCAAATCACCAGCGGAGGGAAAAGCCCCTGAGAACTGGGCATCCCTCCCTGGCCCTGGGGAGCCCTGGCTTCCCACCCAGGCAACACTTGGGTACAGCACTGAGGGCTTTGGAGAGAACATTGTTACACGTGGGGGTACCCAGGGGTTACACCCAAAGCACCCCCACAGCTGATCTTCCTCCACTGAATTCCCAGCAGGAATTCAACTGCAGGAGCAGCAGCAGCAGAGGTTGAGCTGATTACTGCCCTGCAGAGCACAGCTGTGAAGTGATCCGTGCTGAAGGAAAACATCCTCACTGCTCCCTGTTTGTGGGTGTTGAGGGCCCTGCTGTCCCTGCATCACACCCCAGGACCACGGGATACCCACAGGAGTGCAGCAAGGACAAAGCAGGTGCCCACCTCAGCAGGGCTCAGGGGAGGAGTGCCATCAGCTGTCAGCAATCTAACTCTGCTGTAGAGCAATTTCTTCATTGGGCTTGTATTCTTGAAAGGATACAGAGGAGGACACTGCCTTAAAGCATGTGGATCAAATGGTTTTGGATTTGCTGGTGAAATAAAGTTGGGCTGGGGGTAAAATAAGGAAGGCTTGCAGGTTCCTGCAGCTGGAGGCAGTGCTGGGAAATCAAGGAATCCAAACAACACAGGAGCACAAGTCTGCTCAGACCAGCAAAAGCTCCAATGCCCAGCATCTTTAGATTAAAGCTGGGATTTTTTAACAATAGGAGGGGCAAATTAAAAAGTACTTAAGCACTGTTAATTTTTTGCAGATGTCTTCAGTTCATATTTTTTGCCACTTCTTCACTGCACATTTTCTGCTAACCTGCACTGCCAAAACAAACCATTTTAGGTTTTTTTGACAGGGAGAAAAGACAAATTTGCAGTCATCTTTGTAAGACCAAGGCTTTGGTTTCAAAACACACAGAGAAGTTAGATTATTTTAAAAAAAAACCCAAAACCTAGAGGCTACAGTAGAAACACCCAGTAGGATGCCAGTTATGGTATAACAATGATGTTCTGAATCAACAGGGGAGAGCCAAAAATGGAGGTTTGGAGTATACAATTCCCTGTATTCTTTCACACCGTGTTTAGTGTTTCATAGTGTCCTCCTGACTGCCAGAAAGGCACAATGATTCCACCATTAGTCCTGCAAGGAGCTAAAATATCCAAGTGTCTATGTGCTGTCTTTAACCTATATAAAGCTCTTTAGGTCACTCGTGATTCCTTAGAGATTCAGTCCACAACAGCTAAACGCCTCTTTTAAGAGCAGAGGTAGAAAAAGAAATCTCTTTATTTAAAGCATAACGACATTTTTTGCAACATCCTTGGTAGGCAGACAGCATGGGAGACAAAACTTCTCACTTTTCCTGTGATTTAGAATCCATGCTCCAGGAATTTTCTTTCTATACAATCTTTTGATGATGAAATATTTGACCATCTTCAAAATTAAAACTGTCCTACAAACAAAATGAGTTGCAGAACCTATTTAGCTCCTTCCCAAGAGTCTGCAGCCTTAGCTTTGCCCTACTAACATTTGGTTAAAACCTCCCCTTGGCAGGTCAGGGGATGTTACAGATCTGTCCTCACAACCTTCCTCAGTACAAACATGTAGGAAGTGCATCTTTGTCTGGGAAAGCTTTCAAAAGGAAAATGGACTTTTCCCATTACAGGTAGCTTGACTGCATTCAGTGTGGTCACCTACAGAGAACCACCAGCTCATACACCTGCTCCTCACCACAGCCAAAGCTCTGAAGTGAGAAACTCCTAAAGGAGTGCAGACTCACCATCTGCCATCCTGACTGCCGTGTGTGTGACTCGAGGATTCCTGTAACCAGCTCTTCTCCCACTCCTCAAGAGTCAAGTACAAACCACACAATGTCACTTGCAGAACTTGGAATCTGCCCAAGGATAAAAAGTGATGTCCCTTGCAAAACAAAATCCAGTTCCAGAAACTCAACATTATTTTAATGCATTTTTATTGATACAAACTTCAGGCTCACCACTAAGATTCATGCTTTGGAGAAAACTTTAATTCTTTTTCCTTCTACATTTTTTTATGTAGGAAACATACAGTCTTAAATTCCAGTAATTTCTGACACAAGCCAAGGACTTACATAAGCCTGAGATGAAGTATGGCCCATCATCACATGCCTGGAGAGATAAATCACCCATTTGTTATGGCCCAACTCATTCTCACCTGTATGAAACACACAGGAGAGCCAACATTTAGATGAGATAGCCAAACCACAAGACAGTCCTTTGGTAGCATTCAGAGATGTGTACATGGATTTTAAGATGAAGTCTGAATGTTTGAGATAAAAAAGACCTAAAGTTTTGACTACTCAGCTTGACAGGAAAAAAGTAAAATCAATTTTAAAAAATCATAAAAACCAGTCACATCATTCATAAGCTGATCCAACCAATAAGAACCTTATCCAAAGTTCACTTGAATCAGTCTAACAGACAGAAATTGTATGGAATTGTAAGATTATTAACATCCCCCCAAATAAACAAAAAACACAAACAAAACCCCTCTGAAAATAATTTTAAGTGTCATCTCACAAAACTTAAAGTTGAGAAATTCCATGTTGTCCTAAATGTTGAAGGTGACTTTTTTTGCTAATTAAAGGAGTGAAAAAAGAAAGAGAAAGAATTTTAAATTACTTATGCTGCTTGAAACTAAAAAGTGTTTTTCATACAACAAAGCAGCAGCTGTTTCCTGAGACACTAAGTTCACCAGCAGGGGAGAGAGAGGAGACAAGCTGACTAAAAATACAGAGTAGCTGTTAATTTGGGCTGTTCACATCTTTATCCATGCAACAGGAAAATGCTTATCCCAAAATTTTCACTTGGAGTAGCACCCTGTGGAGTCAGTGGGCTAATGGGTACAACTGGACCAGGATCTTGCTTGCTTAATTAAATAATATAAATTTGGGCATCAGAAATTAACTCCTACAGGTTTCATTCCTCATGCTGCAGTAAAATGGGACATAACCACGCATCAATCAATTAATGTGCAAGAAGATACAACAATATTTCTAAAAACTTTGCTGTAACGCAATTGATTAAACCAATAAATTTTGTTTCAAAAGAATCAACGATATGTTATTCTAAATTCCGTGAGTGAGAGTCTGGAGTATATTTACAGCAAAGAACTGGAACTATTGGAAAAGGGGAACACCAACAGCTTTCAGGCAAATCTTATCCAGTTCATCCTTTAGCCCTGTAGTTCTTATCTAGCCTTGTTCTCTCGAGTCTTTAAGAAACTACCTCACTCAAAAGCTCAAGACATTCAGACTGCAGAGTCTGAACATAAATGCCATGTTTAACACTAGATGAAGAAAAAATCTATTGGAAAGAAGATCCACAGGAGTGTTTGAAAAGATAAAATTCAGTGTTGAGTTCTCTTTGTTCCCAGAGGACAGGAGGAGACTGGAAACAGAAAAGGCCACCTGGGATTTTAGGAAAATACTCAACTATCAGGCATATCATCAAAGCTGAGAAAACTTTTCAACAGAGATTGAATTTTAAGAGTCTGGAGACATGAAAACTTGCCTGAGTCATTCTAAAACGGAGCTGTCTTTTAAACTGCAAAGAATCCTTTCTGAAGAAGGGCTGCAGTGTGAATGAAGCCAAAGCTGGAAAACAAGGGGACTGCCCCAGCCATTTATTAATGTCAAATATGCTGTCTCATGAATCAGGGCAGTTTGTCTGGTTTGGAAGCCTTACAGAAAGCCCAGTGCACCTGGCTTGGTGAGCTCAGCATCAGGCTTTAGGCTGATCCAAGGGAATAGCTGCATTCTGTGTTTTCAATAGTTTGTCCAGCAAACAATTTTTTTTTAAAAGGCTTTTATTGAAGAGCCATCAGCAAACAGATCATGCAGAATTTGAACAATACACAGAATGGAGGGGAGGGAAGAACCCACACAAGGCACAGCCCCAATTATTTGTCACTTCATAAGATGTAGCCAGCACAAGTATCACATTTGCTCTTTAAGAGAATAGCTTCAAAAGCATCCCAATTTAAAAAAGCTAAGTGTTTGTGAGGGATACAAACATACACACACACACAAAATATACTCAGTTTTCTTTGGTAACCATCATCACAGATAGTGACAGATATCTCAGAATTAGGACTTGTAGCAAAAGAAGAAAAAATCCTGATGCAGATTCTGCATGCTCAGCCAGTTATCACAAAGTGAGTCTGGGCCCAGCCCTGACCATTCGGTACAGCACAGAACACAAAAATCCAACGATTAAAAAGCTGCTGGAAAACTAGGAAGGAAAAAAGCTGTACATTTATTTCTTTTCCAACACTGATTCCAAAGGGTAAGGGCTGTTTAGTTCCCTTACAAAGCACAGCCAGTTTCTCCAGGCCTTCCCCACCTCTCCACCAAACATTACAATAAGATGTGATTTCTGTTCAGTCACACTGGAGGAAGCAGGAGTTTCACCATCAACAACACTCCAATCCACTGTTGGATACACCAGCAGTTGGAACAACCACTCAGTGCAGTGAGGAGAAGGGCAGCAAGCCTAGAACAGAAACCCCTTACTGTGTGATAAAGTACAGCATCTGAGAAGAGCAGAAGAGGAAAGCAAACCAGAGCAGGCAGCTCAATCCATGCACTCTGACTGGAGTTTATCATCTGAGAATGCTCTCCATCCATCTGCTGCCTGCCCCTCTCGTGGACACAAGCAATGGTGACAAGGTGCAGCTGAGGAAGCAGGAGGGAAATGCTCCAATGACCATATCACAAGTCCTGGCCCTACTCCCAGCAAAGCCAAGAGAGGTGTGAAGGCCACAGCTGTTGCAGTAGCACTTCAGTGGCTGTGCCTGGCCTTTTCAATCCACTCCTTCATGAGGCAGATCTCCATGGCTCGAGCTTGCTGGACAGACTTGGGGTCCAGAGGGTTGCGGCTGCGTAGGTCCAGGTGATGGGCTCCATCTGGGATCACAATTGCCACGAGGGAATTGCTGATGTTCTGGGTCACCCCACCTGCAGACCATGGATCCAGGCCACCATTGCTGTAAGGAAAGACTATTTCATTAGGGTCCATGTGCACAGCAGTCAGCAGTGAGGCTGCTGCTCACATCAACATTTCTACTAGTTTTGCATGTGCAGCAACAGAAACAGAGCTCAGCCCACGTCTTGAGCCCACCCCTCTGCTAAGAAGCACCCTCTTGACAGAGGTATGGAGCTATCAGCAGCTTAAGCAAGGCTACACTTCGCAATTATCTGTTAATTCAGATAATAACCTGTAAGAGTGCAAAAGCCTCTCAAGAGAAATCTGCTGCCACCTGTAATTGTCATAAAAGTTTCACATTTCCCTCTACCAAAACATGCCCAAATTCCCAAATCAAAGCACTTCACTTTCCTTCTTCACAGTCTACCATAAACAAATTACTACTGAATTTAGTGAGTAATTAGAGCTGAATTTTTAGGAAGTTCTGCCTTTTGCTGTCTTAGATGAGTACCAACTGGTTTTGCAAAGAAATGCTTGAATGGTTTGTTAGTGTACTGACTTTAATAACAACAATATGAAAATGAATATTTTATCCCTTTAAAAATTGTCTAAAATGACTTCCTCTGTGACAGGACAAAGTAATCCCGTTACTCCCCCCTCCTCCAAAATCAATTTTAAAAATTCCTTACGCTACAGATATGGCTCCAAATAATAGTCCATACAGCAAGCCAATGGCTCAGCTGAGAGGGAGCTTTCCATCTCTCATTTCTAGCTTTGGACTTGACCCAATAACCCCTACTACACCTGATTTTCCTTTACTGCAATGCCCTTCCCACACGTGGCCCATCTTTCTGCACAAATAATGCAACATCCATATACTTGTGGAACTACACAAACCTAGATCTGTTTCTCACTTGAAACATTGGACCTGCCCACAAAAGGAAATGTCAGAGATGGGCTGTGGTAGGAGACAGTAAATTTCCAGAAGGAGCTAAGAAATTAAAACATCTTTGGACACAAAGACAAGCAGCTATAAAAATACCACAATGGCAGCACCAGAAAATAACAGTAAAATAATGAATTTTTTAAAAAGGGTTTTTTTAGAAATGATCAGGAGTAAAAACCTGATGGGGTCTAAACTAATATTTTACTTGTTTTACAACTGAAAAAACTCCAAAACAACTAAGTATCTTGAATCTCTGTAGTTCTTTCCTTTCAGTGATTCTAAATATGACTTAGGACAAGAGAAACATTTTGTATCTGCAAAAGAAAAAGCATTGAAAGCTGCCCAATAAGCCCAAAGCATTGGATTTAAAAGGTCACCTGAATCAGCAGAGCACCTTGGCAACAGGGGGATGAGTTGCTGAGAGACCCATGATGCACATTAACTTGGATCTTTTGGTCCTAGTCATGTGGAAGCTAAGCATGCCGCAGGCTTTTCTGTGAGCTTCTGGCTGCATCCTCTGCACCTCCTTCCAAAGGATGGCACCAGAGGGACTGACACAGTTTGGGAAGAGAAACTTGAACGGAAGGGGGTGGAGGGCTCACCACAAAATCAAAAATCTTAGCAGTTTTTGCAGATTAAGATCATTCCAACTGGAATGAATTATTTATGTGTTAAAACTAAGCATGTGCCTAAGTACTCAGTTGCCCATCCCACAGGACAGGAATTTCCCAGTATAAACCAAAGAAGCAAAAGGAGAGAAAGAATAGGTCAGACATTTCTTTCTAGCAGTGGCCAGGCAAGCAGACTTCAGAAAAAAAACTAATGCAAAAATTAGCATGCTAGTCCTGTTTTCAATTCCTGTATTTCCTTGACAGCATACATAGAGTTCTGCCTATCCCACAATACAGTTTTCCTTTCCTACATTCTCTTCACTCTCCTAAGCCCTTCTGCTCTGCTCAGAAGTTTTACACAATTGTAGCAGCACTGTCTATGCATCCTTTTTTAATGTGACCACCCTGCACAATTGTCATGTTTCCTGTTTATATTTTTCTCTAACCTTTTCTCTTCAGCCACGCATTGTTCTGCCTTCTCTTCTTTGCCTCCATTCCCTTCTTTAGTGCCAACAATTCTCCCTTCTGCACAGAGCACCAGAATCTATTAACAAAGAGCCTTCACTTTGTGCCTCTCCCGTGCCAGTGCAGGACTGGATATGTGGGTACCCGACTTAGAAGCCTACGATTTAGGTGTGATTCATTGAGATTCAAAAAATCCCATTTTTAGACTCTGCACACCAAATTTCATACTGTCTGATGTAGCCTGGGCTGATTTTGACTACCACAGTACATTGCTGATGAGACACTACACCTGCTACAAGCTGTTTGCCATCACATGTATGAACAGTATTAAAATGTCACTTCCCACCACTGTGCAGCACTTCCATGCCAAGTATACAGCATGTTCCAGTAAGAGGAGAGAATTGCTGGAAGGGAAAGGAGAAACAGTGTTCTGAAACCCCAAATTTCCTCAGATCTGTTTTAATAAAGAAGTACTGCCCGGGACAGGCAAGTACCACCTGCCCACAGACTAAGTAACCACTTATACACTGCATAACTCCAGGAAGGTACCAGATGGCAATGGAATTCCCTGCATTAATCCCACACAGTACAAACAACAGTGTGACTGTGCAGAGTGATGTACTGCTCACAGAAGCAGAAGCAGCAGCCGCAGTTTAAGCATCCTGGCCAAATCCCACTGTGTCTGGATAAATCCACCCTAGAGTGGTTCTCTTTAGATGGAGTACTTCTCCCTTCCTGCACTACACTGTTGTGCAAGTTGCCTGTCACTTGAAACACAGTCCTTTTCACCCCACAGGGAGCCACATCCCCTGGTAAACATTGGGGTGTTTTTTGTAAAGCACTCTGCAGTGTTTGAGGATAAAAGGCTCTTATATAAAATGTACAGTGTTGACAATGTATTTGTTTGAAGAGAAACATCCCAGCTTGAGATCCAAAAGCTTTGTGTGTACAGCACTACTTTAACATTCATTTGGTTGCTTTCAGGCTTTTCTCATTTCCAGCTCCGTCAGCTGGCATAAATTCTTAAACACTTATTTAGATTTGTTTGCTTGTCTATCGCTTACAAAGCGCATTTCTACTGTACAGAGCTGTGCAGCCTTGGAAATAAGCAACAGTCTGCAGAACCCAAGTGAAACCAACAAATTTTTTTTATTAAAAAGTTTTCCAAAAAAGGGTGGGATTTCTCACTCCAGAGTAGATATCCCGCTGGGACAGAAACAGCAAGAGGCAAACAAGAAGAAAGCAAAAGGCCTTTGCAGCCAAACAGACCGACACTAGCAGCTGCAATCCAGAAGATAATCCCCAATTCAAGTGAGAACTTTCTACTTTTAAAATGCATACCATTCTACCACATCCAAAAGACTAATTCTGAGGTTGGTTTGTAGAAGTGGCAAGGTGTTTTATGAAAAGGCCTTGAAAAATTTTACCCAGAACACAGATGAACACATCAGGAGCTTCCCACAATGGGCAATGGGTACATCAAGTCAGGACTCCTCAGGCCTCAATGGGTTTGTGGAACACCTCCCTCCCACATAAGAACCTGATACACAGACAGTAGTCACCTGGATCACCTCACAGCATAAGTAAAGTCACATTAACCTCCCTTTAAAGACAGCAGAGTTTAATCTTAAAAACCAGGAAAGTGAAGGCTGAATAGAGAGCAAGCAACATGGACTAGGTTTTTGTGCTAGACTGAAACATTTCTTTCACTTTTTGTACACATACAAAAGCATTTCATTTTTGTTGTATTACCAGTATTCCTCACTAAAATAGAAACATCTTTTATTTGGAGCTTACACAAGTTTGTTGAAACTTGCCTAAATGCTACTAAAAGAAAAAGCTGTTGGCAGTAATAGAAAAACTCCCAAAGTTACTTCCCTCTCTTTTCTGTATCAAAGGGAAAAAGGAATGCTATGCCAGCCCCTTCACAAGGCTATCACTCAGAGCAATAATTTTGGGACCAAGATCCTGCGTTATATCTAGAACTCATTTAGACTTTCCTTTTATGTGTAAGCAACAGTGCTTTGGGTTCATAAAAGCAGGAATTTACCAGCATGGGAAACCTGGATTTTCACCACAAGATAAGAAGGAATCCACATAGAAAGATGATGTTTGGCAGAATCCCAGCCTAGATTCTTCTTTTAGAATCACAGAGGCAGTAACAGAACAGTTGGCATCTTTGGCCACTGCAGACTGACCATTTTACTCTCAATAGCAACACAAAGCATGCCCATCATTTATTCAGCTAGAATGCTGGAGACAGATCCCTTTGCTTCTTGGGGCAGATTCTCTACACTGGAAACCCATAACTGGTGGAAGCCTCTGTCAGTTGAAACAAGGCTTACCTGAAGATGATGTTGCTGTGTGAACTGATGTTTTTTCCTCCATACATGGAAAGAATCCAAGAGAGGCGAGGCTTCACTCCCCATGTGCTGTAACACTCTTCTGAAAGTGCATCAAAGTCCCACTTCTGAGGCTCAAACATGTCATTGACACCATCTGTGCATAAGGGCATCACCATCTCCGTGCAAGCCTGAAAGAAAGGGCAGGTTAATAAAGTATATTCCCAGAAGAACATACAATAGCTGTTACTGCAGTATTTAAAAAAGAAGGCTCAAACAGCATTTGATGAGTTATTACTACTTACTACATAATTGGAAAAGACCTTGTAAGACTGAGTTCAACCATAAACCAAAAAGTGGCAAGTCCACCTCTAAACCATGTACCTAAGTGCTTAGTATCTTTTAAAAAAACTCCAGGATGGTGACTCCGCCACTTCCCTTTGTATCCTGTTTTAGTGCTTGACATTTTTCCCAATATTCAATCTAAATCTCCCCTGGTACAGCTTGAGGCCATTTCTTTGAATTCTACTGGTTGTTACTTCAGAGACAAAAACCCACCTCCCTACAATCTCCTTTCAGGGAGATCTATAGAGCATTAAGGTCTTTCTTCAGCCTCCCTCTCACCAGACTAAATACCTCAGTTCCCTCAGCCACTCCTCATCAGACTTGTGCTCCAGACACATCTCCAGCTCAGTTGCCCTTCTCTGGCCACACTCCAGCCCCTCAATGTCTTTCGTGCAGGGAGGGGCCCAGAACTGAACACAGGATTTGAGGTGTGGCCTCACCAGTGCCCAGGACAGGGGGACAGTCACTGCCCTGGTCCTGCTGGCCACACCATGGCTGGTCCAGGCCTTCTTGGCCACCTGGGTACACCCTGGATCATGTTCAGCTGCTGCTGACCAACATCCACAGGTCCTTTTCCACCAGGCAGCTTTACAGCCACTCTGCCCCCAGCCTCTAGCTCTGCATGGGGTTATTGTGCTCCAAGGACAGGATCCACCACTTGGCCTTGTTAGACCTCATACAGCTGACTGCTGTACACAACTTACAACTGTCTGCTGGACATAGTTTTCTAGTCTACGTGAACAGCTGAAACTCAGCAAGCAGCTAGATAATGAAGATACAATCCAAACCTCCTGGGAAAGCCGGTTCTCTTTTCTGCCTTGCCTTCTCCACTACAATTATACTTGGTTTGTGACTACATTTGTCATCAGTAATATCTCACACAAGATATTGACAGCTAAATCACAATTCTCATCAGCTCTAGATCAAAAAACTACCACTGACTTGCAATTTATAAAGATTAGTGAGCATACCTGGTAGAACCAACCCATTTCACCAAGATTTTTTGTTGCAGTCTGTGACACATCTAAGCATGAGGCTTCTCCTGTGTAATTGTAGTATAAATTTACTGCCTGGAAAATATTCTGCAGCAACAATTTGTCAGAGAGACTGGGATCCTTCAAGAACTTGCAGACTTCCTGCAATGAAAAGAGAAGAAGTAGTCTCAATCTATGGGAATTAAATATTAATACACAACACCTGGTAGGATATTAATTTCCTTTCCAAGTACAGTCAGACCACTTCCAGAAAGTGTCTTTGAAATTATATACCCTGATTATCACAACAAGCAGTATCACATATGTGTAGTGCATGCTACTATGAGGAACCTGAAATTTTGTATTTCCTGATTAATTAAAAAAACAAAAACAAACAAACAATAAAAAAACCCAGCCTATATAAATCAGATTTTATACATTAGTATTGTCCAGATGGGTAGGGGTCTTTTCTGGGTTAGGTTTATACCTCAAATAGAGGTAACATGGACAGTGGTGGAGGTGAGCATGTTTCTCAGTTCTTTCAGGCTGATAAAAAAACAGAAATAATTTTCACGGTGTTTATCCTGCTCTTTGCAGACAGCCACATAGGACAGAGGAATTTCCCTCTCTCCTTCATCAGGCAGCTGTACACAAGAGAAAGATTTGGTTTTATAATTAACTACTGACTGAAATACTTATATCTTACCTGCTTCACCTGCCTTATATAGTAACCCAAACTCCTGCAGGTAAATTGAGTCAGAGTCTTAAAAGAATGAAAACACTCCAAGGATATAGAAATCTTGGAGAGGGCACTGTGGATAAACAGAACTGCACAAGCAAAGGCTTGCAAGTGTAAAAAGAGGTTCTGCTTTGAAAAGAGACTTTGCAAGGAGTATGTTTGTGGAGATCCACATCTTCTCTCTCACTAGTTTTCCCACATCAAAAAGGACATAGGCCCAAAACTTGTTCAGTTGCAAGCTCTGTCAGCTAAGTCTCACATCAGAAACTCTAATTGCATGTGCTTTTTGTGCAGCATTTCTGCTACTCGAGAACAGCTCTGCAGGACAGCTGAGGTTTCTCAGTCATCCCTGGCCACTTTTTTCCTCCTGGGCTGTTGATATAACCTATCAGACCTACACGTGGCAATTAGGCAACAAACCAGCTCATGCACAAGGTATTATCTTGGTTGTTTTTTCTCTGCACAATGCTTCTATGGAGCTAGGAAAACAAAGGAAAAGGTGCAAACTAGGAGAGGAGGAGAGAATTAATTAAACCAAATAGTCAATTCTACAAGATATTGGTTCTAAGTTACCTGTATAGGCCAAGCTGGCAGAGGCTGCAAGAAATCAGCTTTATAGGGATAATTCACCATAGCCAAGTTTATCCATGTTTCGGTCAGCCAACTTTTCAATACAACACCATCCTGAGGAGTTTTTAAGGGGCTGCACAAATGAAATGTGTTGGAAAGCCACTGCAAACCTACATCTTTAATAAAAATAAATGGATGAAACAGTATTTAGTGGATTGTATCATTAACACATGTCAGTTGTGCTGCTACTATAAAATATTTTCAGTTAGCGTAACTAATTTAGTGAAACTATTCCACACACATACAAGCACAGCATATCAAATTCTAGTCAGCACCTCAGTGATTATTGCTGATTATACAACTACCTCAGGTAGTTGTATAATCACAGAATCACTTAGGTTGGGAAAGATCCTCAAGTCCAGCTGAGTCCCTATCACTGAGTTCATAGTGACTACAGTAATTTTCTTTTTCTGAATGCCTCAGTTGATAAAAAGTACTTTTTTTACATTAATGACTATCTGGCCTATTTTGACAGAGGGAAAATAAGCACTGAGATTCTGATCTTATGTCTGTTCTTATCTGACCTTAGGAATGTTTGGACCTGGATTCTGCATCCCACCAGGCCTGAAGGGAATCTGATACAACAAAATAGGCATTTAAAAGTAGTGCTAGGTTCACTAGGCAGTTTTCAGCACTAGGAGCAGAGTTTCAAAAATCCCAAGACATACCCAGGTGAAAGTCATAACACACTCCTGATCATTACTGTTTTTGAAAAAGCACTGGTGAGGTCTTACCTGTTGAGGAAAGGTGGTTAATAGCATTCCAGGAATTCTGGATGCTCTCTGAGCAGCCTGGGCCACTCTTTTTGAAATCATTGGTCACTATGCTGAAAAATGTGCCACATGGAACCAAACCATCAAATTGCCAGATTGGGGCGGAGGCTGCCAGAGCTCTGCAAAGGGACACAAAAATATTCTGAACCCTGCAAACGGTCTCCAATACCCTCCCCACACCCACTATCTAAGCAGCATTTATAATTCAGCTTGGACACCCTGCTCTAGGTGAGCTAACCATAATGTTGCAAAATTATTCCATGGGTCTGTATGCATAAGGCTGCTGGAGGATGTAAGTCTTAGACACTGGTGCAACAATATCAGCAAATACAAGAGGTGGAAATTCAGACTTGGTTACTTTATTGTTTTTCATTCTTATCTATCAATTGGGTCTTTCTCACTAGGCATTGTGTGAACTTAAACGAAAAGAGGCCCAGTCCATGAAAATAAACTCTCTAGCTTGTTTCCAAGAGGGTAACTAGGGTATTGAAGAGACTAAAGACCTGCCTAAAGTCATCAGGAAGTCTGGAGACCCTCAAAAAAATTAGGTGCCAAGTCAGTGTTCCCGTGTTGTTTTCACAAATCTAACAGATAACTGACAAAATACACCATCCAGAACCTGCTGACCTACAGCTGCCTTTGTTAGGCAAACTGTGACTCTTTCCAAATTCAAAGTAACTTGATTCCTTCTCCCAGTACTGAAAAATTCAGGCCAGCTTGAATCATGGTATTTCACCCAGAGCAGTAATATTTATAGCACAAAAGTAACAAATGCCTGCTCTGTTTAAGCAGGAAGGGCACACTCACCCAACAACCAGATGGGGATATTTCATCCTAAACCAGGCTGCCAGCATTCCTCCATAAGACCCTCCAATGGCTATGACTGGACTGTGCTGGGCTCCTGCAATGGTCCTCTTTAAGTACTCAACAAGTACTGCAAAGTCTGCCAGAGCTTGTTCTGATGTCAGGTAATTGAGATGCCTGGAATCCTGAGAGACAGAATTCAAGTTACGGACAGCATGAGTGGTCTCCAGCAGCAGTCTTTCTATTCCCCACAGCAGCTACAAATAAAATCAAGTCTACAGCTAAAATCACAGGCCTAGATCTGTGCCTGAGAACAAATGAAATATTCTTTGCAGCGTCCCTCAAACCACTAAAAAAAAAAAAACCCAAACTCTAGGCTTGGGGTTTTTTTACCCTGGAATTGATAGTTACAAAAAAGTTACATCTTACTCAAGTTAACACTCATTGCCCTGGCAAGAATTAAAATACACAGAATTATGTTTGTATGCAATAAATTTATTGGGGAAACAAAAGATGATACTTACACTGAAAGACTCATTCCCAAAGGGCAAAGATTCTCCATAATATCTATGTTCAGCAAATACCAACATGGCATTAAGTTCTTCAGCCACATCCCACATAAAACCCTGGTTGGAGGAAAACAGACACTGAAAATAATTGCTTCAACTTGTTTAAAAGTCTCTAGTTTCAGTCTAGTGTATTCCAATTCTTTGATTAGAAAGATATCACTATCAAAATGCCACTAGAAAGACAGAGTGCGACTTGGTTTTAGTGTATCATTTAGGTAAGAAAACACACAAAAGAGTTATCAACGTAGAGAAGGTGATATATACACAGTATGTATATTTCAGTGCCATTAAATATTATATATTCTTGTTTTGTGAATACACAGGCAATTCTAACAGAATTCCTATGGCATGAGCTTAACCCACAGGAAATAAAAAAGGCTACAGGAGAAAAGCACTTGTCCTAGGACTACATTACAGAAAACACAACACTTGTTTGGCAATAAGCAATAATTCAAAGCATTGCAATACAGTTATTTTCAGCTAATAAGTAAGTACAACTTGTTATTACTTGTTGGTAACAGTTTGTTACCACCAGCTATGAGAAGAAGCAGAGAGATCATCTGCTGGCACACAAAGCATGCAAGCAGTCCTCGGTGGCTTTGAGCTCAGCACATGCCATCTCCTGTTGTGTTACTGGACTTTGTATTGAAATGGCTGAAAAAACCCTCACACACTCCATTCTGCATTTGTATTAGTCAGGGAAGCAAAAACTTCCACAGGTACTGCAGAAAAAAAAAAAAAAAAAAAAATCAATCTGGCTTTGATTTCCAGCTCCCTTCATATTTTTCTTAATAGAGAAACAAAAATCCAAACGTGAAAGTCTTCCATTTTACTTGGGGAATCCAAAGTACTAAGATAAGTTTAATTTGGTCCAAAAATTCTGAGTTGTTAGCTCAGGGCAACTATGGTGTTCCCTCTTGAAATTTTCTTCACTGCTCCAGGAATTTAATACAAGTGTATCCCTCTGGTTTGTTTGGGCTTCAAATAGGACCCTGAACCCCCTTACACTTTTTCTGTGCTTTTGTTCAGCTCCCTCTTCCTCCTATAACAATCACAGCAATCATTACAAACTTATCTTTCAACAACCTTCTGTGACTGTCTTCTTGTTCCTCCTCCCTTTTTCAGTATGCCATTACTGCAGGTAGGGCTGTTTTCCCACTATTTCCCACTTACTGTGTTGTTGCAGAACCACTCGATGTCTCCTTCGTTGCCTGTATAGAACAGTATTGGCCCACTGCCCTTCCTCCAGTGCTGATCTGCCACCAGGTACCGCTGCTGGAATGTCCGGTTTTCATCAAATCCAAAGTGATCAATCTGTAACAACAGGCATCAGCAACATGTTCAGAAAGCTAGAACTGATCCTGGAGCCCACTGGGAGTGCTGACTCCTCTAACTGGGAGTCAAAATTAAAAATATATATCATTACATTAATTTATATTCCTAATTCACCATTTCTGCTTTGTGGAACAAAAAATAGTCAAAATTACATATATTGTATATACTGAAGAAGAAATGCTATTTTCAGCCATTAAGGAAAAAAATCCATGCCCTTTTTATAGCATCCTACTTAACACCAGATATTCTAAATATATTTAGGAAGTTAGTTAAATCTACTAAGAGGTCACAAAGTACCTTGTGCAATAAAACTCTATCAACAAGTAAAAAGAGTCATCACAGGATGTTCCAAGTCTCTGGAAAACCTTACTAGCCTAGTTTTTTTTTTAAAAAAAAAAACCTGCAAATGATACAAAAAAGAACTCCAAAACTAAAACCAACAAAAATACCACCTCTTCTTTCTCTCCTCCTTCTGGCATAAGAATTAAATTTAAACAGATTCTTGTTAGAAAGTGTGCTTTACTGCTTACTGCTGCTCTACAAATATTGCCGTCCTATAGACATCATACCCCTTAACCCAAGTCTCACCGTTAGATTTATTCTCTCATTAGAAATTCAATTCCTAAGATCAGTTTTTTCCAGCTTTTACTCACACTGCTTTGTATTCACCATCCACCTCAACCCTTACCCTAGAATTCATCCACACTGAAAAGTTTATCCATTGCTTTTACAAGTAACTCCCTGCATGGGCATAATCTTATTCTGGAATACCCATATAGGCTTTTCCTATAAAATATAAAATAAACCAAACCACAGAATTACTCCAGATCTATCCTACTTAATTACCACATATTCACTGTTCTTCACTACTTCTATTCACCAGCTGAAGATGACCTTCCCAATTTTAATTTTCATCAGCACATCAATCCACCTTTTCCTGTCATAGTTCCTGCTGGTGGTAACAGCCTGACATCTGCTGGCTTGAGGATCTCTGCTCATCCATCCATCCGCCTTCAACACCCAAACTCTGCCACACCTCTCAGATGCTACAGGAAACAAACTTTCACATTCCCTATTTTGAGAACATCTGCAAGTAAAAGTTGAAAAGCAGCAGATCACACCCAAATCCAAGCACTTGCTGTTATCACAGTAACTCAGAAAAGCCTAAAGCTTGACCTGCATGATCCAGCTACTCCACACCAGGTACTTGTATTTGCTTTGGGTCAAAGAGAGCACAGGAACTTATTTCAGATGTACAGTCTGCTACAGTCTCTAAACTCCCTCAAAGGTTACTCACTCTTGGACTCAAACAGGAGGCGTGTGCTGCAGCTCACTGCTACAACAGCAGGAGCAGGTCTGGGCATAGTGTGGACAGGCATGAGAGACAAAGTCTTTGCCTTCAATAGGTAACTTCAGTGACTGCTTCTAGACCCAAATAAAACTATTTTATGTACTTTCACGGTTTTCCCTAGGGAGGCCATTTGCTCCTCACTTGTAAGTACATGGTGATGGTATCATGTGCACATTTAAGGGCTCTTTCACTGAACTTCAGTATTGAACACACACCGGGCTTGTTTCACAGTGACAGCTCACCTCCACAGTTATTAATTTTAGTTTCATCTATTAAAAGTGATTAAATGTAGAAAGGCAGAACAACATCAGCAACTGAAAAAGTCTCTGGTCATAAGACCTTGGGACAATCAAAGAGAACAATCAATTAAGGCACATGTAAAAAGTCACCATATGGATTGATAAACTCCAACACTATTAGAAAGCACAACTAACACATCTTTTGTTCCATATCTGTTTGTAAATAGGGGAAATTCTTCTTCTATTTAAAATTTCTTGTTAGGCTGCTTGCCAGAGACAGGAAAAACAGGCCCATGTGTCCTGCTTGCCTTTTATGGAATCATCTAAAATTAAATATTTAGATTTAGAACTAGATTCTGCATCCTTCCTGCTTGAAGCCAAAGTGCCAGCTAGAGGACTACAGCCCAAAAACTTTTCAACTTTCCTAACTACAAAGATACACACCAGTGCAGGCAGCTTAACATCCAATAGACAAAAAAAAATCTAGAGAGAAAATTTTTGATACCAGGCTGAGCTTATCCAACAGGGCAGAACAGATTCTAAAGCCCATCTTACTGCTCCTATTTCACAGAAGCTAGAAAATTAGGAGAGCAATACTCCAACATGCCAACATGCACATATTTTCCCAAATTATGGCTAGTATTCTTTAGAGATATGATTTACTGCAGTCTCTCCTCTGATGTGATCTGCAAGTCTACTTCCCCAAAACAAACCACAAAATCACAATGCTCTAGTCAGTCTATCTTTCAAAACCAAGAGAGAGGAAAGTACAGGAATTTAAGTTCTCTTTCAGTGGTTTTAGTAACCATGTTGATCAAAGAGTCATCTGTCTTGACTCTGACATGCTGTACACTCCCTCACTGCTATCAGTCATGTTATTCTTTCCTATTCCTCCTTCAGTCAAAAAATTTGATACTCCCACAACAGTTAAATTGCCTCTGTTCATCATATTCATAGCACATCCAACTGTGGACACATGTAAGATCCCAGGCAGAACAAACACAAATCCAGACTTCTCCAGAACTAAAAAAAAAAATCACAAGTAGCTATTACTCAGCTGAAAAGCAGAAACTCCTTTAGTTCTAGATGATGTGGCTTCATACCTTGCAGTATCTTGTCTTTGCAAGGGTAAGACATACCCCGTAAATAAAAAAAAAATCCAAAACAAAACCTAATGTTTGTAAAGCAGTCAGAGGAGAAAGTGTCACAAATGCTGGTTATCGCCAAGAAATTCAAAGAAATTCTAAATCCAGAACATCAAAACACGGTGTGGAGGGTTTCCCAGGGAGTATCTTCTCACAGGAGTAAAAACTGTGTTAAAATGTGTCAAGCCAGAGGGAAGAAGCCCAAGAATCACTATAAAACTGTGAGGTGAAAGGTTTGGAAGGCAGAGAAAGCTGCAGTTCAGGAACAGCAGGTGGAGCTGTTGTGTAGCCAAACTGTGCAGCAGGAGCGCAGGGCTGTGCACAGGAGCTGCTGCGTCTCATTCAAACCATTTTCTTTATTTCATCATTCCTTATAGAACAGGCCTGCAGACAGGTAATAAACCCCAGCAACTGTGTGAACCCTACTGTAGTACTCAAATAAACCAAATATTTTATAGCTTTATTTAAAAGCAGATATCATTAAAAAGTTGAACCAGAAAGGTTTTTTCCCCACTCTTAGGCAAAAGGAGTAAGATAAAAGCAATGACTTTTACAAGCAGACCACAACAGCAAAAAGAAAAAAAAAAACTGTTTAGTACACATTTAAAACACCTTAACTGCTGGTTAAAACAACGGCAATGGCATACTAGCAAATATGTGTTTTTTCCAGTTAAAATTTTCATAATTACAATTGCATCTAGGATGTCAGCAGCAAGCATAAGGTCCTGAGCATTCCTAAATAATTTTGAAATTGGCCCTGCTTTGTGTGGGAGGTTCGAAGAGATGATGGCAAAATTCCCTTCTAAAATTAAACCATTCTAGAATCAATGCAAACCAGTTAACCCAAAGTTCTAAGCTTCTCTAAACAGGACTATCTGGCAAGTTTGGTAAAAAAAATAACAACACTGTCATCATCAGCGATGCAACAGAAATGTTTTACAGATAAAAGTATGATCAGCTGACACAAGAACAGTCATTCTGATACTAATAAAAGGAAGGACAAAATTAGAAAAAGAAGCACTGAAACTCAAGAGTTATGAATAAGTCTTTAAGAGAAACTCTTGTTAGCCGAGGCAGGCAGGATGGCGAAGTGAACACTTAAATTTCAGTTCCTCATACAAAAACTTTTGTGAACACTGCTCCATTAAGAAAGCCTCCTATTTTCCTGCACACCTTTGAGTCCAAAGACTCACAAAGCATTTGGGGAAAATAAAAACAAACACATGGCAGATGGCTTGTGAGGCAGGCAGCTCCGATGGAAGAGCGTGGGCACTCCCCAAGGCAGGGCTGCTGGGAACTGCACTCCCTGAGCTGCATGACAAACATCAGTGGGCAGCACAAGGCATTGAGCACACGAGGATGATGAGAGCACCAGACTGAAGGCTCAAGCCAGCAGCTTTGATCCTTCAGCTCAGAGAAACTTTCTACAGAGAAGTGCAGCTCATCAGCTCAGGGTGAAGCACCTTCCCCAGATAGACTTACTGAACAAACCACACTGGGAGGAATGGCCAAACCCCACCTGGGTGCCTTCTGTTTGAACTATACAGCACCTTTCTGTATCTTTACCTTGTAACTACACATGCACCATGTGCTTTTGTTGAGCTCTCAAAGATTATTTATCTCAAGGTGGTTTTTTTCGTAATGTGCTTTTTTGCTATTTTAAAAGTCCATTTAAAATAAAACAAGATGTTGGGGAAGTTGAATCAGGGAAACAGAAGTATGATTTCTTAGCAAAAGATTCTGAAAATAAGAAACCTATAATCAAAATAGAAATGGAAACTTACTTTGAGTTGTAGGATACCAAGTCTTAGTTACTATATAACCTGAAGACAATAGCCTGGCCAGCTGAAGGAGAATCCCTTTTGGTTGAACAATACCTTTCTGCTGGCTAAGGGATCCAAAGGTCAATATAGCAAAACAGGAAAGTCTCAAGAGTAGATTTTAGAGTTTAAAATATAACACAGTATGGTAATGTAGTAGTTCTTGCAGGCTGTATGTACATTCTATAGGATTTGTGTCTTGTATTGGTTGGCCACTGTAAATTACAATACTCATCACAAAAGGAGATATAATGTATTGTAACAAAGACCTTGCTCTCTTGCTCTCTCCCCCCTGAGCTCTTAGCTCCTCTCTTGCTTGCTCTTTTCCCCCTACTCTCTTAGCTCTCTAGCTCTCTTTTTCACCTGCTCTCTTAGCTCTGCTCTATTCCCCCTGCACTCTGACCCCTGCCACCTTGCTCTCTCGCTCCCCTCTTCTTAGCTTTTATTCTCTTGCTCTTTCTCCCTCTCTCTTTGGGACTTCCCTTCAGCCGAGGCTGGAGGCTGAAGGCAAGGCCCTTTCTACCCACAACTCTTGCAATAAAACCATGTATTCTAGAGTATCTCAGGTCAGTAGAGTTCCTTGTCCCTGCCGTCCTCAAATGCTCCTACAACACGACACTCTGCCACACATCGTGCCAGGAGAGGAGACAAAAAGGCACACCAGATGTTATTGTACAGATATTAGTCTGCTTAATGTACTTTTGGAAGTATTCAGGAACTTGGGCAATGAGTAAAGTACAAAGACAAACCAGGACACATGGGCTAAAACCCACTTCCTTCTCAGCAGCACCTCAGGGCCATCAGTGACTACAGAGACAGGGCAGCAAAGCCAAGCCTTTACCAAAAAAGACTATAATTCACGGGGCAGTTTTTAACTGAAAGCATCTAATATTATTTGAGGTGGTAAATCAGCACCTGATGGTTTTATGCCTTTGGGTTTCTGGCAAGGTTATGAGCGTCTGAAAGCCTGTGATGCCTTGAATTTCAATCCTCTATGCAACAGCTTTATTTTCCCAAATTGGATATCTCATGTGAAATCAAGCCAGTTGTTTTACTGGTGAGAAGCCAGGGGATTTTAAGTCATGCTTTACTCTCCAAATGTCCATGGAGTTGTTTTGAGGGCTCATCCTGTCTGAATTATTTCCTGAGGACAGGAAGATACAGGATAGGCTGAGGATATCCTCCTGTGTGAACAGCAGAGTAGACCTTCGCTTCCTTGGGATTTCATTGATGTGTTTATATTCCTGCTTTTACTCCTGATGGGCTGGGGGGGGATTCCAGTCAGCTGGCCCTATTAGTTTTGTTTCCTCTTATAACCTTTGCTTCCTCTATTCAAATTTGAAGTTCATGAGGGCAGAGACTTTCTTGTAATGTTTGTATAACAAAGGAGGAGAGGGCGGAGGGCAGATTTTGTTGAGCCTGCCAGGACTAAGGTTTCATCCCACCAGTACCTACTAAGATTCTCTGTTTGTCCCTGCTCGGTGCAGGAAAGGGAGGGGAAAAAAAAAAGATGAAATCAAGCTTAGCTTTGTCCCATCTTTTTAATTTTAAATGCAAGGAATGAGGTGTTTCCTTGCTTTCAAGGATGATACTTATGCAAGGAACAGCAGAGACTGAAGATTTGCACCCCTCTGTTGAAATGCACAATCTTTTGGTGCTCTGTGGTAGAGCAGGGAGATGTAAACTGCACCTTTTTGCATCGGTCTCTGTAATCCACTAACTAGAAAGTCTTAGATGCAAATATCAGAAATTTAAAAGAGATCATAGATTAGAATAATAGAACTGCTTAGGCTGGAATGACACCTTTAAGACTGAGTTCAACCATTAACCCAGCACTGACAACCCACCCTTAGACCACATCCCCAAGAGCCACATACACACATCTTTTGAACGCTTTCAGAGATGGCAATTCCACCACTTCCCTGGACATCCTGTTGCAGCGCCTGACAAGCCTTTCAGTGAAGATTTCCTACTATCCTAAACCTCCCCTGTTGGAATTTGAGGCCATTTCTTCACATTCTACTGGTTGTTACTTCAGAGACAAAAACCCACCTCCCTGCAATCTCCTTTCATGAAGCTGTAGAGAACATTAAGGTCTCTCCTCAGTCTCCCTCTCACCAGATGAAACACCTCAGTTCCCTCAGCCACTCCTCATCAGACTTGTGCTCCAGACACTTCTCCAGCTCAGTTGCCCTTCTCTGGACACTCTTCAGCCCCTCAGTGTCTTTCTTGTAGTGAGGGGCCCAGAACTGAACACAGGATTTGAGGTGTGGCCTCAGCAGTGCCCAGTACAGGGGGACAGTCACTGCCCTGCTCCTGCTGGCCACACCATGGCTGATCCAGGCCAGGATGTCATTGGCCTTCTTGGCCACCTGGGCACACCCTGGATCATGTTCAGCTGCTGTTGATCAGCACTCCCAGATCCTTCTACCCTGGGCACCTTTCCAGCCATTCTTCCCCAGGCCGGTAGCAGTGCCTGAGGTCGTTGTGACCAAAGGGCAGAACTGAGCACTTTGCCTTGCTGAACCTCGTACAACTAGCCTCAGCCAGTGGATTCAGCCTGTCCAGATCCCTCTGCTGAGCCTTCCTGCTCTCCAGAAGACCAGCAGCTGGATTTAACCCCACTCACCACCACTCTCTGGGCTCAGCCATCCAGCCAGTTTTCCACCCAGCAGAGTATGCTCATCCAAGCCGAGACTGACTCTGTCACTGTCATTTTCCACAAGCTCTGTAATTCAGATGTTTTGTTCACCAGATTTAATTTTATTTGTTAATCTATCACATTTACCAAACCATACAGATAACAGACACGCTTTTTGACTATTTATTGTTTCCAATTTCTATTCAACTACTGAGATGGTCTAGGGCAACTGTTACCAGTTTTTTCTTGACTGTAATCTTAAAGGTCTTTTGCAGCCTAAATGTATCTGATTCTCCACTTCATGCATCTTTCTGAAGCTTCTCTTATCCTGCAGAAATCACAGCACCTGCTCTCCCAATGCTGTTTAAGAAAGTTTGATTTCTAGCACAGATTTATCTCTTCAGTCATTAAAAGACATGAACACGGAAAACTTCAGACAGGAACTCTATCCCCGCCCTGAGTCACAGAGTTTGGACAGACACTTGAAAAGACCAAAGAAAATTTCAACAGCTACAGGATATGCTGTAGGAAAGCACCAGGGTACTCAGGTCAGCCCTTGTTAGAAACAAACAGTACATGATGAAAGGTTATTTTTATGTCGGAAGCCCAACCAGCTAATGAGAACACAAACAAACTGATTCCAACTTCCACAAACCATTAATAGTTTTGTGCTGCAATTAAACATCCAAATTCTGCTTACCATGTAAAAATGAAGTCTATAAACACATTTAGGCTTTAATTACTTAGGTGTAAAGTCCTCCAGCAGACACAGGGAAGATGCTATTCTCTTTTAAAACTCCTCCATTTGGAAGAAGGAAGGCACCACAGGCACTCTAAACATTTTCTGTCCCAGACTTGAGAGCAACAAAGCTTGAGCACAAGGAGGAGAATGGGTGACCAAGGCAGGAAGGTCTTCAATCAGCTTTACTGCTGTCACTCCTTAACCAGTCTCCATTCCCCTGCCACCTGGTTCTTTTCAGAGCAATGAAGAGGCTTGTGCTGCTCAGACTCTACACAACTCTGCAACAAACTATTAACTACCCCAAATGTTCACATCATTGACGCTTCCATTCAAGGCATTATATCCCTGGTGAAATTCTTATACAGGACAAGGGATGGGGCAAGGCACAGGGAACAAGCAGCTCAAAGCCCTACTTCACAAGGTGTGATTTCACAAGGCTGAAAAAAGCACCAAGATGCACTACACCAGCAAGTTACCCCTGTGCAAGGTCTCTCAGACCCCTAACAGGAAAAGGCCACTAATTTTTTCCATGTGCTTTCCAGATTGAATTACAAATCCATCAAATTCAGAGGATTAACTTCAGAGGAAAGGAAAAAATTGGATGTGAAATGTCAATATGTCACAGATTAAGCAGCATAAAAGCATTCCAAGTTTTTTTAGAAGTGATCTAAAGTTCTGTGTAGGACTAATTGTTTAAGCAAAAGAATTTGTAAAGTTTCATCTTCTCTGATGAACATGGTTTTCATTTGAAAGACTTCCTTGATTTTTCTTTTTAACAGAAACACAGGGAATAAAAGCATTTCAGATTCAAGCTAATATTTTTATTTAGTCAAATTAAATATTTAAACCAGCTGCACCCTTACCCCAAAAAGGCCTAGAACTGTCTACTTTGCTAAATATTTTTAAGGCTTAATTCAGGTTGCAATTGTTTCATTTCCCAGGTTTTCAGATCTATAAATAAATTTGCTTTACCATTCTCCCAGCCTTAGTTCAACCACTATTACTTGTATTTTATTTTCTATTGCTAATCCTACAACAGAGGATCCAAGGAAGGAGAGATGAACAGTGACAACAAAGAGGAAAACTGTCCTGTCATCTATTCAGATAATCTAATTAGGTAGAGCACAGACAAAATAACAAAAGCTCAGTGCAGGGATGACAGTTTATCAGTATTAAAAGGTTAATTATTTTACACATGACACTGGGGATCATGTACTTAGTAGCCATCAATTCTGATGAATATTGAGGTGGGGGAGAGAAAATTTCAGAAAAAGCAGAAAAGCAGCAATTACTTCTACAACTCTGATGCAATAGCAAAAATACCATGTAGCAACTGCTACTTTGGCAAGCTTGCAACACCAAGGAACAACTAAGCTGCAAGATGCTGGCAGACAGGATGATGGGGAAATCAGCAGCATTCAGGGAAATATCATCTGCAGCTCCCTGCACCACTAAGCGTGTCCATATTGGCAATCAGAGGGTAAGGACATCACACAGTACCATGGCTCCACGGTATCCCATGCAGGTAGGCTTCTCAGGGAGCCAACTCCTCTTCAAAGAGACACACATCTCAAATTTTACTCCACAAGCACCTTTTCCAGCTAATCTTCACATAATCACTTTGGCTTCCAGCCTGACACAAGGGTGAACTTGTACACAAGATCTGTATCTTGGCTGCAGGGGTGAATAATGGAAAAAACTTACACAAATTTAAAGTGAGAAGCAACAGCCCACAAGGATCAGAAGTTTTGTTCTTTGCCCACTGTGTGCATTTAGAAAACAAAAACCACACACAGCACAGTTGACAGCAGCACTACAACAGCACCAAACATCTGAACATACTACAATGCATCTAGAGCTGAACTAAAGCACAGGAGACAACAACTAGAAATTTAAAATAAAAAAAGAAAATTAGCCCATTTCACCACAGGCAGAGGGTACCTATTGACTGTGCTTAAAAGAAACACTATTCCATTCTTCTGTCTATGCATAATTCTCTGAACTAGCATGCCTAGAAAACAAAGAAATTAGCCATTTTGCAAGTATTAGTAAGATGGCCTAGTACAGCCTGGTTTACCCCACTAAATTTCTTAGAAGCTTCACTGCTTTAGATGTAAAATCAAAATATCACAGGATGCATGAAATAAATTAAGGTATTCAGTTTTTGAAAGCTTGAAATGAAATAATAAAGTTTGACTTCTGGTCTCTCACCAACTTGGCAAAATGCTACAAATTATCTGCATGATCTACAACAACTTTGTATCCTGGTGGCTGGTCTTGATCTCCTCAAAGTCAGATGAAGAAATAGACACAGAACTTAAAATTTCCTTTGTTTTCCTCCATATTTCCCTACCGAGTCCCCACCACAAAAAAAAAAAAA
>VWZU01004234.1:3582547-3641350 GCA_013397095.1 Sterrhoptilus dennistouni
GGTGAGTCGGACCGGCCCAGCCCGGCCCCGCCGCTCGCTGTCTGCTCAGGGAGGCTCGGGGATGCAAACGGGAGTGAGATGTGTCAACGACTCGTGCTTTGTTTTTCCGTAGGGAGAGAGCGAGGCAGCGGGATCACCAGAGGGCAGCAGGCACCGCGCCGGGAGCCGGGCGGCTGAAGGGCGACCGCGGCTGGAGCAGCTGGATTGGGCTGTGTGATTCCCCTGCCGGGAGCTGAAGTTTGGGTTCTTTGGTTTGTTACAGAAAGTTCAAGTAAAACAGTTCTATTCGTGCCCACCTGTTTCAGTCTGTGTCCGGGTAGTGAGTGCTGTGTTTCTTCCCAAGGGAGATCTTGAGTCTGTTTGCTCTTGACAGACCTGTGTGAGCACTTACACGCTGTGCTTTATCTCCCGTGTTTCAGTTTAATACTTGAAGTGTTCTGTTTTCTCGGGTGTGCGTTTGCAGGTTTTTTTGTTTTGTGGTGGGTTTTTTTAATTGTCTTTTAAAAGTGTCAGACTTTTGTTTCTAGAGTTCTGAGTTGAAACAGGTGGGAATGAAACTTAGTTTCTCCAAGCCCACCTTTTTGGGCAATAAAAAAATCAGACTTAACTTTATTCCTCCTTTTCTATACCTTGATGGGTTTTTTCTATGTACTTTTTACTGTTATCTTGTACTAAAACAACATCTTTGTAGCTAAAACAAAATAGTTCCCTTTTTGTAAGAGTTGAAGGCATGCACCATTCAATATACTGAGTTAAATGAGTCTCTGTTAATACGTGTGTTCTGAAGAGATGCTTTTTTTCTCATGTTGTTTGGCCCCCTATTACAGCTTTTCCTTTTCCCTACCTCTGTTTTCCAGATGTAGGAAATGCTGGGATTTTTTTTTTAATCTGAACCACTCAGAGTAATGAGTTTAGTCACTCACATTTTTCTGGGACTCAATGTTACAGATCTTGTTTTTACCAGGATGCTGAGAAAAGTGTCCCAAAAGGGAAAGGAATAGCCTGAAAGTTTAACTTTCTGGTGGCAAAATATGAACAAAATATTATTGATTATTGTATGGGGGCTTTTTTTTAACCCATAAAAGCTATACTTGAGTCTCCTCTATCTCTTTGGTGTTTTGCCTCTCAGAGAGAGTTTTGGGATGAAGATGTGGAATTCCCTTCCTATTCTGCAGTTTATATCAAAGAGAGATTTATATTTAGCTAGGGCTGTGATAAAAGAGCTTTTGCAAATATGGACTTTTAAGGAGTCATTTGATTCATCTGTAGAGAACATTTTGGTCGTTTGAGTTGGAACTTGTGTGATTTGAGGTATTGGGGGAGGCTCCAGGTGACTTGCTCTGGTGGAAGGTGTCCCTGCTCATGGCATTGGGGCTGGGACTCAGTGATGTTTAAGGTCCCTTCCAACCCAAACCCTTCCAGGGTTCTTTGATTGTTGTCTGCATGTTTCTAACGTCTGCTGAGAAAAAAGTTGTCTGTCTAAAATAGGGGAAGTTTCCTAAAACTTGATGTTTTGGGCAGTATAGTATAATAAAGCCAAAAAAAATCTGCAGGAAAGTAATACTGAATAAAATAAAATTTTTCCTATTTATTTAAATGTTTAGTTCACCATTTATTTGTCCAATCTGTACAGCCTCCATTGACCAGGAGCTGCCCCTTTAGCTCAAAAAGTGTGATATAGGACCAAATATAGTTGTGTTGTGAGCCTTTTTCAAGATGTTCTGAGCATTCTTTCCAAGCCACTGGTGTTGAAGCATTTGCAGAATTACAAGTGCAGAATCATTTCAGTTTTTAACCCCATGTTAACTTCGCACTAACTTAAGGAAAATAATTAGAAAGCAATTTGCTGCAGTGCTGTGCCCAAGGATAATTCTGATAAAGATCCCTAAATGCAAGAGAGAATTTGCATGATCTGTGTGCAATGGTGTGCAAATGCCATGAACAGTTCCTTCATATTACATAATTTTATCCCTTTTTTTTAAGAGTTAATTAATAGAATTTCTATTTTCAAACAGAGATCATCATTTCCTGAAGTCTGCTGTTCAAAATGTTAAAATCACCCAACTGAAATCAGTGAATATTAACATCTGGAGAGAACTCTTTGAACCGTTTTGCCTGATTTGTTTCAGGTGGTGCTGTGAGCACATGAATAGTGTGCAGGGACTCTTGGCTGCCTCTGTGATTTCCATCCAGAATTCCTGCTTCATCTATCCTGCCTGTCAAAACTGCTTTTCTAGGCTGATACTGAATTCCAGTAGGTATGTCCTGTTTTGGGGATCATTTACTGGTTTCCATTAACTTGGGGGTCTCTGTCAGCTGAACACTAAACAAAAAGGGGTGAAAATCCAGCCCCTCCAGATCAAATCCTGATTTTTTTTTTTCATCTCTTTCTACATGTGCAGCACACCTGGTAGTCCTCTATGACTCTTCCCTGAGTGCATGTCCAGAAATGGATGAGCTTTCTTTTTTAATTGCAGTGGTGGGTGAAATCTCTGACACACAGAAGAACAGTAAATCAATGAATGTCAGCACTAAATAGAAGGAGCTGACTTTGTAAAACAAGGATAGTTGTTGTTTCAAATGCTGAAGTACAAGATAACAGTGCTGTTTCCTGATTGTTTTTTTAAACCTAGGTATTTATACTCAAGCTGCAGGAAAAGAAATCCTAAACCAGAATGAAATGTGAAAAAAATGAGCACAGGGAATTCAAAATTGCACCCCAGCAGTCTCTCAAAGCCCACTGTCCCTTCAATTTCATGACAGGCTAGTATTTATTAATCAGTAAAAGAAACCAGAGTCATGCTGTCATAATAGACACATCTTGCTCTGAGCCTTTGGTAAGATTGTTGCCTCAAAGAGTAAAGAATAAGAAAAAAAATCCTAGAGTTTTTTATGGAATATTTGATACATAATAGTGGTAATGTTTATGGCTGCAGATAAATTTTTACCCCAGCAGGGATTAACAGGAGTTCATGTATTCAGTTTTTTTATCCTTTTACTGTCTTTTGTCAGGTTCCACTGTCTAAAATGTGGCTGCACAGGTGAAGCTAAAGATGCAAGCTACAGATATAGATTGTCCCTAAAGATTGCTGACACTAATGATTTGTTTGACATCACTGTTTTTGGAAGTTGCTTAGATCCATTCTTTGGGATCACCGCAGAAAATCTGCAGAGGTAAGGAAGAGGTTGTCTGACCATAGAGCTGCTGCTATTTATTCAGCCTAAAAAAACTGCAGTGAGCCTAGGTGGTGGGAAAATGAGTGGAAAGTAACTGCCAGAGTGCTCCCTTCCAGCATTTCCTTGGTACCCATCACCTTGAGAAAGTGCTGAAGTTTGTTTCTTCTTGAAATCTTGGTGGTTTGAGATGGATTACTTCCAGGTAGTAGAAGAAATCCTCCACCTGTCTATTGAAGGCAGCTACTACCTGTTAAGTGAGCCTCACTGCTTGGTTGGTTTGACTTCTTCCTTGAGTTCTTTCTCCTTGTTTTGAGATAATTGAATGTCCTTTGTTTAAGTGTAAGTTGGCTTTTCCAGATAGAGCCTCTGAGTTTTCTTTTTTAACAGTTTGATGCACCTTGTGACTATTTGGCAATATGACCACGTTTTCCTGAAGAAAGAAGGGATTTCTGAGAGTGTCTGTTAGTCCTCCGAGCCTGACCACCCACATTATAAGCTTCAGATTTTCTGAAATGTGAAACTGCCAGGATGGGATATTCAGATAGATTCCCTGCTTTTTTCTCTAGTCTGTTATTTTCCAATGCCTTGTGTTATTATCTGGCTCAAAGATGAATTGTTTGTAGTGCCATATTAGCAGCATTATTAACATGCCCATGACAGGCATTCTGCCCTACACTGCTGTACTGCTGTCAGCTGCAAAAAGCAGTTATTTCCATGTCTTACATGGATACTACTGTGCTGTAAAGGCTGGGCAGGAAGGATGTGTAAGGAATAGCAGCATCTTGACAGCATTGTACAGTCACAGTGTTGGCAGAAAAATCAACCACATGGGGAACCCCTGGAAGTTGTGTGTGTATTAAACCTCTTCAGAGTGGTTGTTCTGTATACTTTATCTCACTAAAAAGTTAGGTAAACTAAAGAATTGAATTTATATCTTCATGGTTTTCCTGTTTTCATTCTAAGTTTAGTTGAAGCTAGCTCAGAATCTTTGCCTTAATATGTGTCCTCATTAGCACCACACTACAGCTAAAATGCTGTGCAAGGCTTCTTCCTCTGTTGGTCCAATACTTCTGTATGTTTTTATTCCAGGTATATTCAAGACTTCAATCAACTGTCAGGAGAAACAAACACAGAGCTGTCTACAAGAGCATTAGTTCGTGCAGTAGAAACCTGTTTCATTGGAAAAAGGTTTATATTTGGAGTGAAGGTAACTTTTAATCCACATTATGGCCCTTTAGTGAGTTTCTATAGCCAGTTAGGGGTATAGACTGAGTTATCAAAGCTTCATGTACAACATCTTTTGGGAATTTGAGAAAATGTAAGGCTAGGACGTGAGGAGGATTCTGCTTCTTTTCCCCAAGGCTCCTGTGGTGTGTTTTTTTAAATGAGTCACATCCAAAAATCATTTTGAATGGCAGTAGTCAGCCTAACAGCTTGTCAGGGTGCTTTTTGGAAAGCCTGAGCAATGCCAGCTCCTGTGCATATCAGTAACAGCTTGGAGTCTGTAAAAAAACCATGTATGGTTGGAGCAAGAAACAGGCTCTCTTTCCAAGCACTGCCCTACCTTTCCCATGCTATGCAATCTCCTTTCCAGTCTGAAACGTAAGGAGAAGCACATCCCCTTGCAGCATTTTAATATTTTTGGATTTAAGAGCATTTTCAAAATGTTGTTAAAGTACAGCTGCTAAACATCTGCCTTGATGGCTCTTTTACATGTTTAACACACTTTGAAATATTAGTTCTTAGCAATATTTCTATAGAAACAGTCTTCAAGGTTCTCCTCAAGTGGTGCTTATGTGAGTCATTCATATTATGAAATCTGTAAACTAAATCCTACCTGTCAGGTGTTTTGCCTCTCCCACAGGTACATTGAGATTTGTACCTGAACTGAGATTTTTCCTGATGTACAGCATCTTAAGCAAAGGAAATTGGAGGACTTAATGGATTAACTTTACCTGGAATCCTTGACCAGGTCTGTGGGCCAATGCTTTAACAAATATAACTAATACTAGATAGCACCAGTCTTGTGGCTGTTCCTGCACACACGAGGGCTGAACACACATTTGAAGACTGTTCAGGCCTTGGCTGTAGACATTTCTGTGTAGTTATAATCAGCTGTGTATACAGTTGTACCATCCCAGATAATACTCAGAATAAGCATAACATACTTTTTAAAGACTTACCTAGGGGAGTGTTGTCCTTGGTAAACAGCCTTCAGCCTCAAACCTTGCACAGACTCAGGGAGGAGGAAGCTTGTTGGAGATAACTATATCTGCTTTGTGGCCTCTCTGGCTTTGCCAGACCTTGAGGGATAGATGAGAAAGGGTTTATCCGCTTCTTAAAATATGAGCTAATTCTCTCTCTGTTTAATGTCATTTTTCACCTATAATTTCTGTGTAGAGAGAAGCAGGTCTTTTAAAGAATTGCAGTTGAAGCTGCTTTGAAACACTGCTCTCTAAAAAATCTGAGCAGATAAAGGTTGTAGCTTATTTCCCTTTCAGGGATGTAATGCACAGAAAGTCCCATGCTGGCTTTGGCAGCTGAGCTGCCAAGTCAAGTATCTGGTACCAGAGTACTTTGATTCAAGTGCTGCCCAGTGCCTCCTGGATAAAAGCAAAGCTCTGGCCTTAGGCTGCCAGCCATTCACACTGAGCTGCACTAGAGGAAGCCCGGAAGCATCCAGTGCCCTAAAGGGAGGAAGAAATTTTCTGTGAAGTCTTTTCTCAGAGTTCTTGGTTGTTTTTCCAGCTCCAAAACTCCTTAATTGCAACAAGCAAAGAACCTCTCACTGTGATGCCCTTTACAGCCCTTGCCAGGATTTATTTCCCAGGGACTGCCTTGTGTGACAGGACTGTTTTGTATTCTCTTCCTTGCAGATCCTTACAAAAAGCGAGACCTAAATTTACGCCTGACTTAAAAGACCTGTGTTAATACTTTTCTTCTCTAAGTTGGTTGGGTTTTTTTTGTTTTCTTTCCCCCACCCAGGGTTGTGCAAGGGAAGATGGAGGGCATTCTGCTGCCAGCAGCACCTTGCAGAAGTGTTCCAGAATTAAAAGAAGCACGAAAAACCTTGTGGCATGCCAGATTTTCCCGCCAAATGCTGCTCTTACTGGCCTTACTGTTATCAGCTACTTAGATCATCTCCTGCAGTCGGCAAAATTTAGGAGCTGTAATAACAGCTCATATCTACCTGATGCGTCATCAACTCCCATAGATGAATCTCTCAGTGAGCTCAGCAGCTTGTCTAGCCCGAGCAGGAGCTCCTGTTTTGTTCAGTCTAGTGGCAGGGAAAGTTTTTTAGGGTGCTGGCAGCAATCCTTCAGTCTGACTTCATCTGTTGCTTGGGTAACAGCAGAAGACTTTCCCACTCTGGAAGTGGGAAAGCTGGCGAGTGAACAGCATGAACAAGAGGAGAGGCCTGTCTCTGCAGAATTGGGCAGTGTGAGCCTCAAAAATCAAACTCTTTGGGACTCACAGTTTCTGATCTCTTCTGGGAAGGAAGGGGATAAAGAGCAGGATAGTGAATCAAGTTCACAGCTTAGACGGACTGACGGTATCTCTGCAACTGATAAATTGGATAGAGTTTTCTCTTCAAACACCGAATGTTCACATGGAAACAGTTCCAAGTTGTTACAACATCCCTTGGAATCTGAGGTAAAAAACAATTACCCAAAAACTAATAGTAGAAATTATTGTTACCCAGAAAAATCCCGCAACTCCCTTGTTTGCAACAGAGATGCTTCATCTCCTAATCATGTAAATGTAGCTGGAGTGTGTTGGATGGACTCTATGCTTTGGGAAGAGCTCCCATTCTCAGAAAGCCTAAATGAGTTGTTAGCCAGAATAGAGGATGGCAGGAGTGTTTTAACGTCACCCAGCCTTGATGCAGGCAAATGTGTCCATCTTGAAAGTAGCAAGTTGGGTGTAAATCTGAACAGATCCTATTCCAGGCAAGCCGTAGGTGATTTGCCTGCAGCCAGTGTCTCAGGGAGGCTCTTGCCACCAGCAGAGAATGATAGTTGGGAGAACACAGTGTTTGCTTATCTTCAGTCAAAGGCAAACCCTCTAAGTGATGTCTCACAACATGAGTCTTCCCCTAGTGATTTATCTTCAACTCTCAAGGAAGGTGGAGCATTCTTGCCAGTTACACCAGAGCTTTCCATTCCTCAGGGCAGATGTGTGCAGTCCAAAGAAGCAAATACTGACCCTGCAAATTCATCTTGGTCTTTTATTAGGCTGCATAGAGAAATCTCCTGTTTAAAAAAGAGCAAGACAGCCACCTGTGTGCATTCTGCATGTGAAAGCTGTTTAGCTGCTTGTGAAAATAAAGAAAACTATTCTACACCAAGCCAAAAAAGTGATCTTACAGGGGTCCAGGTCTCTGATCTACCAACTCCCAACAATGCAAGAAGGATATATAAAAGAGAATTAAAACCATTGGCAGAACTGTCAGATAATACCTTCAAAAGTGTTAGTAGGAAAGAGCTGCAGTGGAACAACATCTTCCCTGAAGGCAGCTACAATGCTTCTGCTGATCTCTTTGATGCAAGTGTAAGAGAGGTATCAAAACCTGTGGAATTCTTAAATAAATCATGTAATTCTTTAATACAGGAAGATACTTTGACAGAGAAGGTGACAGCTGAATCGGTGCTTTCTCCTGGAGGTGTTCCTTGCAACAGTTCAGAACTGACCTCATCCCTACACAAGTCTCCTTTTAGCAAGCACAGCACACCTGCAACTTACTCCTTTTGTGATTCAGAATGCAGTTCAGTTTGCGCTCAGGACTTTGTTCCTTATTCACAGTCAACTCCTATGACAAAACCTCTGCAGAAACTGTGGCCTGTTGGGGAAAGAAGCTCTTTTACCACCATCTTCACCCCTAAAAATCCCACTAAAATCCATTCCAAATGCAAGCGATCCAGGTCTTCCTTTCAGAACACTCTGCTGCAGCAGCTTACCGGCAAGTTAAGGAAACGTGGGAGACCGAGTAACAGGGAAGAAAAAGGAAGTGGTAGCTCTGCTTCCAGGCACTTCCTTAACAGCCAACTGCCTCCCAGCTTGGAGGAATGGATCCCTCCATCTTCAAACAAAGGGCTAAAAGCAACTGCATCTTTAAATTTAAAAACAGTTACCTGGGCTGCTGACTTGCAATCCACCTGTGGGCACACTGGCAGGAACCCTATTCCTGAAAACAGAAAGGACAGTGAAAATGGTGAAAATCTCAACCAAAATGAGAGAATAAGCCCTGGGGATAGAGCCAGGATTCTAACATCTCCTTTATCTGCAAGTGTTGCCAAGACCTCATTTTTAAATGGTCCAGTCCTGAAAACTTGTTCCCCTTCAGAAGGTGAAAATCGCCTCTCAGGTGGAAATTATTCAGGGGTTGTGTTGGAAGGGCCAACTGTCTGGTCTCCTGAGCTCTTCTTCCAAGCACGGACCCCTTTTTCCAATAGGCCGAAATAGTAAGAAAGATACATTACTATGCTGTGTTCTTTTTAATTATTTTTTTAAACTTTTGGGAAGGATCCAGTGGAAGAAAAGAGCTGTTAAAAAGTTAAATTATTTATACACGTGTCAGCATATGTCTTGCAAAGAGGAGTTAAATTTATTTTCAGATCTTTGTACCACAGAAATGAGGGAAATCATAATTTTTATCTACTGTATTTTCTTGAAAATTGATCAGGATGTGCAATAAACACTTTTGTAAATGTATGAGTATTGAATAGCTCTCACTTCATAATGTACAGGTAGGTGAAGTGTTTTAATATGTTCACTGTTGTCTTTTCATCATAAGAGCCAGTCCAGATTCTTGCCTGATGACCCTCTCGGGAGAAGGAACAAGTTTTTATCAAAGATATGATAGTGTCTTGTTTCTGAGCCCATTTGGGATCCTGTGGCAGCCTTGAGTTGGGTGAAGGGGCCCATCTTGAGAGCTTGGTAGCAGCTCCCAGTTTTCCTGCAGGCATTTTCAAGTTAAAGACGCTTAGTGGCAGATTACTGACAGTGTCTTTCCTCTCCTTGCTTTAAGGTCTTCCATATCCCTAACCCAGAACAGTTGCATTTAGAATCATTGAACAGAGAAATCTTGGATCTGCTGCTTGCAAGCTTGTAAGTCAGGTCCTGCAGAAGGATGTGGGAATCTGGTGGCACAGGATCTGAGCAGCCTGAAAATGCTGACATTTTGTTGTGAGAGAGAGTTTTAAGGTCCTAGTGTGGCCCAAGGGGGTGGAGGGGACGCACCGCACTTGTGGAACCAGAAACAGACCTAAAAGTACTTGCTGTGACTTCTTCTTTTGAGGTATAAAATGAATATGAACCATTTACATTGTGAATGGTGACAGAGAGGGGTTACTTGGTTTCTTCTCAGCTGCAAGGTGAATATTTTTATCTTCCCCTGTTTGAGGCCTCATAATTTCAACAGCACCTACTTAAGCCTCCCTCTTTGTTCAGAAGAGTTTTTCAGGAATAAGGGCATTTGCTCTCAGTACTTTGTTCCTTATCCATGATTTTTAGCGTGGATCACTGTCACGGAACATACAGGTAAAGTTTTTCAATTTCTCAGTCTCTAGCCTAAGTTCTGCACTTTCTAATCAAATGCTTTTCCCTTTGAGGGATGGGAGGGAGAAGGGTGTTTGGAATCAAACAAGCTTCTCCTGTGGCTGAGCAGGGTATAAATGAGGTACAGCCTCTCCTGCCAAGGGTGCAGATGTGCTGAGGCTGTAGGCCAACCCAAGAAAAAGTTACACATGGTTATTCACCAGGTGTGCACAGGTAAATTCCTTCTACAAAGAAACTTTTCCAAGTCAGCATTGGTTAGTTTGGTTATTATTTTTTTTCCCTCCTTATTTACAGTTGAAATCTAGGCACAGGTTCAAAGACTTGCCTGACATTGAAAGGACATGGAGCACAGCTCTGGAGATCACTGAATGACCTTATCTCTTCTTGCATCCCCAGCAAGATACTCCAGCACACCACAAAAGTTCTTCTGGTGTTTAAGGATCCTGCAACAGCAGATGGCAGTGGAAAGAGGCACAAGATTTCTTCTGACATGTTAAAGCCTAGAGCCCTGCAGTCCCTGAACACTAGACATAAACAGAAGAAAAAGGAACATCTTGTTAGAGCAGAGAGACAGAAAAGGAGCAGAATTAGACATCACAATTTTTAACAGTGTTTAATTGATAAGCCGATGATGTTTTTAAACTGAGAAAGAGGAAATTTTGGTTAGATAAGTGGAAAAAAATTTTCACTGTGAGGGTGATGAGGCACTGGCACAGGTTTCCCAGAGAAGCTGTGGATGCCCCATCCCTGGAAGTGTTCAAGGCCAGGCTGGATGAGGCTGTGAGCAACCTGGTCTAAACAACATGGCAGGGAGATTGTTCCAATCTTAAAGATCTTTAAAGTCCCTTCCAACCCCAGACCATTTTGTTGTTCTGTGGTCCCAAGGTAACCTGTGAATGGAGTCACTTGCAGCAGTGCAGTGCCAGTGACAGCCCTGCTGCAGGACGTGGCAGGGCTCTGCTGTAAAGGACACAGGGCTGCCTATGCAAGGCTTCCTGGCACAGCCAGAGGGACAGGAGGTAAGAGCAGGAGTTGTAAAGGCTTTGCAAGCGGCTGCTGAGTTGTCCAGCTGAGCTTTAGCCCAGCAAATCAGCACACCAAAACCGCACCAGGGCTGCTTCAGTCAGGGTAGGGCAGGGCTCCAGGACGAGGCCAAGTGAAAAGTCCTGGACTTGTGCCTGCACTTACCAAGTGCTGTGCTTATTGAAAAGATTTTATGGATTGCAAATAAAATCCTGCTTGGGGATTTTATTGGGGCAAGTGGAGAAGGACTAAGAAATGTTGCCTGCCTGGAAATTATAAATCTGCATGTATAGCTTATATAGAAGAAATGAAGTGAAAGCATTATTCATACCCAAATCACTGAGCATAGCAAAGGCAATACAAAAAAGGTTTTAAGACACCATAACACTTGAAATCAGTTTTTTCTACTACAGCGCATACTAGGGTACTGCAGTTAGCATTGGCTCTTCAAGCACTCCCTTGTGATGAACTGGACAGATACCCACTCTATCACCAGGGGTTAGAACTGATCCAAGTGAGACACCAGAGACTTGATGAAGCTAGCTATGAAACACTGCCAGAGCTTCTACATCATATACCTGACAGCATCTTGACATTAAATGTTTGGTCCAGCATGAGTGATTTTTTTCAACAGACAATTCATTCACATACTACAGTTAGCGATAGCTTTGGTGCAGGCTGATGTGATTATAATTATAAGCTTGTACAAAAAGGCTAAGGCTCAGCATGTTTAATTCTGAGGGTAATAAAACTCCTGAAAATGCTTACAGGGTTTGTGATTGATTCCCTATGCATAGAAATCCATAAATCAAGACTAGATTTTAAATTAGGCAGGACTGTCTGTGCCATACCATTGAAATTAAAGCAGGGCAGTCAGATCTCCTGTGCTTTGTGCAAGAGGACTGCACACAGGGTGAGAGCAAAAAGTATTGTTGTGTGACAGGCCCCTGTCAACAAGATGACATCTTCTGGGCAGAGCTCCCCACATGCTCGGTAGGGAGACTGACCATGAGAGGATGGAAGAGAGGCACAAAAAGCTCTCTTGCTTTCACTCCTGTAGTCAGTCAGCCTTGCATTTCTTCCCCTGGGCAGCCTGTTCCCTTGTTGCAGGGAGCCTTTGTGTGCTCACATTCCTTTCACCCTGGCACAGGCTGTACCCTTGCTGCTACACCTGCTGAAAAAGAAGGTTGCACATCCCAGTGGTTACATGCTCCTTAGAAGGAAGAGCTTGGTCTGTTTTCTCCAGCCTTCACCCCCAAAAGCAGCACACTCCGGCCCTTCTTCCTTTCAGTAAATATTCTCTTCCCAAGAGGTCTGAGCATCTGAAGGATGCTTCCTTCCCCTCTCTTTGCCTCCTTCCTACCTAGAAGCATACAGGGACTTTTCCCTATCCAAATACCTCTCTGTTCTCTCACTGACTCCAATTGCCAGCTTCCTGGGGAAGGAAGAGCAGATGGTCCAGCCCTCCTGTCAGACATTTACCAAGGAAGGAGCTTCAAGGTCAGTGGAAGAGGCAATAAAAGACACACGGTGTCTTCAAGCTTCACAGCTCGTTTCTCAGTGGAGTGTTAGCAGGAGTCATCTTTGAAGTGGGGCAGAGCACAGGGGAGGAAACCTGATCCTCAGAAGGAGTCAGAGTACAAACTTTATGTATTTACCAAAAGACAAAAGGCTTAAAGTGGGAGATCTTGTCCAAAAGGATTCTAGGCCTCGAGGAAGGCAGGTCATTGGGGAACTCCAGTGGAGTACAATGAGAATGAAAACAGCAAGTTGAAGGCTGAATAGAAGGAATGGCACTAAAGAAAAAAAAAAGTGACTGGATCAAAGAATAAAAAACAACTGAGGCATCCAGCCATCACGCAACATTAATCCTACACAAATCCAGCATCTTGCTAGGACAAGAGTTTAACCTGCCACAGGTTTGCAAGGTCAGTGAGTGGATGGTGCCTCTTCAAAGGCCACCCTCTAGTGCCTGATGCCAGCATTTCTTTGGCATTTAAAACCTCTACAATTTCTCCTACTTTGAGTATTTTTTTTTTCTCTTCTAGTGCAAAGGGACCTCACTCCCATGGGCAGCAGCTCTACATCTGCTCTTCCTGTGAGGTCTCAGTGCTGCATGAACCTCAGTATGCTTAGCCCAAGCAGAAAGTCTGTAGTAGCCATTCGTTTGCTGGTCTAATGTCAAATCATGTCAATTGAATGCCTCTTATTTAAGGCAATTTTGCTTTGCAGTCCAAATTAAAAACCAAACAAATCAAACACTTTAAACACCAAGTGGAAAGGATTAAACATTTATTTACATACAGATACACATGTAAGCAATTTCTAAGTATAAAAAGGGCATTACAAATAAATGTGAAGCATCATACATTCATCATCCTGGTCATCCAAAACATCCTCCTTTCTCAAGCCCGCTCTACCACATTTGACTACAAGAACTTAAAGAAGAGACAAGCCAAATGCTTCTGACAGTGACGGATTCATAGTTTGATGATTTGCTAACACCTATGCCCTCCCCAAAGACAGCACTGCCCCACCAATGAGATCAACTGGCTGACCAGCTGTAGTGCATTTTTTCCACTGAAATGGTTGTGCTTGATCAACAAAAACCACATCCTTTCCTCATCCTTCTGGCCAAATGTTTAGGAATCAGGGTTCTTGCTAAAATTCTGTACATTGTGCTAAATTCACATTTGTTGGGGAGAAGACAGCAGACCTTTGTGGGAAAAACTCCAACACAGAAAATTCCTTTATTGCTGTGACTTCCCTGGTGTGGAAGTCACAAACAAAATGCTGCTGTTAGTGCTTAAGCAGATTTTTAAACTGCAATTCAAACTATAGTTGATGGTATAAAATATACTTTGTTCATGCTGTAAAAGAAATTATGTGCTTCAATGTTGATTTGATAGTAATCAAAGCTGAGGGTAATTCAGGTTTTCTCCTGAGGAAATGAAGATGCCTTTGTAGCATCTCTAAAAATTATCATAGCTTTCAGGAAAGAGGAAATGTTTTAGATTCAAAAGTCTAAAGGTAATGCAGAGCACGACAAACTTGTCAGTTAGATAACATTACAAAGGGAAACAAGGCAGTAAACATAAAATTAAAATGCCTACTCAAAGTATTAATGAATTCAAATGAGAACTGGGTGAGTCTTTCTGCATAGATCAAAAGCAGTTTGAAAAAAATCTCATGATCTGCAAATTCACAGAACAGCCAAATATGTGTAGCAGAACAGAGTGAAGTGGAAATAAAAGAGCAGAAAGATCCTTGTCCCACATTGACAGCTGAGTGACTGCAGCTGCTCCAATCTCAGGGTTTGGGTTTTTTTTTTTCCTTTTGTAAACAGCTGTGGAGAATAAAATGGATGTGACATATCTGCAGTGCATCTTATTATGCTAAAAACTATGGCATATTTAAAACTACTTCCCTAATATCCAGAGATATACTTGTCACTCCCAATCAGCATAGTAACAAGCGCTGGGCTTGCTCCACACTCCCATTAGAGGGCCTTTTCTCCACTAAAATGTTGGCTTCAGAAGTTAGTTTTTTTCCCCTTCTGAGCTGGCTGTGTGTGGGGTGAGTGGTAACCCTTTCTTCCCAACAGTCTGCAAAAGCTGAGGCATTGTCAGTGCCTGAAATCATAGCAGCTCTCCCCACCATAGACCAAGTATTTTATTCCCCCTCTATTAAAATGTAAAACTGGCATTCCCTGTCCTCTGCTTGCCCTTCTGTAAAGACTCAGCTGCTAGGACACTGCTTTTACTAAAGCTCCATGCCAATGATGCAACCCCAGCCCTCAGAGACATTCACAGCATCCCCCCAGTGACAGCTCCTCCTCCACACTGCCCCAAGTCCCACTGGATGGAGAGCAGCACCCCCTACTCACTAGACAGCAACTCATTTGCACCAAACTCCCATAAATTCTTAGTGTCTGAATCTCTTTTATTGGTCCTGTAAGAAGGGAAGTATTCCTTGTAGGCTGTCCTGGCTGGAAGGGGCTTATTGAATTATTAACTTTATGTCCATAGTAAGAAGCTCGAGGTGGCACAGAAAATGAGCCTCTTATGCTCTCCTTTCTAACTAAAGCAGTAGTCAGACCCAGTGGTTCATACAATCAGATCATCCCTCCACAGTGCTTGAGGCATGAGCAGTAATTAGAGAAGAGCAGATTCATCGATGAGAGGTACTAGAGGAATCAAGCTTTGAAAAGTACCGAGGTTTGCATTCATGTGACACCAGACACTCTAGAGCCCTTGACTGCTGCCCATGAAAACATAAGAATACTTTTAACATCCCCTCTGCCCCCAGGGTACTCTGCACAGCTAAAACCATGACTGACACGGGTTTTGCCCATGTCATTTTCTGCCTGAGGATCAGGCATTCAGAAAATGCTCATCAGGGGCACCACCACTGTGTACTCACGAGTGTGCATGTCCTTGAGAATGTTATCCCAAGATAAACGGAAGTGGAAAAAGCAAAGGTGCAAATGTAAAAGTGGCATCTGTTTTTGAGTAATATTGTAGCACTAAGCAGAGCTAAAATTATCTTCTGAGCTTACTGGAAAATGATAACTTGTTAAAAAAATGTGGTCACATCCACCAAGTCCTAATTGCAAGTTATTAATGTGAAAACACAGACAATCTCCAAGTATTGTAAACCCAGTTCCTGTTTATCCAGATAGAGAAGCTGAGCTGTTGACCCTGGCTGTGCTTCTAAAACCAGTCTAATTTTTCACTGACAATACTTACAGCCTAAATTACACTTACTGCCATCTCATTTTCTGCTCTGTCTGGGTTATCTTTCCCCCACTGACTGCATTTGAAGGAGCAAGCTTCAGAGCAGAGGTTTTTCTCTGGCTTTGTGGCTTCCACTCAGAAAGAAACACACACCTGTGACTCACATGGCATAGTCTTTACTTCTGGTTCAAGATACAGCTCCTTCACATGAGGGGAAAAGTTGTGATGGGATCAGTGAGTGATGACAGCTGCTGATCTATCCCAGCTGGATATGGCTCAGTACAGCAAAGGCAACTTTAGGTCAGGTGAGTGAGGTGGTGATGAGAGGGGTAAGTCAGAGCAAGGCAGCATGCTGCTTTGGGAGCCCTGCACCATGGTCAGCATGACTACCTTGCTGTCTGCTTTCCCAGCCAAGACAAATCCTAAACTGAGGCAGATGTGAGATCAATAACATTTACGGTACATTTAGCTACAGCTCAAGCGGATGATTGCATTTCAAAGACATCACCAGTTCCAGTTGAGGCTGCTCTGCTTAGGTTGCACTACTTGCTTATAAGAAACCAAACTATTGTTTCCCCACCATTCATCATCATAAGACAAGACTGTCCTTCAAAATGATGATCCTTGAACAGCAGCTACAACAATTATTACCCACAGCAACAAGAGGATAGAACTGATCCAAGGAAAAAGGTTGATGTCAAACCCCAACTCTGTTGAGATAACAAAGTTTATAAAAAGAGGAAGAAAAGATTTTGATTTAACAGGGTTTTCGCTACTAGAATTGATTAAGTATTTCCTCCGGCTCCAGAGGGTTTCTGGTGAGCCCTTATGTACAGAGACATTTTTAAAAGGACAGAAAGTTTCCATACTTCCTCACAGGGAATCCACAAAGTACCCTCTAGAAACACCTTTTTCTAACTGAATTAACCCAAAAAAGGATTTTGTTTGCAGGGTAGGTAGGAGCCAATCACATAAGTATATTGGGTGCTTTGACACTAAAAAAATGCAGAATTTCAGACTTTCAAAGCAAACCTTTATGAAAGCCCAGAGCAATCAAAATCTAATCCATAGATACAATTTTAAAAGAGGATGAGATGGAGAAAATCCTGAGCATGTGGAACCATCTCTTTAGTTGCATTTTCTACTCCAGAGAGTCATCTTTCCATTGCAGAAATGACTGTAGCATTCTTTCTGCCCCACAGACAGGAGAGGGTTTCTGTGATAGTGTCTCCAGCCATATCTGACCCCAAGGGCACCACAGATTCCCAAAGGGCAATATACCCTGCATGTTTGTTCAGCCTGTTTCAAGAGCTGGAGAATTTCACCTATTTTCCAATTGAATTCAGTTTCTGACTGTAGGAATCATGCCAGCTCAACATTTCAACCTAATTTACAGACAGTCCTTCATACTGGAAAGAGAAGACAAGTGGAAAAGCAGCTGAACAAACAGCAATCCTTAGGGATAACAAACAAGGCAAAACCCAGTGGATTTGACTCTAGCTAATCACATCCCTTGTCAGCAAAAGCTCAGGAAAGCCTGTTGTCCCATGTGAGTGCACCCACCGTGCTTCTGCATCACTAACTTCGACTTTCCCTCTTTTCAAATCACTGTCTCCTGTGTCAGCCCCACTCTGCTGCTGTTATTACTGATGCTGAAGGAATTCAATAGTCATTAACTGCTAAACCTAGACTAGCAGGAGCCAACTGTTACCAATACAGCCATCTCCAAAAAAACACAAACAGCACCAGCAGGCTGACAGATTTTAAGGACTGTTTCATATGTTCTACAGCAAAGAACAAAGTATCTTGCCTGACAATTTTCCATGTGTTTTTAAATAAATAATGATCACAGAGCCATTTAGCATTCAGCACAAACATGTACCAGACTGCATGCTCAAACAGCTTACCTGGAGGTCAAATCAAGACTTCAGGGTTTGAGGTAGGAAGAGGCACCCAGATCCCCTCTCTTTACAGAGCTCATAATTTCACTTTTTCACCTTTTTTTTTCCCACTTTTTCACAATTTCACAATTTGCATCTTATTTCTTTGACCTGAAGGTTTTTGTTTTTTTTAAATTGGGTTTTTTGTCCCCTAGCACTTTCATGGGGGAACACAAATATGGACAGAAGGGAGTTGGAGTCATCGCTTGTCTCAGAAAATTCTCAGTATCAACACTCAATGCAAAACTTCACAGCAAGTACTTCACATCCAGTGATATGAAGCACTGAATGTTTGGTGGTTTAGTCAAGATCAGCCTGGCTCAATCAGTGGAAATCAGAGATTAGACCACCCAGTTCTCAGAGATGCTTCTACTAATCTCTGTAAACAGGCTTGCTAGATTAAGCAAACCTCTGTTGATCATCCAGCATTGGCTTCTGCTTGGACATAATCATTCTGCTAAAAATGTCACGAAAGGGTCTCCTTACAGGACTACTACAAAAATTGACATTCAGCCAGAAATAAGATTACTCCATGGCTGTGAATATATCACCCTCAAAACACATTCAAATCCAGCAATGAAACGAATTCAAGCTGGCTCTTGTGATAATAGAGATCTTTTCCAGTCAAATTTGGCCCCATTATATCAATCCTGCATGGGTTTTGGATACTTTATCCAGCAAGCATGACATGGTTTTTACTGACAGTTCTAGATCTAGCAAGGTGTTTAGTTGGAGAGCTGATTATCACATAATTGGGATTTTTTATTTTTCAAGATTCTGCAGTTGATAAAGTTCCTCTTCCAGTTGGGAAGCCTTCAGCTTTGGATCAGACTGTAGAAGAGAAGATAAGCCCTCAGTGTTACAATGAAAGTTTGGCTGTATGCACTACAAAGATATTCAGAGGTGTGTAAAAGGAACTCCAGTAAAGGGGTTACTACAATAAAACACCACTTCTTCAACAAGAGACATGTCTGCAAACAGCAGAAAGAGAGGTGAGTCTCAAACTACAGCTTTGGTTTATGACTGTAAAAAGCATTGCACATACCACCATTGTTTCCTTTCAACTTGTTAAGTCTACACAGAATAAATACTGAAATGAATAGTTCAAATTTCACTGGAGGAGTCAGGTCACTCACTTGAGCCATCAGCCCAACCACAGCACTCCACCCTGCCACAAAAGTGCATCACTGTCCAGAGATGGAGTCCTCACACAAAGATTATTACACTAGCAGCAAAAAGAACCAGTGCTTTGAAGTTGCTAGTAGGCATGTAATCTCCAAAATAGTCACCTACAGATTAGGAAAGCACTGGGAAAAGATTTAGGCTTCTAGAAATCTCAAAGTAAATATCCAAGAAAATAAAGTTAGCAGTTTCTGGTATTTGACCAGCTCTGTTTGTTCAGTCATGTTCCAGTTCCAGAAGTGATGCAAGGAGCACTGTAAAATGCATTTATAGTGCTACTTGGCAGGGATGAAGAGTAGCTGCCCAGCTTTGATCTTTTTGGAAACTAGAATGAGTAACCCATGGATGTTTTATTGGCCAGTCTCCTGCCTCCTTATTTAAGCAGATCAGAGAGGCCTGCCCTATTTGTTATCAACTATAGGCTGACAGGTCCAGTTTCAGGGAGCAAGAGCTACTACAAATTAAATACACATGGTATTGATTTTTAACTTGAGTGTTACCTGCCATGGAACACCCCGAGCCCAGCTCTAAAGAACTACCTAAGGGCTGTGGAGAATCAGCTGTCTTGGAGTTGGGTGCTCTTCACAAGCTCAAATGAAGCTGCATTTGGCGATTTGGGGAATGCTCAGGAAGAAAGATACTGCTCTTCAGCACAAGCTGTATCACATGGTCCAGGCACAGCAGAAGCCACCAAGTCCCACACATTTCCAAATCCTCCAGATTACAACATGAGGAGAGACTGAAATGGACCAGAGCAGAGCAGCAGATGACGTCTCCCTCAACATCTCACACTTACAGAAGCTCTTTGCTAAATGTTACCTAAATGACAAAGAAGCTTCATACCACAACTTCCACATCTTCCTTTTACCACTAGTCATAAAAAATGACCTAAAAATAGCAAGAAAATATTAAAAATGGCCATATGACAAACCAATACCTCCCCTCTCTGACAGAGTCAACTCCTCGTTACATATCAAAGGCACAATATAATACAGCCCAAAGAAATCTTTCCAGGAAACAAAAAAACCATTTTAAAATGCCGCTTTTTTTATCGCTGTTTTTTTCAAGAAGTACTTACTGGCAGCTTCTTATATCAATACAAAAGCTCTGTTATAATCTTCAATAAAAGCCAAATAATATTAAATTGGTTAACTCTAAATTGCAGCATATCACAGCCATGTAATCGCCAGGAGAGATTTATCCAGATTAGCTAAACTGAACTCAAACTCCTAAATATATTTGTTTATGTGCGCATTCACTATCTTCTGATTTTGCTTCCATGCCAACATGTAAATTTGCAATGCACTGTATGCACTAGAGGTGGAGTAACATCCCTAACCCCAGGGTGTTTTCACTTCAGCGGTTCTGTAGGAAGAAGTTGCCTAAATAGTTACATGTACCAGAGTTTGGGATTAAGGGTACAAAGCATCAGGTAAATAAAATTACTCCACAGTCCTGAACCTAAAAGCTACTCTAGCAGAGAGACCAGATGCCAAGAAGAGACCTTTAAGAGCACCTTTGAGGGCAGTTCCACAAGGTGAGAGCTGGATGGAGCAGACATGGAAGGACACCACTTGCAACCCATTGCTATTTCCACTTACCATCAAACGAACCCTCTACAAATCTGTACTCCTGCCTTCCAACAAGAGCTGTATCTACAGGCTTTGTTTTTCAGCTGGACACATTGTAGACTGCCAGCTCAGGCTGTGCTTCCTTTTGAACCCTTACATGTCATCCATGCACGCACAAGACTTTGGTCGTGTCTGGTGCACTTTTGCCAAGTTCACCAGTAATATTTCCCAAGGCTAACTTTTACATCAGGACATGACTAATTAGAGGAGGAATGGTTAATTTATTTATTTATTTTTATGTCTGGAAAGTCTTTTCATCCTTTGTTGGATATCAAAGAAGCACATAGTCCATTCCCACTATGTTCAGGCCTAGAAAAAGAGGTAATGAGATTTTTTTTATTTTTATGAACAGTGCTTATTAGTGTTTTTTTCCTAACCAGTCTAAGTTACACATTCAGAAGACAGTAATGTGATAAGACTACGTTTGGCCTATGGAATATTTGCTGAACTGCTAGCACCAAAGAGAGCAACTGAGCCATATCCATGTCTTCTTCAACCTTGAAAATGCTGCTATATGTAATTTTTTTGTTTATTCCAAGTTCATGAAAGTGCCTGTAGATGAGAGACATAACACTATTTCAAACACCAGAGTCCTCCATGGAGACAAGGGGCAGACGTTATGTACACATCCCAAGAGCTCACTCGCTGGCAGCCCAGAGGATTGCCAGGGTAGCCCAAAGTCAGCGTCCATTGTTGCGTTTCTTCTTACTTGGCTTTACTTTAAAAAGTATTAAGCACATTGTTCTGCAAGAGAGATTTTGTTCTCTTCGGTGTCAAGAAAGGCTGGTCTACTCTCCCACAGAAGGAAACAAAACAGCTCATGTTCTGCATTACACGAAGCACTCGTGCAATTCTTCCTTTTCTGACCTGCTCCATAGACTGCAAGAAAAATGAAATTTAAACCCTGTAGTATTCTGCTACATTGCCGTGCAGCTGGAGCCATCAGCCTGCCATGTTTCCAGGACTGTAATCTGACTCTGAGTAAGCCACATAGGTCAGATTGGCAGGTATTCCTTCAAGTAGATAAATCCCAGCATAGAAAAGAAAAATCCACTTGGCCCATGGCAGAAGGGGCAATCACATGCCAGCTCTTTAATTAAAATTACAGCAAGTCAAGTAGCTGATACTTTTCCCCTCTCCTGGTAAGGGGGATGAGACATTGTTCACAAGGGTGTTCTGTCGTGCCTCGCTGATCAACCGGCAGGCCAAGTCCAGGAAGAGTTTTTCCACATTATCCGATTCTTTTGCTGACGTTTCCAAATAGTACATGTCCTGTGCTTCAGAAAACTCTGCAGCTCTTTGCTGGGAGACTTCCCTCTTATCAGCTAAATCAATCTTATTACCTGCATTGATAAAATATTTTAGAAAATGAGTTAATTTGATTTCAAAACCAAGAGAAACTGAGGTCTATAAAGGATAAATAAGAGTTTGGTTCGATAGATGTACGGACAGTGGTTTGGATATGTAACTCCTAGTGCTTGCTCTCCCCTCCAAATAATGAATTTCCTGAAACACCAAAGTCCATTTAATATCAGCTCATGTAATGAAATACGCCCTGTGAACATCCAAGCCAGTTTGCATTAATTTAGCACCAGTGCATCTCTTTGCTGCTATCAACCAACATTAAAGGATTTCCATGCTAACATCTATTGAAAGATCTCCTGTGCTTGCTCTGAGGAGCACTTAAAATGCCAATTATAGCATATGAGACACTAAATGCGATCTTCATTAGAGCTTTTTAAAAAGCCTGGCATGGAAAGAAGGTTCCCTATTTCAATATTCCAGAATAGGATTTGGCTGTGGAGGCTGGAAAAGGGATGGGCTTGGGTGGCACTTGCAGAGTGAAGGTGGGGTGAGAAACCAGCCCTTTGGTTTGGAGAGATCTGTCTAGCAGACAGTTGATTAAAGCCTCAAGCAAGCATCTGATTTGATTATACACTATTGCTGGCCACTTAACTTCAAACGTGATGTTCCTGCCGTAAATTAATCTTACAACAAAGGTAACAGACCAGGACCTGCAATAACAGGACGCTCTGTTCACAGACTCAGCAGGTTCAGGAGGAAACCTCTCCTGGCCCCACTCCTAACAGCAGAGAGCTCATGGGAGGAAAAGATGGTGTTTCCACCAGCAAGCTTTCTCTCATTGCCTTCCCCTCATCGGAGATCTTTCCCAATAAAGCAGTGTCCTGGACCCACTGAATGCACTGAAGTTATCCTTCTAAACAGATCATCATTCATCACAAGTGATTTATGGGTGTCACCATCTTCAAAGCATGTGTTATGACAAAAATATGATTTATATGTTGTGCTGTAGATGCTAGCAATTAACTTAATGTTCACTGAAAAAATTAATGTACATTTGTTAATCATTTATTAATTATTTCTGCACCATTTGTACCCAGGCCATACTCATGGAGTGTGAGTTTCTTGTATGGAAGCTCTACAAACCCCACAGCTTACTCGAAGTAGCACTGGGGCATGTTAAACTCAAAAAAAATTTTTTCTCTTTTAAAATACACTTTTAGACACCTCTTACAATGACCTAGATTTTTTCATTTAAATAGCAAACTATTAAAGGTGATACTGCAGCATGAAACTTCTTAGCTTTTCCCAAGTTATTTTTCCACTGTTCTTTTTATATTCTTGGACCTTTAAAAGCCAAGTCCCAACTATGAGATGCTGAAAGCAGAGTATGGAAAAGCACTGGTAGGCAAAATAACCTTCCCCTTGCTTGTAGCAGACAGATGGCCTGAGGTCTGTTTTGCCTTGAGTTGAAGCTCTACAGATTAATATAACATTCCAATGTTTATTTTTAGTCTCCCCAAAATCCATGCAAGAACATCCAGTTTTCCAGCTCTGCCCCACCTATGAATGCTATGATCCACACAAGTGATGCAGCTCCCAGATTCTGACCACATAGGACTGGTTGTTCCACACCTATGGAGTATAGCAAACTACAGACATCACCAGCCCGAGCAGGTCCTCACTTACTCTGAGCTTGGAGTCACACGGGGAACAGCTCCATTCTTAGCTCAGTGGTAACTGCACCATCAGCAGTCCCTTAAGGGACCAATTGGTGGGAAGCATCCCCCACTAAGGCAGGGAACAGCCTGAGCCCCAAAACAGGAGCACACCTCAGGAGGTGCCCGTGGCACCCTGAACTCCACCCTGAGCACCCTGGGGCTATGTCCAGAAGGAAAGGTCCCCGCACTGGGCTCAAGGCAGGCCCGGCCAGCCCCTCAGGCCAGGGTGTCTTACCCACGAGCACGGTGATGACCTTGTTGCTGGCGTACTGCTCGATCTCCCGCAGCCACTCGGGCAGGCAGCGGAAGGACTCCTCGCAGGTGATGTCATAGGTCAGGATCAGCGCGTTGGCGCTGCGGTAGTAGCTCTGCGTGATGGACCGGAACCGCTCCTGGCCCGCCGTGTCCCAGATCTGCAGCTTTGGCCAGAGAAGGAAGGGTAGTCAATGGCAAAAAAAAAAAAAGAAAAAAAATTATTTAATTTTTTATTATATTGTATTTTTTTATTCGATAGCACAACACCATTTTGACCTAAAAACCCCTTCAGGGTAAAACCGATGCGAGGAAAGCACTTTGCTCTTCTCTCTTTGGCTTCCCTTCCCCCAGTGTTATTTGTTTCTGTTCCTGCACTTGGGGATTGAAATGCAAGGCACAAAGTCAGCTGGCACTGGGAGCTGCAGGTCTGTCAGCTTCCATGCAACTTCTAGCATCTCCCTCTGCAGTGGGCAGAACTGCCAGCCTGAGGGGAAAAGTCCCCCTCCTCCACTCCAGGGCTGGAGGGGGAAAGTCACTTCTCCCACCCCTGATGTCTAAAAACAGCAGCTTCCATTCCCAAGAAGGAATAAGAATGCCTCTTCTCTAGCTCATGAGCTGGTTGCAGTTATCCAGAGTATTTTTGGAGTTTATTGGAATAAATCAGGCAGATCAAAATCCCCTCACAACTGCACAGTGCTCTCTCAGCTCATTGGGCAGTGAGCTTTGGTAGCTGCTCATATCTGGAAAAGCTTGCACACAGCTTTCATACTAACGAGTCCCTCTCCACTGAGTTTATGATGCTATTTCAAAAGCTGGAAAGTATTTTTCCCCAGAAATCCATAATTTATTTTCAAATCTGAAAACTCTTTTGGTAAACAGCTCTGCTCCCTCATTCTGGATCCCAGCAGACATGCAGGGGAGGCTGCCCAGCACAGAGGCAAGAGAGCCACAGCTTGGGCACTGGTAAATGAGCTAACATCCAGACCAGCTCTTTTCTCTGACTCATTCCTGCTTTCCCCTCTCATTAAATGTTTATTCTCACAAGCACTGCTTACTCAAAAAGTTTCAGCTACAAGACCACTGAAAGAAATCTGTTTGCCTTCCAGATTCCAGAAGGCTCATTCCAATGCCCAAATGTATCCTACTAAGCTCCTACCAAGGCTTGGTCACTGAAACTCTAATTTACTGCACTGGTGGGGGCAGGAGAGGGACTTTAAAACCCAGTATTGGCCATGTGAAATAAAGATACACCAGCTAGCACTTGCTAAGGTTCTGTGACACACAATCCTGCCCCAAGGTGATTCAGAGAGGACACTTGTGCATTCATCAGATACTTGCAGGGCAGCAGAGACTTTTCATTTAGCTTGCAGAGCTTCCCTGAACCACCCTTGCCCCTGAGATAGCTCATACTGGCACGACTACTTCCAATATTCTCTTAAGAACTTTCCGCCCTCAGTCCAAATTAGCCTTAAAACAGGATTATATCACAGGAGCAACACTTCAAATGTAGACAGATCCCGAGGGTAAGTTCACCAGTACAAACCCCAGACCTCATATACTGGTGATGTTCTAAAGGCTCCAGCAGAATTTGACAGAGAACCAGATGTATTAAACTTAGCAACACAACACCCCATTTTCTTCTTAAAACCCCTCTGGTGGTGCTGTGGTACAGGTTAAAAAAAAAACCCAGGGCTGAAAATCTGCTCAAGTCCACTGTTTTTATCCTATCACTTAAGCTTGAAAAGAGGTCTTGGCGTCACACCCAGCCACTGTCACACTGGTGCCATTCCTGCATTTGCTCACTATTGGGTTTGATAAAGACAGCAAGGGAAAAACTGTTGATTTTCACTTTGATGCTCCTGAATTTTATGCAGGCAGAGTAAATCCAGGAGCAGCTCAGAGACCGTGGACACCTTGATATTAGAGGCTCAAATAACTGTACTTTTTTCTCATGTCAGATACTACAGCACCTCAAGTGAAACCTCTACAAATGAACGAAGTGGTAGCAGCCAACATTTCTGGGCTCTGGAACCCAATCATGGACCCCATTAAAGCATGAGGTTGGAGACCAATCTCATGCTTTGTGTGCTTTGGCTCAGGCAAAGTAGCTCTCTGCCAAGTGATGCTCAGGCTCAGTTTGGGAGTCAGCTCAGGACAAGGACAGTTTCCCAGAAGTGGCTTCCACCCTATTTTAGAGGGTGAAAGTTAAAAATATGTATAACTTTTCCCTTTGCAGTCCAACCTGTTGGCTGAAACACAAATATTGTGATCAGCTCTGCTTCTCCCAAATCTGTAACTTGGCAGAAGTGGGAGATGAGCCTTCATTGTGCAGAACCACACAAGTCCAGACATCTGTTCTCCCCAATAGCCATCTTGAGAGCTCGCGGGAGAAGATTTTCCTCAAGCACATCCCAGTGGGAATGCAACAAATTTCTGCTTACCAGAAACACAGTAAGCAGAGGCTGCACTGAAATGCTTCTTTGGGCTTCCTCAATCCAAGCCAGGCATGCCCTTACTGTCTCCTAAGCAAAGACAACAGTTTTGCAAGGTCTCCCTGTTCCGTCTTCTCCCCTCCAGTAGGTTCACCTTTACAATCCTGATAGTAATGGTGGGGAGGGGCACACGGATTATTAGACCCTGCATTGCCCAAGCCATGCCAGACAGCCCTGACCTTCCCAGAGCGTCTTCCAGCAGTGGAAGGGCTGCAGCAAGAAACCTCAGCTGTGGTACTGCCACATGAATATACATTTTAAATTGTCAGGCTCCTACCTTTACTTTTTCACCATTTATCTCCACAGTTTTAATCATAAAGTCAACCCCAATTGTGGCTCCTTGCCCTGGTGGGAAAAGGCCCTGGAAGAAAACAAGAGTTTGATTAAACTTATTTGTACGACAAGACAAAAGTTTCATTGGGTGCCAATCCTCACCCTTTTCCATCTTCAAAACTATTCATCCCCTGTTACCTTCCCATGACACTGTCATCACATTTAGACTGTGACATTTCCCCAGCATGAAAGTTACCATAAATTCAACCCTTTTGTGTTTTCCCTGCTTTATACATCCCTAAGTAGCAAGTCATTGATTTCAGAGGTAAGAACACAGGAAAAGAAAAGGAGGAAAAAAGAGAGGGGAAAAGCCCTTCTGTACAGTTGGAAGAAACAGGAAGGATGAGGACCTTCCATCCTACTTCTCAATGCATTGAAAAATGTATGAACATCTGTGTGGGAGATGAGATGCATCTGCTGCCTTTTGCAACCCCACACATTCCCTTTTCCCTCTACAGCATCCCATGGCACCAATAGGCATTTCTGGGAGCTCTCAACAGTGGGGTCACATCTCTGCACAGCATTTCAGGAGCAAAGCACAGAACCAGACATCACCAGTGCCACAGCAATGGCAAGGGACAGCTCAATGCTGGTGGTATTTGATTGCAGCACCGTCAGAAAAGAGCAGCAGCAAACAAAATGAGAGCTTTTTGATTTCTAGTCTACCAAATCATGTTGATTTTGGGGCACATCCATCCCCAACAGCAGCTGTGCTGTCAAAGAACAAGCAGCAGAAGTTGCTAAAGATTTTTGCTGTTAACCATTTGGGTATGACTAGCTTTATTGCCACTGACTGCTACATGCTTTTGAAAAGCGTCTAAAATCACTATAGCTTCAAAACTAAAATTAACGGTGAAGGGGAAAATTCCTGACAATTTCTAGTGCAGAGTGCAACCAAAACTCCACAACTTATGCTTTATGATGCATCATGCAAAGTCTTCCCTTGTCCTGGATTGCAGAGGCTATTCTGCCACAAAAAAAGGCACTGGACTGACAGCTCAGGATCCAGATTATTTACTTTCTAATGACAAATAACAGGGAGCCCGTTGTGCAGCAAAGGTTGGGGAGCGGAGCAGAAGATATACTGGTCTTACAACTGCCCCGGAACACCATCAAAACAGGAAGAGTTGTCCCGGTGGCTTTCAGAGGGGACTTTCCACCTTCAGAGAGAATGAGGTTTCTCCAACACAAGCTCCAGAACAGAGCCAGGTGCAGCACAAGATACAGATGTGCTGCTTGTGCCAGTATGTCACTGTATGTGATGTATGATCACAGATGTGAACAACAAAATGCTTTGGAGCTGTGACACTGGCAGAGCCCTCAGTGCAGAGCCACAGGCTCTAGACTCCCAAACCAATGCTGTCCCCATCCCAACATCCCACAGTCCAAGAGGTGGCCACCCTTACCTGAGTGAAGCGACGGACTAAGCAGGTCTTCCCCACCCCGGCGTTGCCGATTAAAACAATTTTGAAGAGGAAATCATAATCTTCCATACTCATTTACGCAGCTGCAAGAGAGACAGAGAGCACAACACTGTGTGAATCAAGTCAGTGGGGACATTCTCTTTTATCCCTGCTGAACTTTATTACTCCAAACATTCAGAACAAAGGTCTCTTGGCACACATATGGCTCCTCAGATAAGGGAGAAGAGCACTGTTCACTCTGAGCCAGGGCATCCACGTAGTCAGAGTCAGCTGCTGTGAAACATTGGTCCCATTTGGTTCTCCTGCAGTCTCACCTGGCTGCCCACAAGTTAGAGATGCTGGTTTTCAGCTCTCCAAGGAGTGCTCCACAAACCTGAGACACTGATTCCTAGATGTTCCAAATGTTTGTTTTGCTTTTAACTACATCAGCTCCAAAGGACAGCATGGACTTTGTCACATTGTCTGAGGGGACCATGTAATTTACTCATATTAGGGAAATATCCCAAGCCCCATCATGAGCTCCTTCAGGAGCACACTGGGAGCACACAGAGCAGGGCTTGGGCACATATGAGGGCAGAACAGGTAAGGGACTTCGTTTTAAAATAAGAGCTCATGTGCTCAGTGTAGTGAAAAGTTGGGTAACAGCTTAGCTGAAGTACAAGAGGTTTTTAGAAGAGACTAAATAATATATGCTATTAAGAATATTACTAATCTGGAGTGATCTGGTAATTTTCTTTAGTTTCGTGAGGAATCTTTAGATTGCTCAAATGGGAAGTTAACAGAGAGGAACTTAGGGATTACCCAGGACACTCCATGCCCCAATCCAAGCTCCTTGGCAGGATGCAGAGACTGATATTTCAGCAATGTCACAGGAGATGATGGGCAGGGTTGCCTACACGGAGGAAGATCCACACAGCTTCCTACACCACTGACAGCATGGGGAGGACCAAACAGACAAATGAAGAGCTGAGCTGCTGGCAAATGCATTTGCTGCAGTTGAGCAAGTAATGAGGAATGAGCATCCACACCTCCATCCACACCTGCCAACACTGGGCCCAGAAAAGGGGTCTGTAACCTCCCAGGAAAGCAACAACAGCCAGAAGAGATTCAGCTGCAGATTTTAGGCAGAAAGAAAAAAACAGAGACAAAGAAGCGAAGGACAGTGTCCAAATCCAGCTATGTCCAGGAGGATCCAGGTATTACACACAGCATCAAAGACCTGTCCTCAAGATTTCAGAACAGAGACAGATTTACACACCACCAGTTCAGATACCATGTAAGGTAAAACCAAAACAGTAGTACCTAACCCACCAGTACCTACAGATTAGGCAAAGAATGAGGTGACAGAGTCAAAGATGGTAAGTGTAACAGAAGTATGGGGCTGATGGGTGGGGAATGGGGGGGAAAATGTATTATGAAAGTGCTATCCTCAGGAAATCCCCAGATTGCTTAGAGGATTTCTACAGAGCTGAGGAAAGGAGCAAATGCAGGCTGGGTGAAATCAGCTTCTCATGCTCAGTCCAAAGTCAGGTTGCTGTCTCCCACTGCCTCCAAAGGTCCTTCCTTTGGAGGGTTTATTGTGACACACACCAGAAGGCTCCAGCTACAGACTCCAATCCCACCAAATAGTTGTGATAAGCTTATAGGCAAACAATCAGAGAGCACAAGATAAAGCTGAGACAGTCTGTTTCTGCCTGGCAGGGAACACTGAAACAGCTCTGCAAGCACCACCAAGAGTCTGGTGGACCTGAGGGCAGAAGAGGTAGAAGACTGACTCAGCTGCTTCACATCTATGTGGCCCTTGGCCTCTCCAACAGCCTAAAAAAAGGGTAACGACACCAATTAGTGACTAATGAGCTGCATCACATCAGCAGATGGTTAGTAGGAACACAGCTGAGTCACCGCATAGACGTGTCACTTCAACCAGGTCAGGGACACGGTGCAGCACAGTGCCACTGAACAGTAGCAGCTGGAGGTGTCCTGAAGATGCTCTCACTTCACCTTGCTCCATCACACAAGTCCTTGCAGACCCTTCTTCTCGTAGTACAGCGAAAAAGTGGGACCTTAAAAAACAGCCCCAAAAAAGCACCCTTGTTTTTTTTCCTCTGGGGATCTTACTTTGTGTAATCGTTTCATATCTCCGTGACTGGCTTTCCCAGAGTGGGACTGGATAACAATAGCAGTATTAAACACACATTGACAGTGCTCTTAAATAAAGACTAAATGTTAACATAAGGTTTCAAGGTTTCACACTGGCTTCTGCCATGCAGAAACACATGATCATCCACCAAAAGCTATTTCAAGAGTAATAATACTCACGCAGCACTGCATAATTATTCCTGGGATTCTTCATACCCCAGAGGGTATGCTCCACCCAGAGAGATTTCAGTTCCATTACTTGCACCCTAAACAATCCAAAATTCAAATTTATCTTCTTAGGAAGTTTAAAAATAAACTTTCTCTGCAGATCTTTGAGGTCAGAAATGCTAAATGGCTCAGACATACCCTAGAGTTATGTCTGATCCCCTTCATTAGGCTCTAGGACTAATCATATGTGATAGTGACCCCAAACGGGAACTGAAAGACGAGCCAAGACTGTAAAACAAACCATGCAATGATGAGATTAAATGCCAGAACAGAAGAGATACAAGAAGTCAGGGCATGGGAAGGGAAGAAAGCAAAGGAAGCAGTAAGGAAGAGTGAGCATTGCTTTGTGAGGCAGAGTGGGCAGGTGAAGCTGACCATGGCTGCCCTCTCCTCCCAGCTGGTGTTCCTCCCTCTGAGTGCACACACTGCCCCAGCATGCTGTCTATGCTGGACACACAGACACTGCACTGGCCACATTATGAGAGCCTCTCCTCCTGCATGCCAAGCCTTGCAGCCAAGTGACCTTTGCTGCTGACTCAGGCTCACACTACCCTCCCCTCTCCCCAGAGAAGATGTGTCTCAACCTCTACCCCACTTATCACAGCTGGGGAATGTGCATCTCAGCAATACAGCACATTGAATTATACGCTTAAAAAAAACCCAAAACAAACACAGATCACAACTTCTCTATTTGTTTTTGGTTTTTTGGGCTTTTTGGTGTGGCTTTAGGTTTTTTCTTCCCCTCTCTTTTCTTCTGTTTGCAGGTGCAAGGCTCTGCATTGCATCTCTGCAGTGGTTTAAAGTGTTCAGGATGCAGCTGCTTGTCCCACCCTCTAAAGGAGGCAAGACCCTGCAGTGAGGGCAGGAGATGGGATGCCAGTCCATGCCTCAGCCACCCCTCACCACATTCATTTAAATCACAAACACTACAGCACAGAGACATGCCCTGTCATGAGATGAAGCAGGAGTAGAGTCCAAAGCTGGCAGCAGGGCAGAAAATTTGGTTTCACAGCTGTTTTTCCCCAAGGCAGTTTATGCAGCTGGCATCCCAACTAGCCTCCGTGGGCTGTTCCTGCCAGCCTCACACAGGAGCACTTCTGTGGGGTTTTATTTCATTTGTATCCCTGCTCTGCTTCACTCCATCATGCAACCCCACGCACAGAACAAGAAGCCAGGAGGGATAAATGGAAGCAGGGCAATCACTTGGAGAGGTGGCCCATCAGTGGGAATGCAGCTGAAGGACAGCAGGACATGTTTTAGACTCAGCTAGTTCTCACAGATTCATAGAATCATTAAGGTTGGAAAAGACCTCTAAGATCATTAAGTTCATCACTGTCATGTCCACCACTAAAGCATTTCCCCAACTGACACATCTACATGTTTTTCAAACACTTCCAGGGATGGTGACACCACCACTTCCCTGCACAGCCTCTTCCAGTGCTTCATTGCCCTTCTGGTGACAAAATTTTTCCTAATACCCAATCTAATTCTCTCCTGATGTAACTTGATGCTTCCTCTCATCCTATTGCTTTTCACGTGAGAGAAAAGACTGACCTCTACTTTGCTACAGCCTCCTTTCAGCCAGTTGTAGAATGAGAAGGTCCCCCTGAGCCTCCTTTCCTCCAGACTAAACAGCCCCAGCTCCCACAGCCACACTTCATCAACCTTGTGCTCCAGACCCCTCATCAGTTCCATTGCCTTTCTCAGGACATGCCCCAGAACCTCAGTATTTCTCTATCTGGGCAAAAGGGTGCAATAAATGCTCTTGATAGTCTTCAGTTATTAATTCCAATTCAACCAAAAGACCGGTGAGATCCACCCAAACCAAAAGCACCAGGGACTTTCACCTCTCCTCTCACCCAAGCTTGTACAAACAAGTTCCTGCTCCCATGTGACACCTGAAAAGGGAATGCAGAAGCAGTGGGCTGCTTTTCCCATGCTCATGTTCAGCCGCTGTTGACCAGCACCCCCAGGTCCTTTTCCACCGACCAGCTTCCCAGCCACTCTGCCCCCAGACTATAATGCTGCCTGGGGTTGCTGTGATCTAAGTGCAGGACCCAGCACTTTGCCTTGTTGACACTCATACAGAGGTTCAGCTCCAGCTTGGCCTCAGATCCAGCCTGTCCAGATCCCTCTGCAGAGCTGTCCTGCCCTCCAGCAGATCAACATTCCCACTCCACTTGATGTGATCCACCTGACTGCCACCAGCCACCTGACTGAGGGTGCCCTTGATCCTCTCTCAGGATCATTGATGAAGATATTAAACAGGAGTGCCCCCAAAACTGAGCCCTTGGGACCAGATGCCAGCTGGATGTAGCTGCATTCACCACCTCTCTCTGGGTTCAGCCACCCAGACAGCTTTCTACCCAGTAAAGAGCTGAATGAAAAACAAAACAGAACAGAAAACAAACTATCCACAGCTGCAAAGGTTTCTCTCCCATTTAAGGATTAAGACCAAAACCATATCAAGCCAGGAATGCTGATAATTTGCACCTTAGCTCTATCCCACCTCAAAACCCCATTACAACCTAGCGCTGCAATTAGACACAGAGAAAGATCTGAAGCCTTTTCACCTGCTGGATCTAATCAGTAGGCCAGGGCAGGTTTTGATGTATTTATACAGTTTTCAATAAACAAGTATTTTCTGGTTTTCATCATCCAACAGATATAAACAAAAAAAATTTACCTAAACAGCTCAAGTTCAAACAGCAGCAGTTATGTATACAGATATTACATTGATTGCATATGCCATATGAGCCACAAAACTCAAAGCTAAGGCTAATATTTCAAGCAGAAAATTATTCCTCACAGGCCAGAAAATTGCAGGGAATTCAGGTCTGGACATGCTGCTGCATTACGTAACTCAGGATAAAATATTTTCATTTCCAAAGCACCTGCCAACCAAGCAGGCTCCTGCACTCAGCAAGCATGAGGCCAGCTCATGCCCTTCTGCAAATGAGCAGGCTGGATTTCCTTCTGCTTCCTTGCCCACCTTCCTCACTCCTCATCTTCACAGGGTTTAATTTCACTTCCATTCACACTAGAAAAATCAAGAGGGACTTAATTCCCAAGAAAGTCTGGATCAGGCATGCCTCTGTACTGGTGGTGGCAAAATCGCAAGTACATGGGTTGCAACGTTAAAACTCCAGCAATGTCTTTTCCAAAATCAAGGGAGAAAGATTTATGGTAAGCACTTGGGGTTGCAGAGCTTGACATCTCTCAACTCCTCCCACCATACTTGCCATTGCAGATGAGCTAAATCCAGTTGCCTGTGCTCTGGCAACCCTAAAGATACCTCTTCAAGGAAGGGAGAAGGTCCCAACAGTGTTCAATAAATCCATCCAACACTTTCAGAAGGCATCAAACAACTATGCACGTAGTGCAGGGAGGCATGGGGCTTCCCCATGCATGGCAGACCCAGCAACATTGGCTAATGAGCTGCTGATCATTCAGAAGTCTAGAAACATTTTAAAAAGTGCATTTGGAAAAAAATCAGATGACGAAAGCCCTACCCTATACAGAGATTAATGCTCCTCAGTTTTTCACTCAGGATGTTTCTCCTACAGCAACCAAGCAAGTTGAGTAGGTACAAGTTGCCATGTATCAGATGTATGTTTCATCCCATAGATATATTTCTATAAATAAAAGGAAAGCTAAGGCTGAAATGTCTTGGATCAATGACCATACAGAGCACACAGGCCATTTCCTTACCCCTTTTGGCACCATGGAAAACTTGCAGCTCACTGAACTACTTTGCTCAGGTCATGGTTCACACATGAGTTGGCTTCCAGGACCTTGTGCAGGTACTACAGAGGAATTCAGTGACCAGAAATTACAGCTGCTTCACCAAAGAACAAGCAGGTAAATCCAGCACCAATATCATCTCAAAGAAGAGCCTAGAGCCAGAGCTCCAGAGAAAAGCACCACTCTGCTGTGGTGCTCCCACTTAAGACACCCCAGTCTCACCCCAGCCCATGGCTGGACACCAGAGGTAACTGCCTGCAGACTGCCCTCTCCATCTGCCTGCTTGGCTTAACATGAAAGGTTACAGATCTCACACTCAGGAACAAGCTTTGGATTTTCACATATTCCAGGCATCCCCTGACAGTGAAAAGGCTTTGTGTCCAGGTTCTTCACTTCTGAGTGAAGTCTTCAGGGGGGCTTTGCTACTACTGGTGTCAAGAGCAGTATTAACACACATTATTAATCCTTTTTGGTTGGATGATGCATTTGGGTTGGACGCATCCTTGGGGATCTCAGTGCCACCAAAGACCCTTCAGGAGAGATGAGGCAACTCCCAGCTTGCCTGGTGCAGTGTCCTCATCCAACTTTCCCACCTCAAGGAGGGAGAGGAGACTCAGACATGTGTGAACATCAGCGGTGGGAACAACCATGGAGTGCTAAATATCGCATGCAGACAGCAAGTTATATTCCATCACACACATCTGAGGATTTGACTGTTAATCAATAATAATTCTCCTCCCACAGATAAACTAACCAGATTTCTGTGTCACATAGGAATAATGAGGTACACACAGTAATTACAAAATGATAAACAGAAAATTAGTTTCTTTAGGAATTAAAAAAACCCTGCTGACATGCACAGCCACAGTGCCTCAATGGTGTCTGACCAAACCCCCAGGATACACATCATCTTCAGAAGCACGAGAACAGCCTGGCACTCCATTTACTGTCAGAATCTGGGTTCTCACTGCAAAAAAGTTGGTGCAATATTAACACATGCTTTTATAAACATCTTTTAAGACATGCCTGGAGATGGGGACAATACTGCATGCTCAAAACAACACTGCCTTGGTCTTGGCTACATTTTAGCACATCCTGTGACCACCAAGCTGTACAATCTGCAGCAAAGTGTTTTCATGTGCTGAAGCAGTTACAGCCAGCACAGCATACAGGCTGACTTCCAAGTGTGGAAAAAGCTGCATTTCCAGAAATCTAGCCAAAAAAATGCTGTTTCATCCACTCAAAAACAACAGCCTCTTCCCAAATGGGGAAAAAAAACCCAACAAAATTATTCTTTAAACTACAGCCAAGAGGTAACTGAAACATTTCTTGCATGGAAAAGCCAGAAAAAGTCCAGCTCTCTGGGTGAAATAAAGTTCCCACACCAAGACCTGACCCACTAAAATTGGGAAGCCCATCACCAACTTGCATGAGATTTTGTGTCTTTAGCAACCAGGTGCAGGAGCAGGCTGAACCCCAGGTGTCTCCCACGAGGTTTCTGGGGACAGTGCAACTCCAAGAAGTGAAGTGCAGGCTGCCCACCTCACAAGGAGGCAAAGAGAGGAAAAACAAAACCCTGGTTTAGAATAAAGGCTTGTGCATGTCAAATACATAAAAAGCAAAGAAAGTCTCCTGATGCATTAGTTTGCTGGGCTGGCAGGAGTTTGAGTGGCATCATGATCATATGTGAAAAAGTTTTGAAACTGGGTGACAAGGTCCTACTAAAAACTTGGAAGATTAGACAGCTTGACACCATCGTTTTTGAAAATACATGAGAAAAGCTCTCATAACTAAAGAATTTCAATAAAGTATTTACAGGAACATCGTGACTCAAATGAGGTTGCAAGTGCAGAATTAGCACAAGTGTAACTATGTCATTTAGCAGTGACATAATCATAAATGTATTGTGAAATATGAATATGTGCCTTAGATACACTTTCATAACCCAGATTATCCAAGAAAATTTCCTTGAGTTTTAACTGCAGTGACATGTCTTACTGCTGTTGACCATCTTGTTTCCATTGTGTTAGAATCTATGGTATGAACAAAATAAAATGAAAAATATATAATAAGGTTTTACTTAGCAAGAATGTTTTCTAATTGAAAAAAAAAAAAGCCATTATTTCCATCTCTTCACTTCTGCTTAAGTAAGCTTGTGATTTACTGGGATTTATATCACTTCTCCATCAAACCTATTAGAAGTAATAAGTAATTAAACCTCAGCTAATTGCATTTTCAGGTGTCTGAGATCTGGGCTGTGCTTGGTACCTCACAGCTTGGGCTGTTGGCTCAATGCAGCCCTGTGCACGATGCTCCCCTGCCATGTCATGTCAATGCCATGCCACTGGTGAAGGCCAGGCTGTGCCAAATCAACAGTGTCCTGGAGTAGCAATCAAAAAGCTAAAAAAAAGCTTTTGGCTTGGGACAGATATATCATACCTGAAGTCTAAATATAGAATATATAAATAAATACATTCCAAAATACATTTTTGTATATAAAGTAATATGTATTTAAATATATATTTTTATACATTATAAATATGTCATTTAAATATTGTAATAGTAATAAATTAGCAACACCAGCAGCAGAGGAAAATAAAGATAAGAAAGACAAAAATCACAGATCCGTACAATAGTTTGGGTTGGAAGGGACCAATGAAAATCATCCCTGGAAGTGTTTGAGGCCAGGCTGCATTGAGACTCTGAGTAATCTGATCTAGAGGAAGGTTCCCTGTCCATAACAGGGGAGATGAAACCAGATGATCTTTAAGGTCCCTTCCAACCCAAACCATTCTAGGATTCTACAATAGCACTTCATGGAGAGGAACTCAACCCCTAACCAGCTCCTCTCACACATTTTGTTACAGTGTGAAGTGCAGGGAAGCAGCCTCCTCAAGACAATTGCTTAAAGGAACTTTATCCAGGAACATGCACAAAATTACCAGGGCATTAATTTGCAAAGTTCAAGCAACCCATCTTCACTCAGTCATTTGCATTTGGGTTACAGTGGCAGCTTCTTCCTGCTGACTCAAGAAGGTGCTGTCACTCCCAGGCAAAACTTTCAGGCATGACCCTTAATTTAAGGGCAACCTACTACTCCAGAGGTGGATTGTTAAGAGAAAAGAGTTCTTTGTTGTGATTATTTTTCGATTTACACAAGGAAATGCACACAAAGCTTCAGCTTCCTAATGGAACAACACTACCAGCTCAAGCATTGCACGCGCCCTCTAAGAAGTTTTCCCCTCTAAAAATGCTCTCATCTGATGGAAACCCCTCAGCTGGGATCAACTGTCCCATCTGGCAAGTGACTGATCTGGAAGGGACTATTCTTTGCATTTCTGCAAAGAAACACTGTGGTACAGCTTTAACTGTGGGTAGCTGCCAGAGCAGCAGATGTTTCACGAAAACAAATTGTTCAGAGAGGGAAGAAAGTAGAAACAATAGAGACTTGGGTGTAGCTTCAGCACTGGCTTAAGATGTTCCCAAAGGGAAGGCTTTCAGCCCTGCCTGCTCCAGACAGCTGCAGGAGGCACCCAATCCAGATGGGGGGAAAAAAACCTGAGGGTGGGACAGTAGAATTAGATTTTAAAGCCTGAGTTACAGAATTTAATTTTGTAAATAAGTATGTTTACTATTTTGAGTATCTCAATAACAGTAGCTTCATATCTTGACTCCTGAGTGAGATTTTTATAATGATACCACAGGTCTCTTCAGAAGATGAGGAACAGCATTCATGTTTCGGTTACATTTTAGCTCACATGCTAACACATGGTCTTTTTTCGGTTCCCCTTATAGTTTTAGGTGGTTACAGTACTTTTTATTTACCCAAAACCACTGCAAATGTACAGTTAATCTTCTAGGGCAGCCATTTGCTGTTAAACCTCATCTCAGCTTTGGACCAGCTACAATTCAAGAAACTGCAGGGGGTAAATTTGGCACTAAAATAAATCCTTAAACACAAAAAAGCAGCTCTTTAGCAGAAGCTTTCTGCTCCAGGCCTCCTACCACTGCAGGGACATTAGTCAAACAGTTCACCAAGAAGTACAAAATCTGAAAACATTATTTTAAAAATTGTGTTCCAGGGTCGTTGAGATTTATTGGTTAGAGCTGATGCAGCAGGCAGTACCTTGAGGACTAAGCAGGCAGGGCTCCACAAAACCAAACATCATATGTGCATGCACATACATTAAAAGATGGCATTGGCCACAGCAGCTCTCCAGCCCAGATAAATCATGTCTCCACCTCTGCAGACCTCTACACTCAGCTCAGCTACTCCCCATCTCCAGCCACATGGGTTAATAAATTATTGCAGAGATCTGCAGAGAAAGATTTGCATTTGGAGAGAAGGTGAAGGCACAACCGCAGCTTCTGATATTCACCCTTTTGATGTCATCAATGACCAGCAACTCTGTGACAAAGCCCAAGATCTCCCAAAGAATGGTGCTTTTATTCAAAAATATGTTCCCATCTCTCAGGGCTCTTCCAGTACAGACATTGCTGAATAATAGATAATAGCACACAAAAAACGCATAGATTTTTTCCCGTACTAATACTATCTCCTGGCAGCAGCCCCCTGAAGTTTTCACCTCTTTGGGACTAAAATTAGTAAACAAAAAGTTACTTCCCTCTTGCTTACTTAAAGCAAGCAGCAGGCAGACCTTTGTAGACACTGATGCCAATGTGACGTGTGCAGCCTGGGCAGTGCTGCCACGGGGACAGGGACCTTTGCACTCACAGCTGCACGGTCATGGGGACACAGCTTGGCACGTCAGTACCATGTTTGTGACCACCTATTTTTATTCCTCAGCAACAGAGCAGCTTTTGGGGTTGAGCTCAGAGTTTGTGGGGTTTTTTTGTGCGTGTGTTGAATCTATATTTGGCACCCTGAGGAAATTCCTAAATAGAAGATAGCAATTTTTAAAAGAGAGGATAAATGCTGGCACTCAGCTTTGCTGACAGCAACACCACCACCATGCTCTTGGTTAGCGTGAAGTGCTCAGACCTAGAGCCAAGGGAAGCTCTCACATGGACTAAGCATCAAGGGTCACATCCCTCACACTTTCTGCCTTTGCAAAACCTTGCCCTGGCCTAAGAACAGGAAAAGATTTACTGGTTTATAGTCTCTAAGCCATTTGTATCCTGTGTAAACCAACATCTCCAAGGCTCTGAACCTCATCACTGCTCAGCAGCACTGATGGGTCCCACGAGAATTTTTGTCCTGTGGGAGACAGTGCTATTGCTGAGTGGTCTTGTCTCAAAGGGGCAGAGGGGGAAGACTTCAGTAAAATACAGCAAATCTGAACTAAGATACTGTCCTTAACATAAATCATGGAAATATCAATACCCCCAGCTTCTACAGCTCTTAAATAAAAACAGGCAAATTAAATCCTGACTAATCTACATGAGAAAAGCAAACACCTGATGTTTCCCAACTGTTAGCAACATGGCCTTAAAAAATTTAAAAAAAAAATTAATCATAGGAAGTATAAAGATATCACATGGCTTGGCAGTTTCATCGGTTGTCATGGCAAATGAAAATCCCTGACTCTCCAACTTGCCTGTTTTAGAGGAAAGGAAACAACAAAAATGCCCTTTTTTGTGACTAGAAAGGAATGTTTTCCTAATAATCACTCATGAACCCACTGCACACTATATATAAACAGCTGCTCCTTCCCAGGGAAAATGTTTGCTGTTTCTTACTGAGCAGCTCTCGGGGATCCAGGCAATTCAGCCCAGCAGACATTCAGGCGCGGGTAATGAAAATCATGTGCTCTTGGATGTGGTGACTTCTCGCCTGCCAAAGGGAGCCTGAACTAGCTGCAAGGGGGGTCTCAGCTCCATAAGGGCTCAGCCACCAGCTCCCAGGGGAGGCTGCCAGCACAGCATGGCCAGGAGAAGCTGGCAGCAGTGTGAGCCCCCTCCTCTGCTCCCACGCTCAGCATCACCGTGCCATTTCTTGCCACATGTCCAACAACAGGTGTGTTTTCCTGTGTTCTCAAAGCAAGCCAGAACCATGGATGCTTGTGTGAGTTTTAATCTGCCAGGCAGGTAACAGCAGCAAGGACACCCCAGTGTTCACTCCCATCCACCAGGCAATCCAAAGCACCTCGCACCCAGCCTGCATGACCAGCATCACACATCTTTCATGACAGTAGATTTTCTAAATATAGGGAGATAATTTGGCTGTAACTTCAAAAACAGGTCCCCAGAGAGCCTGCTCCTTCCAGTCACGCTGCCTTTTGTTTTCGTCTGCATGCTAAGAATTTGGGAAGCTGAGGATATCCTCACAGCAGCTTTACATCACTCATTTCACTACTAGGTTTTAGTTCACTCGTTTGTCTCCAGCCCTTCCCCTCATGCAAATTGCTCTCCACTCCTCAACTTCAGTGCAATACTCTTGCCTAGAAGGAACAACAGGACCCTAAGGAATAATGTTTATTGTACAGTGTGGTAAGCAGTGCTCTTCTGTGAGTCAGATTTTTTCCAACACCCCCATCCACTGTGACTGCTTGTGGGGAGCAGAAGTTGCACCACCACAGATGGGCAGCTGGCTGGAAAGCAGCCCTTTCTCTAAGAAAAGCCACAAGCTCTTTCCCTTATATTCCTGAAAAAGCAGTGTGTACCTAACTGCACCACTGCACTCCAACACTGGCTGTGTATGTACACTGAGGGCCACATCTGCCCAAAGGCACCAGCCCCAGTGAGTCTGCTCTGCAGAACCTTCATCACTACAGCAAAACCATGCTCCTGCACAAACCCCACCCACCATCAGGGATACTCATACAGATTAGCTAAAGGTAATGAGATAGCACTAATTTGGATCCCTTATCTTTTGGATATGAGACAGAAGGAAGGCAAGTCATCATTGTCCTTCCTCCCTGGCCAGGCAGTGCCTGCAGGACTGCGGTGAGACACCCACCTTCATTTACAGGCTGCAAGTACCAAAACGAGGTCACTTTGTATCAAGTACCAGATAAATAGATTCCCACAATAACTTCAGCTACATCACGGAATTGTATCGCCAAGCCTCATGCATTAACCCTTACCCACACCAAGGAGATGGAACATTCGGGTTACTGAAGTTACTAGGAATGCAATCACAAGCCAAGGGACAGAAGAACTCCGCTCTTTCACCCATCCAGTAAGCCAAATTCACAGAAAACGTGATTTTTCCATGGAGGATTCCAGCCAGGCCACCAGTGCCTCACCACACTGGTCCTGCAGCACGCCCTCCCTGCAAGGGTTGCTGGCTGGCACACTCAGTCCCCCAGTGGTTCAGGGTGCAGAGTGCTTCTGGATTGTTGTGCATGTGGGTGGTTGTGGGAAGGAATGGGCAAGGGAGAGAGCATGGGTCAAAGGGGAATTTGAAGGCATGCTGCAAAAGAAAAAGGGAACCAGAGAAAACCAAAACCAAGCAAGACTAGTTTTCTTTGGGTATTACAGAAAAACAGACTGGCACTGCTGGACACCACACAGCTTTACAGCTTTAAGTTTAAAGGATGTGACAGAGCAAATATTTTCCATCCTGACTTGGAGACTTAGTAGTCGCAAGGCTACAGCTTGAACACTCAGGTGTTCAAGATCTTGACACACAATCCAGGAAGAAAACTGTTTCAGTCACAAAAAAGACTGCATTTTCAGCTTCTCAAATACTTACATACTTAGACCTTTTCCTTTAGGATAGAGTTGACAATTGAGATGGTATGAGGCAGACAGACTGTGCTTATGGGGGTAAGGCACATTTCACATTTGTTCATCCCTTGCATTTTCCCAATTTTGCACAAAACTATTTGAACTAGCACCATTTGTTCTTTAACAAAATGGGCAGTCTACCCAAAAATACTACTTGTAATTCAAAACTCAACCTAAGACATTTTTATTTAATGAAATAAAGAATTCCCTCACATCATGTTTCACTTTGCTATTTATCCCCTCAAACACAAGCACAGCCTTGCTGCCCTCCAGCACAGCACACTCCCACCAAGCATTAAGCAATGTACAAACAACAGCAAATTGTCATGAGTTCTAAAGAGATTTCATGTCTAACAGAGCCTATGTAAAGCAAAGACAAGACTTCTGTAGAAACTCTGAATTATTTCCAGTTCCTTCTGTATGTATTCCTATACTACATGTGACTGAAATCGGATATCCAGAGAACAAAACAGATTTTTTTTTCTTTTTTTTTGGTGCATATTTATCCTCTTAGCAGGTAAAAGAGGTGAAGACCAAAACCACAAGTCAGAATATAAGAAGATTTTTGGCTCTGCTGATGACTGCTTGCAGGACAGGTCTGATATGGCACTTTAGATTTTATTCTTTCCAAGGCAACAGTCATCAGCAGTGCCCTGAAATGGCACTGCAAACCCAAATCCACCCTTCCTGCAAAGCTCTTTGCAAGGAACTTGAACAAAAACATTATCTTAAGTCTTAATTTTAAAAGCAGATTTATAAAAAGTCACTGCTTTTCTCTCTGAAAACAGAGGATTTACAATTTCTTGAACAATTTTATTGCAGTCAGCTAACTCCAGGAAGAACATAAGAATTCCAGCTTTGAGCCATCTTTCCAAACTACTCTCTTCTCCAACCTACTTAGCTTCTCTCCAAAGGAAAAAAAACTTCCCTCTTAACATGTGCTGCTGCTCCATTGTAGCCTTAGCTCCTCAGTGTCTCTGCAATTGTCATGTGCAGAACAACTGAAATTGAGGTAATTTGAACTACAGGATACGTGTTTGATAAAAAAGCAAAAGAGAAGCTGCTGTGGTGGTTAAGAATCCAGGCAGGGTAACAAGGCTTGTAAAACTGGCTTCATCTGGACTGGGATATTTGCTTAGCTGGCAGTCCTCTCAGTTGCTACAGATGATGGTAAACAGAAACAAGTTACAGCTGTAAAAATCTAGGTTTAAAGCGGGGAGAAAAAAGGTGTTTTTAAAGAAACCATGAGGTAATTTTAGGTTGTGATTATAAAAGGAAGAAATAAGATGTCCTGGGTTGCACATAAGATTTATAGGTTGAAAAGACAGGGGAAACAGAAGAAGAGAAGAATAGGGGATGAATCTGGGCTAAGGATGTCTAGGCTGGATGCTGCTGGAGGACCAAGGCATGAGCCCAGCCAGCCGCACGACTGAGAGGAGCATCCCTGCCCAACACAGCAAAAAAGGGCAGGAAAAACGCTGCCCAGAGAGAAAGATGGGAAGAACAAATGGCAAAAAACTATCCTAACTCTGGAATGACACCTGCCAGCTACCTACAGAGATAAAAGCCATGGGGTTATCTCTGCCAAGAGTTAGAACACCCTCTGTTTTTAAAATTGCAAAGGAGGCGCATAACCTGGCAAGACTGTGTGTTGGATCTGGGAATCTGAATTCAAACCCTGAGCATAAATCAGATTCTAGTGCCAGCATGAACAACAGTCCCTACGGTCCCAGCTAACCCATCCACCTGTAACAGAACATGCATTTGTAAGTCACAAACAGGCTTTTGGTTCACTGTCAAAAGCACCAAACAACCCATGACAATCAGGGAATATTAGGCAATAAAGGTCAAGGATCACATTGTGGTGCAATGCAAGGGGACAGGTTTGAGTATGGTTTTGGCAGAGATGTAGGTGGGCTTGGGGCAAAAAAAGTCTATGCAGCATTTGGAGTGAAGAACTTCACCTCCAGTGGAGAGATACAAGTTTTCACAAGGTGGGCTCCCTAACCTCATGCTATGGTTCCCAGTTCTATTGAGGCTACCAAGCAGGAGCCTCACATACTGCCTGAAGTTACACCCAGCAGCTCCAAGAGCTCCCTGAAACTGACTGGGGTCTCTTTTCTTGGCAATGGATAACCTCTTCTCTCCCTTCCTACAAAACTGGGCAAGCACCAAGTGAGACTTTCCAGACTTCCCAATACAAGAGTTGCAGATAATGGGGAGGTCTCACGGAAAACGCCATGTTTGCTTTTTTTTGCATATTTATTACACTTAAGCAGTCAGTGAAGAGAATGCATGTTTTTTGGAGCAGGTCTGTGGCCACTCATGTCTGCCCCAAAGCCAGCAAAATAAAATCTCAGCATGGTTACAAACATCATTCCCTTCACCTTCAACACAAATATACTCCTGGACAGATCCAGATGGTGCTTATTACCTGGTGGTGATAAGCACAGAGGAATTAGGAAGCCACAATTAAATATGTAATATAGAATAAAAGTAAATTATTACTTCATTCATTACAACAACCAACACTGAATACAAAACTAAGTCAAACATTAGCTGGGTTATGTAAGAGCACCAGAGGAGTGTTGCAGCCCTTCTATGGGTAATGTCTCTGCTTTACACACTTGTTAGACTCTTCTCCATTTTGTCATTTTTCTTTTGTTGGTATCTCCATGTGAATGACAAGAGTTTTCTTTATACCAGGTTGTACAGAATGTTGTATGGATTCCAAGAACACATGAGCTGTGCTTTGAGAGAATATATCACTTTTTTTTTGGTCTATCACATTGAAAGTAGCCTGTGGCATTCTTAAAAGGTTGGAGTAAGAAGTCAAAAGCTTCACTCAACATTTAACTACTGTGAGCACACTTTGTACCTCACACCTACCCCCTTGTACACCCTTTAAATTTTAAAGGCAGAGCAAGCTGCTTGTAAACAGTACATATTCCCCTTCCCTCATCATTAACAGTAACTTCAAGCAGTATCATGACAAAACTTGAATTCAAGGCTGATGGCCTGACTGTACTCTGTGCTATAGAAAAAATGCTAAGAATTATTGTCCATCTTCGTGCACTCTGTACACAGAAGCAAAAATAGGGAAAAGTAACAGATCAGGTGACTTGTCCAAAGAGAGAAATACAAAAATAGCCCCATGTAAACCAGACCTCATTTATTGCCTCATATTATCTTTGTTGAACTATTTTACCTCTCCAGCCTCTGTCGCTGCTGACATCCCCAACTCTGCTTTGCTTTTCTTTACTATCATTGATAAGTATCTTTTCATTCTGTAGTCTCAATGCCCACCATCCTCTGCCCTGGTATCATTGTCTCTATGTGCATTTTTGTCTTTTTCTGCCAAGGAAGTTGTAATAGGACTGGTATTTTTCTATGGGAACTATTTCTGTACCATATTCAGGAAATTTCCCCTTTTAACTAAGTTTTGTATAAAAGCTATAGCTATCACAATAGAGAAGATAGTACTTTCTTCTACCTTCTCTTCCCACTCACTCCTAGGTGCTGAAGGACTGACCATCCATTATGGGCCAGCCTTTCCCGGGGTCTTCACCATTTCTCCACATACACATCCCATTGCTCTGCAACTGTCCAAATTGTCTCCTAGCCACTAGTGACATCTCTGTCCCCAGACTTGAAATGCTTTCCACCCTAATTAAATGGTCTATGTGCAGCAACTGAACTGGTTGATACAGTTCTCAAGCAGCTGATACTTACCTAAGAGGATTTCAGATTTCCAGCTTAAAACAGACACTACCCAGCTTCTCTTAAACCCTCTCCCCCTTCTGCTCACAGAACAGCCTCCAGCCTCGCCAACCTGCACCAAAGCTGCTCACACAGATGAAGAACTGGTTTAGCCTCAGCTGGCAAGAGAGTTATTTCCTGCAGAAGTACAGCAGTGAAACCTTCTAAAAAAAAAAAAAAAAAAAAAAAGTCCTTTCAGGATCAATTGAACCCAGCATCCTCTCACATCTCAGTTACTGCAATTGTACTCTCTAGCCTCAATAGAGCTCATCTTGGACCACTGGCATACACACACACACAAAAAAAAAAAATCATGGTAAAGCACAATTTGCCCAGTTTGTATCTTCAGGGTTTCCATCTTTTCTTCTATGGCTCCAACTCCTTGTTTTTACTTTCCACATTCATTTTACAGCCTAGCCTACATCCCACTAATTATCCTTAAAGCAAAAGCAGCCCTGTCAACCATGCTCTCCCTCACAGTTGGTCAGGTCTCCTTGAAAACACTCACTGAGCTTTCCCCTGCTCAAAAAAACTGCTGTTATCTGGCCTTTCACTAATTCTTAGTGATCATAACCTGTAGTCACCCACCAGAAAGCACTGAGTTCTGCCAGGTGGAAACTGCATTTTGCCATTGACAGCTACCGTGGATGCAAAGATGGACCACAGGAAGCTGCAGCAACATACATTGGCAGGAGGCAGCAGGAATCTCACTTGAGTGGTCACTCTTAATTTAAAGCAGCAGGTCTCCCCTCTTGAGGCTTATCCAACTGTTCCTAAATGGAAATATTAGGCTGTTAGGTCCACATTACTCATTTTCCTGACCTACAGAGAATGGCAATTCCTCTTGCATCCATCAGGCTGAGAGGTGATGGTGAGATGAATGCATGTGGCTTGGGTTTCTTGCAAACAGCAGGAGAGTAGGGAATTATGAAGGATTTGAAATGTGACACAAGATGCATTTTTGATATTTACAGGGATTTCTGTGACTTCAGAAGGAGCCCTTCCCACGCAAAAGCAGAAGTGTGATGGAGAGTCTACTTTCCCAGGAACAGCCAAAATAGCTGTTATGAGCCTGTTCCTTGCAAGAAGACAAACAACCTCAATCACACACTGGGGCCCATTTCAGGCTTAGGATAAAATCACAGATGTTACTTTTTAAAACTAGAAGTTGGAGAGTAAAATATCAGAGCCTTGGATAAAGCCCTCAAACACCAAACAAGCTTCACATTTCTTGCACATGAGAATGCCAGTGAGTTTCAGCACACAGCTTTTCCCAATGTATCTCTATGTATCACAACACATATTAAGACTCAATTAATACATTCTCCCTTTCAAAAGGGCACACAAGTTACAAGCACTTTCTTCTTTCCTAAGAAGAGACAGATGCTGATTACAGGAAGGAGTTCTCTGTAACAATTCTCTTCCTAAACAATACCAATTGTTTTGCCCATTTGAAAGATGCATTTGCTGCATCAGAAGAAAAAAGACCCTTATTATTACCAACGTCTGAACCATTAACCATCAAAATTGTTTGCTTACTGGGCACGTTACTTTTTCTGCATAGCACTGCTTGAATCCCTGTAGCACCTTCCCAGACAAAGTGCCATTAACATGCAAATGGAAAGTTCATACTCCTCCTTGAGATGGTACACAATTATAGTCATAAGCTAAGGCAATGAAAGGCTCAAAACAAGACAGGTTGGTTACACATGTCACAGTACTGCTTGCAAATCATTCTCTCCTCTAATTACCACAGCATTTCCAGGAGGAATCGATTACAGTAATATGGATGAATGGGATCCTAAAACTGAAAAACGTACTGAATTAAACATGAATGCACTCATTGACTGTTACCTATCTATATATATATTTAATGGTATGGCCTAGGAAAACACAGAACTAAGTATCTAGAAAGACCAGAATCTTGGACACTGAAGCTTTAAAATAGTCCCAGCAACAGAATATACCAAAAATACAAATTCATCCACCAGGCTATAATTACACTTTGCGTTTTGTTTGTGTTGTAAAGATTGGTGTAAGTCTATAGCCAGGCAGAAAGCCAAGCCACAAACTGTGCTCCATTGACTGCTGAGGTCTCCATTAGGTGCTCCAACAGAAATATTCATTTGCCCAGATCAAGCCTAAACATGATACAGTGCAACCTCTACTCCATGCCAGGCAATCTTCAGATGAGCACTGCCAAACAAGCATCTGAATTCAACAAGCTCCCTGCTCCTCAAAGCATTATAGACACTTTAGCCCTGTTTTCTAAGGAAAACAAGCTTTTACAATCATCTAACCTGGCCAACAGGTACAGAAGTTACTGAAGGAAAGAGTGTTTCAACAAAATACAAAGAACAATATCATTGCTACAATTCTTTTGATCCCCAGGGGGCTGGGATGAGTCCAAAATCAGCTTCCACACTGTCATTATTGGGCTGACCTCTGCTCTTGCCATTCTCTGTTTGGCTACAGCTGGCTGGTTGTTCAGGACGCTGGTGCCTGTCAACCAAGAGCACACTTAGCAGCCATACAATTCTTCTCCAACTGTTCCAATCACAGCTTCCAGTTCTAGCTACTCATTTGTGCTGTCTGGTTTCTGGACCTCCATCTACTGCTTCTGAAGCAACAGCACTCAGCTAGCAGAGCTGAAAGTGCTCAAACCTTTCTAAAAGAGATGCTCCTGCATGGAGCAGGACAGAAAAGCTGAATCACTCCTTTATTAATAAGTGATCTGACACCTTGAGCCCTGTGCCTAGTTCCATTAAAACACTAATTGGTCTGCCAGATTTTACTGTACATAGTGGCACTGTTTTATCTTACCCACCTTTGAGGAATTAACCAAAATGACCCACTTCTGACTCTGCTCTCTCTCTCTCTCCAATGCTGGTGTCTGGGACCTAAAATAACAATAATGTCATTTAGACAACACAACTTGGGCACCTACAATTCAGGGGGAAAAGCCAAGGCTCCACCATTCAGCGAACGAACCCAACTGAAGGCGATACATTCCAAGTCAACATCTTTGCAAAGTTATTTACACTTTCTAGAAGGCTTTAGGGTTAATGGCACATCAGCTTAAGAGTAAAGAGGGTATGCTTTTAAGTCTTTTGGATCGTACACAGGGCAAACTCCAAGCAACTGTGCCTTTTGCCTCTGGAAGAGGAGGACAGCACAGAGCCAGCCACATCCAGAAACACACATGCTCTGCATGAGAGAAAACTCTGGTTGCTAACAGGGCTTGTTCTGCTCGACTTAAACTGAACCAGTATCATGGCACCATGAGGCTGTGACAAAATGCCACTTTCCACATGAGAGTCACTTGATCTATGAGAATCAATCATGTCAAAGATAAAAATCAGAATTCAGGTAGTGCCTGCCTGTTTTCTTACTTCTCTGCTTATGTCACCTCCAAAGCTTGCAGAACTTCTTTTCTTCCTTGTTATGCCCTCACATCCAGCTGCACTGCAATATCCATCACACAGCACCTCCCTGATAGCTGGTGGCTGCTAAGGCAATATTTACACTATGGCTTGCACTGCAATTTATAAGATTCTTTGGAGCTCTTCCAAAGGGAAAGCCCCACATAAATCAAAGTTATTAGTGTCATCTACAGGCTAAGTCCAGTCAAGAATTTGCTAGAGCTCACTGTGGAGACTGCGGATCTTTGAAATACCAATCAATGTGCAGCAGAGGGGCTGAGTAACAAACTTCATTAGCATTGCTGGTAACACTTTTCTTCGGTGGCATACAATAAATCACTGATGAATATTCAAGGCAGCCCTCTGAGGTTATCTCAATTTTATGCATGGAGGCAACCAAGAAACAGAAAGTTTAGAAGGAACTTGCCTATAAACACAAGAGAGATGCAGAATTCAATTGTCTTGCCTTCAAAGCACAAAATATGTAATTTCTAGAGGAAACTGTGAATTATATAAATTGATTTGCAATGAAATTAAGACGACTGTGTTTCCCCAAAACTACTAATGGCTATTCCCAGGTTACAGCACTGGTTACTCATGTTACAGTAACACCTACAGATGGTAGAAAACTTCAGATTTTTCACTGTAGAAAGTGGGGGCTAACAGACAGGAGTTGTATCCCAAAGACCTTACCATGGATAATAAAACTCAATCTATACACAACATACAGGAGCAGTCATAAAGAGATTAATGATTTAAAAATTGCATCAGAGGAAGAACAAGAAATGGATCAACCCTCCAGAGTATCAGACAGACATCAATAAATTCATCAGCTAAGCATCACCCAACATTGCCCTAATATATAGATATTTTTAAAACCTTCCTCTGAATCTCCAAGAACTGATGTCATCAAGCAAAATGAGAAATATTGTGAGAGATGTGCTAACAAGATGGAAATAATTTTTATGTAGTTTCACACATTTTCCAGCAAGAAGCCTGACATTTAAGCAGGATGACCTGGTTACTAGTGGCTACTCCATAAACTGATGCACCACACTTACCCCCACAATGACTGACAGCTGCAGTAAACAAACAGTCATTCATGCCAGGTTCTTCCTCCCTGTGGCAACAGCTTTTGCAAAACTGCAGAACTTAATGAGATTTAATATTTATTTCACAATCAGCCTCATTTATTCTAAAAGAATTAGCTTCAGCCCACAATGAATGTTTTCCTTGGTTATTTCATTGTGTAAATCAATACTCAATTTATTTTGAATTTCTTCAGTTGTGAGTTCTTAACCAGGGGGGATTTGTTTTAAACATGCCTTTATTTATTGTTATTAAATACCAGCTAACCACCCGCATGGCTGCAAAATAAATCAGCCTGAGGATGCTATCCCAAAAAGTTAACCTAGCAAAAAATATGAATTTTAAGACAGACTTATTCAAGCAGTCTCCCAATCCAGAGGCACAACAAGTCAGAGACAACACTGATATAAATGTGATGGCCCTTGACAGAAGACTGAATACTCACAATGAGCAAGGTGAAGTTACTCATGATGGAAGCACGCATGAGGGCCAGGCAGTAGCTTGAGAAGGAGCTTTAGAACCTTCCCATACTACATTTACATCTGCAGTAGAAAATTCAGGAATGGTCCCTAATAAGCACATATGGGACAGGATGGCATAGGACAGGGCACTCTCAAGCATCTCCAGCACAGGGATGTCCAGTGTGACCCAGCAGACACTTCTCACAGGCCATGCTTTTGAAGAAATTTTGTCAGTGCTACCTAGTGACCCAGAGGGACCACTGACCCACACAGCTAAGTGCAAGCGCACCAAGACACAGCTTTCCTGCAGAACTATAGCAACAGAACTGCCACTTAAAAGAAAAGGAAAAAAGATTTCCTAGTAGAGGGAAACACTCTACAGTAACTAAAGTCATTGACAAACATAACAGAAATACTGAGAAGTACATCAGGATCACAATATGGATATTATTTAAGTTTATTTTCCCATTTTGGGTGATAGGCAAAAGAATTTGGAGTTAATAACTGCTAAAAGACACCGATTGTTTCTGCTCTGAACATACACTACATCCCTGCACAAGGTGTTCAGGGCATGCAAACCACAGGCCACAAGACAAGACTTCATTCCTACAGAACCCACAAAGCAGTTTCCATCCAAGTCTTATGCTCATGCTTCCTTCTCCTAAACAGATCAAGCAGAAATCCATTAGCCTGGAGTTAAGAGCTCAATGTTAGACTCCTGTTTGACTGCTGAAATTAAAGAGTTAACAGAAACCTGTCTTTATCTAGGGGTTTTCTATGTGTGCACAAACACATCAATCCAAGCAAAATGCTACTAACCACATTTTAGAAATGTGAATACTGCTGACTTGAAGGGAATGGGCACAGTTCCCTTTTTAGAAGGAACAAATTGTTCAGAACAAGGACAAATGCAATAGAGAAATCAGGCACCAGCTCTGCTTCTAGTTTCAAGCTGCTGGTACGTGTAACTCTGACACAGTCTTTACATGTTTGTTTTTTTCAGTAGACCCAACATTGTTCAAGAATCCCCTCATAAAAACCTAACCCTCTGAAGAGCAAATACTTTTAGGATTTTTAAAGATAAAATAAGGATAAATATTTAAGGATTTTTATATTTTCATACGTGAGAAATTAGAGGGTACCACAATCTTCTGTTGGCTATAGACAGGAGACAGCTACTGCCAACAAGGCTGGAGTAATTGCAATGGTGCAGATATTCACTGCACTTGAGTGTATTTTAGACTGAAAACATGGAATTAGCTGCAAACTGTGTCAAAACATTCCCTTTAGAGTAAAAGCACTTTCTGTAATTATGCCACAGAAAAAGGGATTACAGAGAAGAACAGCAGAGCCCAGAGCCATTATCACACAGGTTGAACTCGCTGCTACATCTCCAGTGAACCAGATGCTGACTATTCTGATGGCCTCAGCAGTCCATAGATACATGGAAACCCAAACTGGTTCTTTTAGTGACAGCTAGAGATTTCTCCAGTCTTTGATGGGGTTTAAATAAACCCATTACCACAGCTTTACCTGAATTCATACATTTTCTCCACAAGACATGTTGCACCGTGAACTTCAGTCAGGATACAAGAATAAAAGGCTAATGTTATTTCTCTCAACCTTCTTCTCAATACGCAAAAAATGAACTGACACCCCCACAGCAATTTCAGGCTACCTGATTCTCACCTCTAAAAATTACTCATCTCAGGATGGAATAATCTGATATCTCCAGAGGACTAGCAGGGATACCAAATGAGCCAGGAAAGCTTTTTCAAGCCTACATTTACTTTTCAGGTATTTGTGTTAATAGTTGTAAAGCAGGAACAATAGAAAAATAATTATTTTTTTTCAAGTGGCAGTTGTCCTCTCTCAGTTAATCCAGTTCAATAGGTATTATAATGAAGTCTCAATCTCCAGTGTTGGAGAAGAAGGAATTTACAACTCCCTTCTACCATCAGAAAGCAACAGGAAAATAAGACCACACAGTATGGAGATGCCATAGTGGATTTCTTGATGTCAATTCAGGTCATAAATAAGGTTGTCTTACTATGTTTTTAAGTAAGGATGTTATTTTCAGTAAATATTCCCATGCAGCCCCAACTGTCATGAAAACACCACTCTTTAGGCCCTAGAAGCACCATGAAGAAATTCTCACTAATTAGACACGAATCTGGCTTTCTTTAAAAACTTGTTAGATGAAAAGCCTTGACTGATCTATTTTCCATTTCTCTGAGTTCAGGCAATGAAATTTAAATCACAGAGAAGTGCTAATGATTATTTTTCAAGTCTGCTTTTCATTACTAAAAGCTTTCTTTGCAACATAGCAAACCCAAAATCTCTTTCCTAATCCTGGCTATCCTTTAAGTTTTCTTTGATTGGTTGTAAATCTGAATGCTGGCGTTCACATCTCAACTAATGGCCTATGTCCTGAGCATGGATCTGGGATTTTTCTGGAGCACAAATTTTTCTGGATCTCTCATCACACTCATATTTATGGATAAATTACTATTTGGAGCAAAAGAATGACCATTGAAAAGACAGGAGGGTTTGACAAATTCCTGTGCCTTAAGTTTTAATGTTTCATGTTGGGTGATCTACTAAACAGACAAATTCTTCTACTCAGCACCTTTAATAATCTGTTTCCTATAGGCATCACATCTTCTTCAGTTAAAGTCTCCATTTATACCTACTCCTCAGATTTATTTGCAGTCTGAGAGTATCCAAGCTCCTGAAGGTGCAGCTGAGGTGGCTGCATTGGAGCAAGAGGCTCAGGCAGATGGAAAACAAGCAGGGAGAAAGCAGGTGGGAACAAGGACAGTTAACAGTTCCCCTGGAGCTGGTGCTGTCTCTTCAGCAACACCCCACTAAGTAGTCAGAGCTGAAGAGCACTATGGAGAGCAGCAGAGGCTTTGGGCTTCTCTGGTTTAGAGAAAAGGCATTGCTTCATTGCTCCCTGAAGCTTCCTGAGGACTGGAAGTGGAGAGAGAGGTGCTGATTTCTCCCCTCTGGTATCCAGTGATAAGATGCATAGGAACGGTTCAAAATTGCACCAGAGAAGGTTCAGACAGGACATGGGAAGTATTTCTTTACTAAGAGCATGGTGAAACACTGCAACAGTCGTCCTAGAGAGGGGTCGAAACACCAGCCTGTTAGTGTTCAAGAGACATTTGGACAATGCTCTCAACATGTTTATGGTCAGCCCTGAATTGTTTGGGCAGCTGGACTAGATGATCCCTGTAGGTTCCTTCCAACTGAAAATATTCTATTCTAACTGCTTGGTTACTCTGGAGAGGGGTCCCATCCTTCCAGAGCCAGGTAACAGGGTAATCCCTTCTGCCAAAGCAATAAAAGATTTTTTTTTCTTTTTTTTTTTTTTCTTCTGCAAGTATTTTGGTCCAAAACACTCAGGAAAGCACATGCAAATGATTGTTACTGTGGGAGATGCGAGACTCTCATACACAGTCAGATTCATTTTCTGTACTGCTCCAAAAAGCTGGCACCAAGGCTCAGCACCAGCCTACAGGATGGTAGTTCCATGACAATTCTCTTTTACAAACAACAGCCTGGATTTATATCAAGAAATACTCCCACTTTAAATGCACACATGCTGCCCTTTGAGTAACTGAGTTTTTGCTTAATCAAAAAAAGCAGAGTTTAGCTTTAGGAACCTTCATTGCAGAGGAAAAGCAGCACAGTGCAGCAGTGGGTTGGGCTGCTGCGCCCTGCGGGAAGTCCCTCTCTCTATGGAGGGCATCTTTAGCAGGACACAGTAACCCAAGCACTGCTTGACTTCTGTACTTTGGCATCTCGAACACCTCTTTTTTTTTTCCTCCTCTTTTAAATTCAGCCTGCAGGATACAGTCTTTTAAGAAACCATGCACAAGCTCATCTTTTTTCATGCCAGCACAGCCTTTCCTCCCCTTCCTCTTCTCTCTTCCCTTTTCTCATTACTCTTTTCAAGGTCTAAAAGAAAACACTATTCAGATACTTAAAGGTTACAGTTAACTTTTAGTTCAGCAGCACTCAAAGGACAGTATTTCTGCTAAAAGAAAAAAAATAAACAAGGTATCCTGTGATGTTTAAAAGCACAGCAGCGGATTTCTGTGAGACCATTCTGAAGGTTTTCTCTTCTGTTTGTACAAGTATTCCCTAATTATCTCAGGAAACTAATAGCTAGGTTAAATAGGTTTTAAACAGGTTCAAATTTTGCCTTAAGTATATTAGGGAAGAGTGCATTTCTGCAGTGTAGTGAGAGCAGTAACTCCAGGAGAGGCGAGATGACAAATAGCAAGTGAATCTCAAGCTGTTCACAACCTAAATACCTCTCCTCAGCTCAAAGCAACAAAGCTTTCTAATTATTTTTATCTATGCAAGGTGAAATTAAATGACATTACAACACAGATCTCACTAATACCTTATACAGGGCCAATGTTTAATAGCACGGGTTAGTTATGAAAGTACAGCAACAGACTTCAGTGTGGTCCTTACTGTTTAAAAGCTGGCAATTATTTTAAGGGACAAGTTTTATCCTTGTTCTGCTATAATTATTTCAACATATTAGCACCTGAGGAATATTTCACTCAAGCCCTTCCCTCCCCCCACTTTAAATTAATGAAATATGCACAGGCCAACCAGGACTATATGACAAACATGACAGATCACTTCTTTTCCACACTAAGAGAGCCATTAAAAATAAGATGAGAATTTAGTTATTGACAGAAGCACTGGGAGGGAGCAGGAAGCTAAATGACTTGCTGCAAAACAAAATTGTGGAAACTAGAAAGTCAATCAAAACACTGCCTCAGGTCATCTCATCTGTCCTCCAGCCAAAGCAGAGCTGTGGCTGAACACCTCTGCCCCAAGACCTCTCCAACTGTGCTGATGTTTTTGGTATCAGAAACCCATCTGCAATATAGAAAATCATTTTACTGGCTCCTAAATCTCCTGTTCCAAAGTTTTGCAAACATACAAGCATCAGTATCTAAAGAGCTTCACCACTGCAAAGTATGCCCATCTTGTGCTACTTTCCACACTCCTGCCATGCCAGCCACACAGTTGCAATGAATCTCTCTAATTTTCTCACTGCCTGAGTTGTTATTTGACAGTATGCACGAACTAGCACCTAGCACATTCCCCACTCCTCCTTCTGTACTCACAGAGAGCAAGACTTGCACTCATACTGCTGGTCCTGTCCTTAAAAAAAAGGCAATGAGCCTTAAAATGAGACATGGAATTGATCTAGATCCCAGCTATTGTAATTTCTTGTTTGGCTACACTTTATGCAAAAATAAGAAAATGTCAACAAACCTATTCCACTTAGAAAAAATCCAGCTGCAAATACGCCTCTCTGGGACACACCACAAAACTTAGAGCAAGTGTCTCAATCTGCCAGTTGACGGATGCCAGCTTGGCTGTCCCAGCAAGGACCCAAACCAAGGCAGCTGCAGAGCCGAAACCACGAGCTCTCTACAGCTCACATTAGAGAGCCACCACACTCCAGCTCAGGCTGTGAGCAACATCTACCACCTACAGCGGGGTCTGGGAAGATGGGGAGCACACAGCACAGAGAGACCAATAGAGGAGAGCTCTTTCACAGCAGGGGGACAAACAGGGGTTGTTTGCTTGCAGACGCCTTTCTCCTCTTGCTTGTTTGAGAAGTGACTCTACAATTCCTCCCTGAAGAGCCACTTTCAGCCATCTACTTCTTGCTTCAGGAACTTCAGCTATCTCACCAGATTCCAGCTCCAGGCTACAGAAATCCCTGTCCTCTCATAGCTCATCTCTGGAGCAAAGTTAAGCTGAAAAGTCAGCAAGGCTTACCCAGCTCTGGCTCTTCCCAGTCCCCTCATCTCACCAGTCTTTGGGTTCCCCTGTACATGAGGTTGGGTGGCACCCAAACATCCCAGGGCAGCAGAAGTTCTGGCACATGCAATTTAACACAGTTCAAGGGCATACAGGTGATGCTCATAAAGCCAATTTGCAAGGATGTGATTTCTGGCTTCACTAAGAAGCCAATAATTGGCATCATACTCAATTTCATGAGGAACAGGACTAAAATACAAGAAAATACTGCAGAGTATGAGACCATCTCATCCTAAATTTCCCTTCAGAAACTGGACACCAGTGAGAAACAGAAGGGAAAAAGTAAAAGACCTGAGGAAATATTTAGTGCTGCCTTCCTGGGATATTTTCTTTGCTTCCAGCAACTGGCATTTTGGAGAATTCTTGATTCAGAGTAAAGATGTACACTGCATTCAGGTCTTTGTGGGGCAAGAGAGAGGCTCCCCTAACTCATCTGGGTTTTTTCACAGCAATCATTGAGTGATTTTCACTTTTTGTCCCTTTTTATGTGTCTGTATTTCAGTTTCTGAAAGGCAAAATTTAATGTGATTAATACAATAGCGTATATTTCTTAGGCACATTTTAAATACACCTCCTGATACAGTATAATATAATTTGAAAATGCCAGCATGCATTTTCACAACTCCTTCTAAATCCAACAAATGTAGTAAATTTTGAAAAGATACAAATCTGTATTGCTTTTTATGCTTGTTTTGTTCAAAATATACACATATAGAAAGATAAAAACAATTTTAAAAGATGGGCATCACAAAAATTGTATTATTTAAATGCAAAATCCCCAGCCATGGATTCTTTGCTTGTTCTCACCAACTTCTATATCAGTATTTCCCAGAACAATTCCCAGGCTACACTTTCAAATTATCACTTCATATCCAGTGCCTTCTATCCCAAGCTAACAAAATCACTGCTGTAAAACTTCTCCTTTTACAGCCACGATGGGAAACACTCTATTAGATGATCTGTTCCCTCCCTTGTGAAATAAAAAGGAAAACGCCATTCCAGGAAAGAAAAATGTTAAAAAAAGACCAACCAAAGGCAACGCCTGCATGCACTGTTGTTCTTCCCCTTTGAGTCAGTAGTAAAGGGGAAGGAAGGAAAAACCATAGATAAAATCAATGCGAGGAGGTGTGGATGCAGCATGTTTATCCCACTCGAAGAGGGGAAGCTGTAAAACACCATCCCTGTAAACACATCCCAGGACACCCCAACACCGCCTGGGTGTTTACAAACACTTTGAGCCAACCAAACAGGGAGTTTCATTGTCCCCACTGCACTCATGTCACCCTCTCCCCAGCACTGCAATTCCAGGGAGAGCCCTGCCAGAGGACACACAGTGCCAGTTACACAAGAGAAGCGCAGAAGCAAATATGCAGCAGAGGGGAGGGAAAAAAAATTTAAAATATCAGTTCAGCTGCACACTCTCCTGCTGCTTCCAGAACAGCCTCCAAGTCGGGCTTTGGCGAGGATTAACTTTAAAGGGCACTGAAAGAGACTGACAGACTTGAAGTGAACAGGACCCCTCTGTGCACACACATTTCATTGCCACCAGCACAATACGAGATGTCTGGGGTCCACTGGCAGTTGCAGAAGCAATTTAGTTATAAAAGGGATAAAACCTCTTGATGTCATATAATAAGAAAAAAATCTGTTACGTCATACTAATATCTCAGCACTGTTCAAGCAAAGATCTGAATTGCACCTCACAAATGGCAAGGAACAGGAAAACAAATAAAAAGCCGCACTAAAATGAAGCTCTGCTGGACCACGAAGTTTCTACAAAGTTGCAAGCAGAGGCACTTCTTGTATTTACGATAAAAGTGAAAAAGATCAGAGCAGTAGTTTGGAAGCGAAATAAAACATCAGACTGTCCAGCCAAGAATTTTTAAGATACTAACTCATGATGTGACTTGGAAAAGAAACCCGGACCAACTGCGCGCAGCCAGCGCTGAGAGTCAGCCGGACTCAAGTCTCCCCCGTTTCCCTGAGAGGGGGAGGAATAGCGGTGTCAGAACAAGGGATCCGCACGGCAGCACCAGCGCCTCCGAAACCACCCTGAACACATCTCGTGTTTATCCTGTCCTCGGGAGCCCGGCTCCGGCAGGCTCTGCAGCGACTACCGACAGCGATTCAAAGCCCATCTTACTCTCCGCTCTCACCCAGCGAGGGAGACAAGCGAGCCAGGGCTTGGGGCGCCCGGAGCATCCATCCCGGAGTTGCGGGAGTTTCCCGGGCCCGAGGGCGGCGAGGGGCGCTCATCTCCAAGGGATGAGACCATTGAGCGGGTCAGGGCTTTTCCCCCGTTTCCTCGTTCCCCCGCCCCTCCTTTTCTAGCGGAGCCGAGGAAGGACAGGAGGAGCACACAGTGCGGGAAGGGCGGCGGGAGAGGGGCCCGGGGGAGAGGAGGTAACGGGACAGGAAAAGCACACAGAAAGAGAAGAGGAGCGCAGGACTCACCTGGTTTGGGATTATTCCTCCCTCTCCAGGACCATAAAACGAGGCGGGAGCCAGGGGCCGGTCAGGGCGCTGGGCAGGAGAGCGGCCCCGGGCGGGGATGGCGGGCTGGGCGCTGCAGCCCCGGGGATGAGCGCACGGAGCCCACCGCCGCTGGGATGGGTGCTGGCCCCCTCCCG
>VWZU01004234.1:3642173-3653113 GCA_013397095.1 Sterrhoptilus dennistouni
GCCGCGCTGTGCCGCAGGACCGGGCGGGTCCCGGGGCTGTGCCCCCCGCGCTCTCCGAGGAGAGGGGCCCCTGCTGTACCACCCATGGAGGAAGTACGGAGTGTGGGTTAAAGAGCAGGGCTGGCCTTGGCGGGGCGGCTGTCAGCAGGGAACAAACTGGGACAGGCTCTTGTCACACGCCAGGTGACAGCCCCGCGCTTCGCTGGTTTGAGGAGGTTTTTTAGGGGTTCTGGCTCTGTCTGATGTCGGATAATTGCACTAATGGTGTCTGGTTGTCAGAGGTATACGGCTTGGTGTGACCAGCAGGAGGAGCTTTGCTTCCTTTTAAAGTCCTTAGTATGCCTGGGAGAGGGTAGGTTTAGATTAGATATAAGGCAGAAATTCTTTACTGGGTGGATGGTGAGGCGCCATCGCAGGTTGCCCAGAGAAGCTGTGGACACCCTGTCCCTGGAAGCGTTCACGGCCAGGCTGAATGGGGCACTGTGTAACCTGATCTGCTGGAAGGTATCCCTGCCCATGGCCGGGGAGGGTTGGAACCAGATGGTCTTTGAAGTCACTTCCAGCCCAAATGTATAATTCTGTGTCCATAGACACGTAAACCAAGTTTGGAAAAGCTGAGGGAGCAGATGAGATGGTGTAAGACATCTCAGCATGGTGTGGGAGCAGCCAAGCTGACTTGCTTCCCCAGTGTTTTGCCTGTGCTTGCTGTCTCCTGTTGGCAAGGCTTAGCCAGCTGGCTGGGTGCTCTCTTAATTTCAGCCTCCTGACGGGCAAGCAGGAGGTAGGCTGGAATTTTGAGCAGTGGTTTTAGGCTTTCTTGTAGTGGATGTTATCCCTGCTTGTGCTAGTCTTTTGTGCTGGGGAATGGGAAATACGTGTTAACCAAATGAGAGAGTAATCAAAGCTCTGTGAGGCTTAAAGGGACTGGAGTTCCCTGAAACCATACATGGAATGCCTGTGCTCAAAACTGGAAGGGAAGATGGTCAAAGTGTTGCGTGGCTTGTGAAATAATACCATTTCTAGGTACAGCTGATTCCTGTGAAATAAAGCACTTCGTTATGCCAAGAAGATACTTAATTGGAAAGAGTTGTGAAGAGCTTTGCATGCCTGTTAATAGTCTTGGCTAAAATCCAGTAGTGATACAGCTCAGGTAAAATGGAGCTGTAAGGGTTTATTTCATACTTTGGCTCCTCCTGGAGGTAAGTGCAAGGCATTTACTCAGGATATTGCTACACAATAACTACACAGGTGGTGTGTTTGCCACAGGATACATGAGTGCTGGAGGAAGGGTGTTGTGAGATGTTCCGTGGTGCAGATACTTCACCTGGACATTGCAGCTGATACTTCAGCAATGTATGCTGTTCTTTTACCACTTTAGATGCAGCTCCCTCTAGTTCAAGTTGAACCACTTGTATGGCATCCTGAGGGTGATTCTCCTCACAGCCAGGTTCTCCTGTTTTATCATATTCCTCACTGAAGAAAAGGAGTGATGGGGGTGTAGTGCTGTTAATAAAATTCGTAGCATCAATAGTCCATATATCTGGAGAATCCTGAATTACAAGTATAGCCCCTTTTATTTCTTTCCTGATTCTGTTTCTTCTCTATGCAGATACCTTTAGATTAAGTGGGCTGTGGGTGAAATAAAGGGCACTGGCATGATGACTTCTGTCGCAGCTGTTGTACCCTGTAGACTTTAGGCCTCTGCTTTTATCTCTGCAACTGATACCTGGTAAGGATGGTAAGTATTACAGTGGAATGATTGGGTCAAGCTTGGTTATCTTTTCTATAACTGTCAGAAAAAGTGCATGTGAAATTTTTATCCAAGATGGTCTGCTGGCTGAACGACAGTATGTTTTGTTAAACTGGTTTAGAAACAATTGGTTTTACCTGCTGTGGTTCCCTTCACTCTCTCCTCATTCCCCTGCAGTCAGTGCTGCTGCTCTGAGGACAATGCTGTGCACCCTACATTACAGATAATTGTATTTTGTTATTAATAGCTTATTTCTTTATCTATGGATGTAGATGCCACTGATGTCTCAGCAAAGGTAGGAAAAAGGAAATTACTTCAGAAAACTACCCAAATGAACATCTGCTGCAAGAGAGAAGTAAAACAAGTTTTCTCTGCGTGTGTTGTTCACTTCAGTCAGTTTTGGGGAATTTGATACTTGCCAGTGTACGGATCTTACTTGGTCACAGCTTGTCAGAGATGTTAATGATGAAACCTGTGTTACGTATCTCTGACTTGGATAATCTGTTCACCTGAAAGTGCTCATGCCCAAATCTACCCTGACCCAACAAGCCTTAAGTGCAATGTCTATAAGAAGCTTACAGTCCTATTGCAGAAGTAAGTGGTGTGGCTGCATCTCATATGAAAAGATAGAAAGTGACAGTAGAACTGGAAACCTGCCTTTGGCATTTCTGAAACATCGCTATGCTCTGCTTTAATGCTGTTAATGAAAACCTACTCCAGTGTCTGTGTGATCCTCAGGCTAGGAAGCTGAGAGCTTTGTGTGTACTTCACTGACATCCTGCACTGCAAAACCTATGGGTTGTCTTTGTTACTGAGGTGATTTTGGTCACTGTGGACTCTGGTAAGCAACCCCCGTTTCCTGACCTGGACAATCAGTCAGGAGATGCTGAAGGAGGAATGAGGAAGATAAGTAGGAATGTGTGATGACTTTGCTTAAAGAAGAAAATGCTCAGTCTAAATTTAATCCAGGTTCATATGTAGAAACCTGTCTTTGTATCTCAGCACTCGTTCTGACAAGTTTGCTCTTAAAGAAACCAAACATTTGGATGCTTAAATTGAGTATTCACTGGGTACTATACAAAGCCAGGCTGCATGAGAAACACAGATTTCAAGATCAAGTGTACAAATACATTATTTTTTAGGTGCGTGGTGCTCTGCTGTTGCTGTCAATATCCATGTTAGTGCAGCACAGAGAGCTGTTGGGGTCGTCTCAGTTTTTGGAAATGATGGTCAGGCATAATGTCATTTCTGGTATGCAGATTAACTGGACAAAAAAAAATGCATCTGCACTCAAACAGAAAGTGGAATATGGTTTCTGACAGTGCTACGTCTATGCTAGTCTTGACATGTAAATGTTAAGATCCTCTTTTCTTAATTATCCCAGCTGTGAAACTTAGTTGTCTGCAGTCCTCTTGGAGGAAGCAGTGAAGTGTCACTGACCAGCTGCTTATTTCAAAGCCTATGGGAGAAGGTTGTAAACTTTCACATTAAAGTTACTGCTCAGATGATGGATGAAGAAGCTGTGATGAAGGTTGGTTTATTTTAATTGTTTCCTATGAAGCTGTTTGCAAAAAGTTTCTGGACCTGCAAGGAAAAAGGTGAGAGGATGAGTTCAGCTGGGAAGAACAGGTGAGTAGTTGCGTATCATGTTACTGTTTCCGAGTATTTTAATGATAACACTAAGAATACATTGTGAGCTTGGAAAAACAGGAAAGAATGGAAGACTTCTGTGACTTTTTAAAGTGTTCTAAATGAAATTCTGGGGAGGCAGCTGTTAAACCAATATCTGGAAGAGCCTAGTATTTGTGCAAAAAAGTGTAAAGTGACTCTGGAAATAATTCTAATGACTTATTATAAAGTGTTGTCCTTCTTTTGTCTTTCAGCAAAAAGAAGAGTGCTCTAAAAGCAGTCAAGAGTCAAGTCAGGATGGACATGTTCTTCAGCTGAAACATGGCAGCAGTTCAATAACAGTTACACAGCAGGAAAGGGTGTGCAGGCTGCTACAAGTCCCTGTGTTTTTAAGATCTGCTATCTGAAAGAACACAGTAGAGAGAAGAAGTGTTGCTTCCACAGCTTGGAACTCACAAGTTAAAAAGAGGGCTCATCTAATACTGAAACAGGAAATTGATTTTATTTTAGATACTGGGGAAGATAATCACAATATGCAGAACTTAAAAGTGCTAGTTAGAACACTGAAAATCTGCAAGTAGCTCAGGTACAGGAGACTCCAAGACTCCAGTTGTGGGAAGCTCCCTTTTGGAAGGCACACTAACAGTGGGGAGAACTTCTAAACACAAGGAGAGTCAAAAGTTCTGCAGCCGTTAGCTACACATGGATATATCTGTTAAGGTGGGATGGCCTGACATGACTACTGCAGATCATAAGGGTGTAGGCAGAGTGCATTTCTCTTAGAAGGATATATGCGACTACACAGTTCAGAACCACCCAAACAGCTTCAGTTTTTCTCAAATACTCCTAGTTCCTGGACCAATTGCTTTTCTTGGTCCACCTAACTCCTGCAGAGGCAGCTGTGCACTGAAGATAAGCCTTCTGCATCCCTGGATTGCTGGATAATGGCACACAAACATGGCTCAGACGGACTCCAGGGCTGAGCTTAAATCCTTTGGCTGCCACTGTTCTGGCTTTAATATACAGAATGGGTGCCCTCAGCATTTCCATGTGGAAAAAGAAACACTCGAAATACATGTTTAGAGATACTTTGTGTATCCACTGCCCTGTTCAGCACGAAGCTTGACAAAACCCTGTATTGCATAAAGCATGGGTGTATCACACTGAGGTTATGCTTGGTGTGGACCTGACTCAGTTGCCACTAATCCCAGCAGGGTGTATTTTTGTTATGGTGTGGTAAACCTGACTTGGTAACTGATACTGTTCAGCTGATGGGCTTGTGTGTGCCAGGAGGGCAGTCCATGAGCTGACAAATACTCAAGCAGGGTACTAGCTTTTACTTCTTTGAACATAAAAAAAAAATTTTAAAATTTTCAAGAAGGAGACAGCAGAGGATTTTTAAGGGCTACATAAATTATACTCGCTAAATATCTTCACTGAAAGAATGCATTTGGGAAATTAACCTCCTTTGAGGAGGGCAGTATGAGCCTTTGGTTATGGCAAGTGTCCAACACTTTCTTGATTCACTCTTTTGTGAGGTTGTAGGGTAAGAGTGTTGGATGAAGGGAGAGTGAAAGCCATAACCAGAGGTTAATATTTAATTTTAGCAACTATTTTTATGTGAAGTGATGCACCATTCTTAATTTTCAAAGGAAGTCCTGCACCTAAGCTCATACACTGGAATCTCTTGTCATGTGTGTGAGTGTCTTTGGGTTCTTCAGCTATTTGAGTGCAGTGGTGCAAAATTACATGTTGCTTCCTATATGATTCAGCTTCAAATACAAGCTTGGGCAGTGTGAGTACCTAAACAGTACTGCAGTCAGAGCATTCCTCAGTGCACACAAATCATTTCCTTTTGAGTAAGTAAGGCTGCGGTGTGGAAAAACATGCAGCTATAGGACAGCATAATTTGATTGTGTTGCCTGTGCCACAGTTCCCTGGGTTTGCTCTCTTTCTTGCCCTGGACTCTTTACCCAAACTTCTAGTATTTCTGTATGTTACCACCAGTTGACTCTTATTTTTGGGTGGGTTTTTTTTGCTGTTTTTTTCTAAGTGCCTGTTCCTGGAAAACTGGCAGCAACAGTAAGTATCTCAGGTTCCTGGCCAAGTTTCCACTCACATGGTTTCACTTGCTTCATTCTGTCAAGTTATTTACATGTGGTGTCCCAAGGATGTAATTCAGTTAATTGCTTGTGGAGCTAACCTTTGTGTCTTGGTTGCAGTCCACATAGGTTACACAAACCTCCGTCCTCCTGAATTCAGTGGGTACTCTTGTAGCCCTTGTTTTCCTGATGGACAATTTTATGGAAAAGGTAATGTTACACTGCTCTTGCAGAGATTTAAAGATGGTCACACTAGTGTTGTTCACTTACCTGCTGAGTTGTGTGACCCAGAATGATTTCTGAACCTTGTTCTGTATGCACAACACCTGGGGCTCACAGGGTGAGAAGGATATGTTCTTCATATCTTAATAGGTCTGATGTGCCACAAAATAGGAAAGGTAACAGAGAGATGTGTAGTTGATGACTTAAGCAACTTTGCTTAAGGTAGTTCTGATCAGCATTGTTTTGTTTCTAGTAGAGCCTCTTTGGGCATGCATTCCCATGTGCTGTAATTACTTGAATTCCCTGCTTTTGAGCTCTTGAAAAATGCAGTTGCATGAAGCAGAGGCAGCGGCGGCACTGGTAGTTTGAGGAGTTTGGTGTTACCTTCTGCCCTTCCTGTCCCGTGCTGCAGTACACCATTCCCTTTCACGCCACTGCAACTACCCGGGGCGGCATACGGAGCTATCAGTGCCTAATCGGGGTGTTAACACACTCCCTGCCCTGGGTATGCTTTTCTGTGGGTCTTTGTAGATGTTTGGAGGAATAGGGTTGTAATTCTGTGGTTTTTAGAGCTTGAATTAGGTTTGTGGACTGGTTAGAGCGTTTTCACCATGGCACAAAAACCAGGTGGCCAGGTGCATGTGAGAAGTCCAAAGTCTTGCCTTGTTGCTGCTGTTAATTTTGTGGGGGAGGAGCAGCAGTGTCCCTTGTGCACGTGGGTGGTTTTGTTAACCATGTTTTTCTGTGTTAGGTCTCATGACACAGCTTTTTTGTGGTTTTGCTGTGTGTGGCCTTCTGACCAGACAGCAGCAGCTCAAGTGACACTGCGGTCTGAAAGCAGCGCTAGAGATTGTTCAATGTACTCCAGACAAATCTTAGTGCAAACAGAGCTGGAGTAAGATGTGGAACAGTTTTCTCCGAAGTTTGGGTTCTTTATTACTGAGACTGCCAGTATATTTTCCTCAGATGGAACTAATTCTTACATATAGGGAGTTACATATTACCCCTGCACACATAGCCGAATAAAATTTTATATTTAACGGCAGAGTAGATCAGCGAAAGAAAGAATTAAGTACTAAAATGTTTCACATATGCTATGTGAAAAGTTAATCCCTATTGTCATTTTTGCAGTGCTCCTACTACCAGTGAAGGCTGCTCTGCTATGAACTACTATGCAACTATGATTCCCTTTCTCCATTCTGATAATGGTGAATGTTGCCCTCTGATGAGGACAATGAGGTGGCAGCTGTTTCAGAGAGATCAGCGGTAGCTCCACGGTACATTCTCTACCTCAGTGGATGTCAGCTAAGAGTAATTGCATCCCCCAAGAGTTAGATTGTTGCTGTTAACCTTTCTGGAGAAACAAACATGAAGTAGAGGCAGGTGCAATCCTCTCATGAGTTGGCAGCCGGGTGGATGCTGTGTGTCACCAAGGATGACAGGCAGTCACACTTTACTAACTCACAGCAGTGAGATGTGTTTGGCCTCCTGAAAATTCCTGCCCACTGAAAGCTCTCATCTCCAGGGTAGATTGTGACTGGAGAAACTGCTGTTGCAGTGCTACCTCCTGGAGACAAGGGGGTGATGAAATGGAGTTTATTTTAGTAGGTCCAATGAGAATAAATGAATGTTCTTTATTATAAATACTTACACAATAATTCATAAGTATTTTTATAGTGTAAATTGTTTAAGAGTACATATCTGGACATACAGGCATATATACTTAAGTACATTCATATACATTGTTTTATATGTTATTCATAATACAACACTTAAAAATACAAAGTAGTAAGTTGGGAGAATCATGGAAAAGGAGAGGAGCTTTGTGTTGTTGACAAATTCATGGGATGGAGAAGCTATCCCCTCTTGAGAACAAATCAAACACAAATCTCTGGTCCACAACAGATAGAGTTGGCATGAATTGTTTTGTTAAAATGTCTGCTCACATCTGTCTTTTGAACTCTTATCCTTGAGAGGGTGGATTAACCCAGTCGTGAGTACTGAGGCATGTGACATGCTTGGCCATGAAACCAAGGGTGTGCGGGGTCTCTGACAAGTTTCTGTCAACAATTGAGTGATGTGGCTCTCTGGGATGAGAGGCATTGCAGCTTCATTGGCATGGGTTTGATAGTACTTCAGATATCCCAGCCTTTTGCTATAGTCAGTTCTTTGTTACCTGAAGTTAAGTTTAGGTACAAATCACATCAGCCAAGATCCTGCTTTTGGGATATGTTCTGCCTCACTTATTCTCTCTGCTAGGACTGGCTCTGCTTCTTGGGTACTGTCGATTTACCATCTTATTGCTCCCAAAGGAAACACGTGCCCTGAACTTTCCCTGTGCTCTGGCAGTGCTTTATGTGCGCAACGTCCAGGTAATAATCGCCTCCATGGATATAAGGGAATAGCTATCCCAGTCTTTCCTGAATCTACTGCTCAACAGTCAGTGACATGGCAGGAAAACCAAGGCATTATTTTACTCATGTCCACCATCCACAAATGGCATTTTGTTTTCATCACCATTTTTTCATCACCAAAACACACAGGTTTTCCAAACTGCCTTTGTTTTTTTTCTACTATTTCCTTGTCACCCATATGTAGTACATTGCACTCAATGTTTAGTGTGTGAGAAACCCAAGGATAATTCCCTATAGTAATAATGTTAGCTGTGGGGAATGATGATCCTAGTGGCTGCAGAATTCCACCTATAGCATCCCATCATTACAAAGAAAAAAGCTTGGAGGAAAGAGCCCTCCTTGAATCTGGGTGAGGAAACAGATGTAATAACACTTAAAAAGTAGACAAAAAGTGCTCTTCATGTGCCAAGTTTCATATACTTTGAATTTTAAAATTTTAAAGTTGTACCTTGTATTTCCTGAACTGATGACACCTGAGAAATAACAGATCTCTGCAGCCAGTTGCTTCAAACACCTCCAATACAGAAGTTGTGTTTTGCAGATGCAAAGATGAAGATCCAGACCTACGGTATTGCTGGGAACCAACTTGTCACAGCTAAAATACTATAGTACAAAACCGATCAGCAGGCTGAGCAAACCCAGCCCTTAGTTAGGTACGCACGTTCTGTCTAGTGTTCTGTGTGAAAGCTAGTATCCCTTGGAAAGCCTGCTGACACATTTTAACAAGGAGGATCAAAGACTTAGCAGTACCTATGTAGGGTTCCCCTAATATTAGTGCATTCATAAGCATAGTCAACTACTACTCCCTCTTTAGTAAAGATTCTATTGGAAGCCATCTGCAGATAAATAATTTCTTCGTATGGTTTTAACTATTCATGCATTTTCATATGGCCCAGTTTTGACATCAGCAGGTGTGTTCACATTTCTGAGTCCCAAATTCAAAGTGACTAGTGTTATTCCTTTAGAAACGGTAAAAGTCATAAAAGAAGCCCTAATTTTTAAAACAGAAGCGTTAGATTTGTATTTTATTTTCATTAAAACGAATGCATGCAGGTGGTTTGTGCAAGTCAGTACAGGGTTTGTTCATGCAGTGTTTGTGGTTTCCTAGCCCACCTGTTTTGCCTGCAGAGCAGCAAAGAGAGCACGGTTTGTGTTAGCAATCGTAAATCCTGTTCATATCTTCTCTCCTGGCAGACTCCTAGGGACACGGCTGTAATGTGAAACCCGCGCTGGATGCAGCCGTAAGGGGAGGGAGGGAACGGCAGAGTTTCCCCTTGCAGAGCCCGAGGCAGCCCGTGATGCCAACGGGCACAGAGACGGCCTTTCTCGGTCCCTCCCCCTCCCAGCTGCCCTCGGGTCACACTGCTCAAGTCTTTAGGGTAGCAGAACTCTACGTGGTGCTGCAAAATGCGTGTCAAGGGCGTTGATCTCTTAGGGCTCCGAAACTGGAGATGCTGCCTTAGCTGCCTTAGCTGCTGGCCCACTGTACCACCAGCAGAGGGTGGCTATAAGACCGTTTACGTATAGCTGTGATGCTTAAACACTCTACAGCGTGAATATTGAGCGTCGTAACGGCCTCAGTGCTTCTTTTAGTGCCTAATACTTCATCTTCAGTTAGTAATTGCAAGAAAGAAGTAGCAAAGGTTTTTGTTTCCCTCGCTGATTTTTTTATTTTTATTTTTCTCCTCTGGCACTATTCTTCCAGATAAGAATAACCAAATATAGTTAAATTTAGAAAGACAGGTTTGAAATAATGTTGGTGTTGATTGGGAACTACTTCTGCCTAGGACCGAGGTATTTGAAATAAATAATTACCTAAGTTGTCAGTGCTCTAGCATTTATTAGGGATTGAAACATAAGAACGCTAGTAGTGAATGGAAGTAATTTCCCTGAACTTTAGACACCTAATAAATGCCCAGGGTGTGCTTGGGCTTTCCTTGCACTCTGTGGAGAGTACTGCACACATCCCAAGATTAATTTCGGCACCTCTTGCCCTACTTCCAAGATCTCAGTTTAGAGAACACAAGCTGGCAGGAGCCTGAGCCCAAACAGCACTTGAGCGGGTATAATTATTCTCACGTGGAGTCCCACTATGTGCGACAATTAATGACTAGATACTTAATTATGTGAGTAGTTTATGTAGGAATGGGCTCAGTTCTTGTGTGTGTGTGTGTTGCAGGGAGACTTAATTTGTCTCTTGAGACGTTTGTTCCTTTCCATTGACCACAGAGGAAGCGGCGGTTAGACTAGTTCAAAGTTAGATATCTGACCTCCACATCTAGCTGTGATACAGCTCAGCCACTGTGCCTGCAGGCTGCTGCTGCTAACATTGGATAATGCTCTGCTTCATCTTTGAAGGTCTGCACACACTTAGTAGATTCTATGGATCTGATTTCACATCTGAGGGAATAAAGTGTAACAGTTAAACTCATGTAATTAGTAGACAGTCATTAACTTTTCTGAAATCAGTAGAATTCCACATGGGATCATGTGTGCATGAATAAGTAATTCAGGCTGTTGTTGACTGGAGACCTGTTGAGAAGCTTTACAAAATAAAAGGTAGTAATGAATGATGATGGAAAATGTTTCATGTTCTAATATATAATTATTTATATTCTGAATTAGATGTTCAGAATTTTCATACATATCTTTTAAGTAGTTTTAAAAGGTTTGAACTAAAATTCAAAGATTTCTGTTCTTGATTTCAGTGTATTTACCCCTCAGAAATTATTTTCAAAATGGATTGCTATCTAAAGTTCTTTAATTAAAAAACCAAAACACCTGAGTACCAGCTGTTTTCAACTATTGCAGAAGTATAGCACG
>VWZU01004236.1:12028-38651 GCA_013397095.1 Sterrhoptilus dennistouni
AGTCGGGGCTGGTGCAGGATTTCGACGCCAGCCTCTCGGGGATCGGGCAGGAGCTCGGCGCCGGCGCTTACAGCATGAGGTACCGGGGACCCCAGAACTGCCAGGGCACCCCAAAACACCCCGGGGAAAGGCAGGGGATGTGTGGGGAGTGGGGAGCCCCAAAATGAGCCGGAGGTTGAAGGCGCCGGGCAGCACCTCAGTACCTGCAGCAGCAGGGGAGCTTAGAATGGGCAGAGGCACCCCAAAATCTCCATGGGCCCCCAGAAATCCCCAAGGGAAACCCCAAAATTTCCAGGGGTCCCCAAGGGAAACCCCAGAATCTCCAGGGGACCCTAAAATCTCCAAGGGAAACCCCAGAATCTCTGGGGATCCCCAGAATCTCCAAGGGAAACCCCAAAATCTCCAAAGGAAACCCCAGAATCTCCAAAGGACCCCAAAATCCCCAAGGGAAACCCCAAAATCTCCAAAGGAAACCCCAGAATCTCCAAAGGACCCCAAAATCCCCAAGGGAAACCCCAAAATCTTCAGGGGTCCCCTGAATCCTGGGGTTTCCCCAGGATTTCCAGAAGGAATCTCAAATCCCCAGTGGGGGGCTTCAGAATCTCCAGGGGACCCCAAAAACTTGTGAGGTCCCTGAATCTCCAGGGGGATCCCAAAATCTCTGGGGGTCCCCAGAATGGCAGGGGATGCCAGGGGCAGGAGGAACCCCAAAATGTGCCAAAGTTTGGGCACTAAAGGGGGACAGGGACAGTTTGGGAGGGAAATGGGGACAGAGTGGGAATGGGGGCGTTGGGGTAGAGATGGGGTTGGAGCTGGGATGGAGTTGGGAAGGAGTAGGGGGAGAGTTACAGTTGGAATTCTGGCTGAAGAAATGCACGGAGCTGAGTTTGGAGCTGGGATGGATTCGGGATGGATTTGGGATGCAGTAGGGATGGATTCCAGATGCCATTGGGCTGGAGCTGGGATGGATTCCAGATGCCGTTGGGCTGGAGCTGGGATGGATTTGGGGTGCCGTAAGGATGGATTTGGGATGCAGTAGGGATGCATTCGAGATGCCATTGGGCTGGAGCTGGGATGGATTTGGGATGCAGTTGGGATGGAGCTGGGATGGATTCGGGATGCCATTGGGATTGATTCAGCATGCAGTTGGGAGCTGTGGTTGGAGCAGGGAAGGAGCAGGGGTGGAGTTACAGTAGGAATTGTGGTTGTTGCAGTGGTTGCAGCCAGGATTAGGAGTGCTTACAGGTGCACCCCAGGTGCTTACAGGTGTGTTCAGATGGCCCCAGGTGTATTCCAGGTGAGCAGGTGACACCTGAGGACAGATGTTCAGGGCACACCTGGGCTCGGGCAGGCTCCAGAGGCAGAGCCAGGTTTCTGGGGGGGCTCTTCCCACAGGTACCAAGGCCCAGGTTGGATTGAGGGGGGTCCCTGGCCCAGCCCCTCAGCCCTCAGCTCACCTGCCTCAGGTGACTCCCTGTCTCCACAGCGACGTCCTGGCTCTGCCCATCTTCAAGCAGGAGGAGTCCAGCCTGCCCCCGGAGAACCAGGACAAGCTGCTGCCCTTCCAGTACGTCCTGTGCGCCGCCACCTCCCCAGCTGTCAAACTGCATGACGAGACCCTCACCTACCTCAACCAAGGTGAGGCCACACCTGCCCTGCACAGGTACCCCCGGGAACCAGCCCCGGCAGGGAGATTCTGCCTCTGGAAGTTGTCGTTTCCCGAGGGAAATTGCTGATTTCTGGGTTGTGCCTGTTGGGAAATGAGGAGTGGTGGTGCCTTCACCTGGCTGTCCTCTGCCCAGGTGGAGCGTGAGACACCTGGGGGGTTTCACCAGGTTAAAGTGTGGGTAACAGGTGTGGGCAGGGTGGATAGAGGTGTGTATGAGGTGTATCTGTACAGGTGTGTGTAAGGTGTGTCAGTACAGGTGTGTGCAGAGTGGTTACAGGTGTGTGTAAGGTGTATCTGTATAGGTGTGTGTAAGGTGTACCTGTACAGGTGTGTGCTGAGTGGTTACAGGTGTGTGTAAGGTGTACCTGTACAGATGTGTGCTGAGTGGTTACAGGTGTGTGTAAGGTGTACCTGTACAGATGTGTGCTGAGTGGTTACAGGTGTGTGTAAGGTGTACCTGTACAGATGTGTGCTGAGTGGTTACAGGTGTGTGTAAGGTGTACCTGTACAGATGTGTGCTGAGTGGTTACAGGTGTGTGTAAGGTGTACCTGTACAGATGTGTGCTGAGTGGTTACAGGTGTGTGTAAGGTGTACCTGTACAGATGTGTGCTGAGTGGTTACAGGTGTGTGTAAGGTGTACCTGTACAGATGTGTGCTGAGTGGTTACAGGTGTGTGTAAGGTGTACCTGTACAGATGTGTGCTGAGTGGTTACAGGTGTGTGTAAGGTGTACCTGTACAGATGTGTGCTGAGTGGTTACAGGTGTGTGTAAGGTGTACCTGTACAGATGTGTGCTGAGTGGTTACAGGTGTGTGTAAGGTGTACCTGTACAGATGTGTGCTGAGTGGTTACAGGTGTGTGTAAGGTGTACCTGTACAGATGTGTGCTGAGTGGTTACAGGTGTGTGTAAGGTGGATACAGGTATACAAGGTGGTTACAGGTGTGTGTAAGATGTATCTGTATAGGTGTGTGCTGAGTGGTTACAGGTGTGTGTAAGGTGGATACAGGTATACAAAGTGGTTACAAGTGTGTGTATGGCGTACCTGTACAGGTGTGTGCAGAGGATTACGGTTGTGTATAAGGTGTATCTGTACAGGTGTGTGCAGGGTGGTTACAAGTGTGTGTAAGGTGTACCTGTACAGGTGTGTCTGTACAGGTGTATGCAGGGTGATTACAGGTGTGTGTAAGGTGTGCCTGTACAGGTGTGTGCAGAGGATTACGGTTGTGTATAAGGTGTATCTGTACAGGTGTGTGCAGGGTGGTTACAAGTGTGTGTAAGGTGTACCTGTACAGGTCAGTGCTGGGCAGCTCTGCAGGATGGGAGTTACAAGTTCAGGCTGTACCTGCTGCTTTCAGGTACACCTGGAAGCTCTGGGTTGGTGGGTCCCCAAATGAATGAGGAGCTCAGGTGACAGGTACAGGTGACAGGAAAGCCTCAGGTGCCCTCCTGCCCCCAGGTCAATCTTATGAGATCCGGATGTTGGACAACAGGAAGCTTGGGGAGCTGCCTGAGATCAATGGGAAGCTGGTGAAGGTGAGCAGAGAGCACAGGTACCCCTGGCCAGGTGTGCCCATCCCAGCCAGGTGCTCTCCAGGGCCCTGCAGCTGGGTGGGGGATATACCTGGTGGGAGTGGGGAGGTTGGTTCCCTTTTTGCCCCTTTGTGGCCCAGGGAAGGGCCACACATCTGGCCAGATGTGCCAGGGCAGCTCCAGGTGATGTTTCCCCCTTCCCCAGAGCATCTTCCGGGTGGTTTTCCATGACCGGCGGCTGCAGTACACGGAGCACCAGCAGCTGGAGGGCTGGAGGTGGAACAGACCTGGCGACAGGATCCTGGACATAGGTGAGTCTCACCTGGCCGGGGCACCTGGGGGATCCCAGGTGGGCCTCACCTGTTCCCCTCACAGATATCCCGATGTCCGTGGGGATCATCGACCCCCGCGCCAACCCGACACAGCTCAACACCGTGGAGTTCCTGTGGGATCCGGCCAAGAGGACCTCGGTCTTCATCCAGGTAAGGGACAGGTGGGCAGTGCCTCACACCCAGGTGAGGGACAGGTGGGCAGTGCCTCACACCCAGGTGAGGGATAGGTGGCCTCTGTCCTGTATCCAGGTAGGGACAGGTGGGCAGTGCCTCACACCCAGGTGAGGGATAGGTGGCCTCTGTCCTGTATCCAGGTAGGGACAGGTGAGCTCTGCCCTACATCCAGGTGAGGGGCAGAGCTCTGTCCCACATCCAGATGAGAGACAAATGGGCTCTGTCCCACATCTGGGTAAAGGATAGGTGGGCTCTGTCCCACATCCAGGTAGGGGACAGGTGGGTTCTGCCCCACAACCAAGTGAGACACAGGTGGGCAGTGCCCCACATCCAGGTGAGGCACAGGTGGGTTCTGCCGCACACCCAGGTGAGGCACAGGTGGGCTCTGCCCCACACCCAGGTGAGGCACAGGTGGGCCTTGCCCCGCAGCAGTTCCCACAGGAGCTCACCTGTCCACAGGTGCACTGCATCAGCACGGAGTTCACGCTGCGCAAGCACGGCGGCGAGAAGGGCGTTCCCTTCCGCGTGCAGATCGACACCTTCAGGGAGAACGAGAGCGGGGAGTACACGGAGCACCTGCACTCTGCCAGCTGCCAGATCAAGGTGTTCAAGGTACCTGCAGGCCCCTCCCACCTGCACTCACCTGTCACCCGTCCCCGTTTGTGCTGGGGGCTGCTGGTGCCTCTGAAACCTCCCACCTTTAGAAGTGACAGCCCCCACCTGGTGGTGGAGGTGATGGGAGGGGCTGAGAGGGGTCGTTCCTGCTGTGGTCACACCTCAGGGTACCTGTGACTCTGTCCCACCTGTAACATCCCCAGAATCTCACCTTGGCCCCTCTTTTCTCACCTGTTCACCTCGGGGGGGTCAGTGGGGTTTGGGGTCTTGCTCTGCCCTCCCCTGGTGCACCTGGGCCAAATTCTGTGAGTGCAGGTACAGCCCAGTTTAAGGGAATTTCCTCAGGCATCTGCCCGGGGGAATACCTGGATACCTGTGCACACATCTGTGCTTCCCATGGGATTTGAGTGAGATCCCCCTGATTTTGGGTAGAGGAGGGGCCCAGGTGTTCAAAGTTTGGCAAAGTCAAGGCCAACCCTGTGACCTCATGTCCAGGTGCAGTTTGTCTCCCCAAAATCCCATCCCCTGCCTGGGTGACACAGATGTGGAAGACACAGCTCAGGTGTATTCAGGTGGTTACAGGTGTCTGCAGAGAGGTTACAGATGTACACAGGGGGTTACAGGTGTGCACAAAGTGGATACAGGTGTATTCAGGTGGTTACAGGCATCTTCAGGTGATTACAGGTGTCTGCAGAGAGGTTACAAGTGTACACAGGGGTTTACAGGTGTGTACAAAGTGGATACAGGTTGTGTGTAGGTGTGTGAGGTATCCTCAGGTGGTTACAGGTGTATTCACATTGTCGCACCCCCATCCTTGCAGAGGCCCTTGGGACAAGCTTTGCCCAAAACTGCTCTTTTTCCCTCTGTTAAGCACTGAGAAGGCTGAGTCACCTGTGTCACTTGTGAGTTTCCCACACACCTGTCCTGGCCTGTCCCTTTTCCAGCCCAAAGGAGCCGACCGGAAGCAGAAGACGGATCGGGAGAAGATGGAGAAGCGAACGCCCCACGAGAAGGAGAAGTACCAGCCCTCCTACGAGACCACCATCCTGACTGAGGTGAGCTCACCTGCCTCACCTGGCTGCCAGAGAGCAGGACTGTGCTGCTGCCAGAGCTTTGCTCGAGGTGTTCATACCTGCCAGGCAAAATTGGGGACAGAGAAGGTGTTTTTGTACCTGAAAAAGGAATTTGGGGACATTCTTGGCCTGAGCTGGGCAGGTGTGTGCTAGGCCAGGTGTGGGGTTGACGGTGGGTGTGGTTCCAGGTGTGTGCATTGCAGATGTATACAGCTGTGTGCATGTGCAGCGCCAGGTGTGTTTGTGCATTGCAGGTGTGTGCAGGTGCACACAAGTGCAGCCCGAGGTGTGTGCATGGTTCCGGATGCGTGCAGATGTGTGTATGCCGTGCAGGTGTGTGCAGGTGCAGTCTCAGGTATATCCAGGTGTGCACAAGTACAGTCCCAGGTGTGTGCAGTTTTGTGTGTGCAGGTACAATCCCAGGTGTGTGCAGATGCAGTGCCAGCTGTGTGTAGGTGTGTGTGTGCGCAGCCCAGGTGTGCACAGGTGCGTGCAGGTGTGTGCAGTGCAGGTGTGCACAGGTGTGTGCAGGTGCAGTCCAGGTGTATGCAGGCACAGTCCCAGGGGTGTGCATGGTTCCAGGTGTTTGCAGGTGTATATGTGCAGCCCAGCTGTGTGCAGGAGCAGCCCAGATGTGTGCAGGTATGTGTGTGCAGGTACAGCTCAGGTGTGTGCAGTGCAGGTGTGTGTGTGCAGCCCAGGTGTGCAGGTGCACTCCAGGTGTGCACAGGAGCAGCCAGGCACCCTGTGTCACCTGTGGTGCCCGCAGTGCTCGCCCTGGCCCGAGGTCACCTACGTGCCCAACGCGCCGTCCCCCGGCTTCAACAGCTCCCACAGCAGCTTCTCCATTGGGGACGGGTGAGTGACGGGCACTGGAGTGCTGGGGTGGGGGGGTGGTGACACCTGTGACACCTGTGAGACACCAGTGACACCCCCGTGACAGCCCAGTGACACCCCAGTGACACCAATGACACCAGTGATACCCCAGTGACAGCAGTGTCATTCCAGTGCCCCCAGTGACCCCATTGCCGTCCCAGTGACCCCAGTGCCATCCCAGTGACACCAGTGACACCCCATTGACAGTAGTGCAATCCCAGTGACACCAGTATCACTGCAGTGCCATCCCAGTGACCCCAGTGACACCCCAGTGACACCAGTACCATCTTGGTGGACCCCAGTATCACCCCAGTGCCATCCCAGTGACACCAGTGCCATCCCAGTGACCCCACTGCCATCCCAGTTCCACCTCACTGAGCCCAATGCCATCCCAGTGATCCCAGTGACGCCTCAGTGACCCCAGTGATCCCAGTGACGCCCCAGTGACCCCAGTGATCCCAGTGCCAGGACCCCCAGTATTGTCCCAGTGACCCCAGCATGCACTGGGACAGGTATCCCAGTATGATCCCAGTGTCCCCAGTATCCCAGTGACCCGTGTCCCTCTGTCCCCAGCAGTGGGTCCCCGAGCCACCAGCCTGACCCCCCCGCACCCCTGGCTGACGTAAGTACCTGCCCAGGTACACCCGGGGGGCTCCCCAGGGAAACACTTTGGGTCACCTGCAAACACCTGGGAGGCCACAGCCCTCCTGTGCCCACCTGGGGGGGGATTCACACCTGAGCTCACCCACCCTGAGCTCACCTGTGCTCACCTGAGCTCACCTATACCTGGGTGAAAACACTGCCACATCACCTGGAAACATTCCCAGGTCACCTCTGAGCTCATCACCTCGTCCCACCTGTTCAGGGGGTCATTTCACACCTGTACTGGCCCACCGTGAACTCACCTGTGCCCCCCAGCTGAGTGCAGACACTTGACCTGGTCACCCAGGTCACCTGGCAGCACCTGTGTCCCCCCTGTCCCCCCAGACGCTGCTGCCCACCTGGACCCCACAGGAGGCGCAGCAGTGGCTGCACCGCAACCGCTTCTCCACCTTCTCACGGCTCTTCAGGAACTTCTCAGGTGAGTCCTGCCCTCACCTGGGCTTGGTCACCTCACCTGGGCTGGTTCTCCTTACCTGGGCTGGGTCACCTCACCAGGGCTGGGTCACCTCTCCCCACCTGGGCCAGGTCACTGCCACCCCCTCACCTGGGCCAGGTGAGCTTGCCCAAATCCCTCTTTTTATAATGTCTCACCTGGCCCCAGCTCCCCCAGCTCACCTGGCACAGGTAACACAAGAGGGGCTGAGTTTGGGGGAAAATGGAGCTGGAAAATGGCAATTTTGGTAAAAGGAGGTGAAAATGGATGATCCGGGGACAATAAAGCTGAAAATGGGATAAAAAGCTGATTTTGGGGGAAAAAAGCTGAAAATGCCAGTTTTGGGGAAAATGGAGGTGGAAAATCTCGAATTCAGGCAAAGATGGGCTGAAAAATGCTGATTTTAAGGAACATGAAACTGGAAAACGGCAATTTTGGGAGGAAACAAAAGGTGAAAAATGCCAATTTTCAGGAAAAGTGAGATGAAAAATGCTAATTATGAACAAAACAAAGGTGAAAACCTGATTTTGGGGAAAACAGAGGTGAAAAATGCTGATTGGGGATAAAGCAGACTTGGAAAATGGCAGTTGGGGGAAGACTGAGCAGAAAAATGCCAAGTTGGGGGGGGAAATAAAGCCAAAATTTGCTGATCTGGGGGAAAACAAAGCTGGAAAATGCTAGGTTTGAGATAACCAATCTGGAAACTGTTGATATGGGGGGAAACAGAGATGAAAAATGTTGAATTCGGGGGAAATCGGGCTGCAAATCGCTGATTTGGGGGAAATGGAGCTGAGAAAATGGTGATTTGGAGGTAGAAAAGGCTGAAAAGTGAGCTGGAAAATAGGGGTTTGGAGAAAGCAGAGGTGGAAAATGCTGATTTTAGGAAAAGTGAAGTTGAATAAATGCTGGTTTGGGGAAAACAAAAAATGGTAATTTGAGGGAAAGCAAAGCAAAGCTGGGAATGACTGATTTTGAGGAAAACCAGGTGAAAAAAATCCCAATTCTGGGCAAGCAGAGAAGAGTTTGGGGTGAATTTGGGGTGAATTGGGACCTGTGGGGTTTGCAGGGGCAGACCTGCTGAAGCTGACGCGGGAGGACGTGATCCAGATCTGCGGCCCCGCCGACGGCATCCGGCTCTTCAACGCCCTCAAGGGCAGGTGAGGGGCTGGGGCTCACCTGGGGGAGCCAGGATACACCTGGGGGAGGCAGGATACACCTGGGAGGCGATTGGGACTCACCTGGGGGGGGAATGGGGACTCACCTGGCCCAGTCTTTTCCCATCCGAGTCAGGAATTTAGGGGAACTTTGGGGAAGGAAGTCCGGGTGAGAGAGGAATTAAGGATTAGGAATTATTTTACTTTGAGAGTGCAGGAATGGGGCCACAAGCCAGGAATTCCTGTTGATCCAGGAGCTGTCTCCACCTGTGGCCCACACAGGTGCAGTTACCTGCCCAGAAAGCTCCCAAAAAGGGGATGCTTCTCACAGCTTCCCCTAAAGAGCAGGGACTTGCCCCAGGGGTTTGACACACCTGGAAGGCTGAGACGGACAGGGTGTCTAGATGGGAATTCCAGGTGAAAATTCCAGGTGAGAATTCCAGGTAGGAACTCCAGGTGGGAATTCCAGGTAAGAACTCCAGGTGGGAATTCCAGTGAGAACTCCAGGTGGGAATTCCAGGTGGGAATTCCTGCCCCGTGGCACTGGGGAATGCTGACCCAGGGTCACCCTGAGGGGACACCTTGGGATCAGCCAGGTGGGGACAACCACAGGGGTTTTCCGCTGGGATGAGCTCGTCCAGCTCCTCCTGAGGACACCTGGCAGGGACAGGGGCTGGGGAGGGGGAGCCCAGGTGACCCTCGCCTGTCGCAGGATGGTGCGGCCCCGCCTGACCATCTACGTGTGCCAGGAGTCCCAGCAGGTGAGGGAGCCCCAGCACGAGCACGAGGACGGCGACGGCAGCGCCGGCACCTTCTTCGGTGAGGGGGGCAGGGGTCACACCTGGGGTCACACCTGGGGGGGCTGGGATCGTACCTGGGGGGAATGGAGGTCTGGGATCACACCCGGGGCAGCAGGGATCACACCTAGGGGGGATTGGGAATCTGGGATCACACCTGGGGGGAATTGGGATTCTGGGATCACACCTGGGGGGAAGTGGGATTCTGGGATCACACCTGGGGGGCTCAGGAAACAGGGATGTGCTGGCAGCTGATTCCAGCAGAGCACCTGCCCACAGGTGTTCAGCACCCAATGGCTCCACCCCCTCCTGAGATCACCTGTGCCTCACCTCACATAAGCCCCTCCTCCACCTGCCCCCTGCTCACCTGCACCCTTGCTTGTGTCCCCACCTGTGAACACAGAGCTCACCTGGGCTCTCTGTACACCTGGGGGTCCTGCCCGCTCCCCTCAGGCCAAGGTGCCAAAAAATATCACCCCTGACTCCAGAAAATTTCCCTCCCTCTGTGCCACCACACAGGTGACATCTCACCTGTGCCAAGCCAGAACTGGGAACACCTGGGAAAACCCAGGTGCTTCCCCCAGTACCTGGGGAGGGCTGGGGAGGGGCTGGATTTCCAGCGTTCTCATCCTGCTGGGATAAAACCCACCTGGAACAGCCCAGGTGAGGCTAGGAGGTTTGTGGGGCCGGGTGTGTAAATCCCACACAGGACACAGGTGACAGGCAGGTCCGTGTTCTGAGGCACAGCTGAAGCCACACCTGGGGGTGTGGGTGGCACACCTGGGCAGCACCACACCTGTGCTGTACCTGCAGTGTACCATGCCATTTACCTGGTGTCAGGGCACACCTGGGCAGGTGTGAGCACACCTGTGCTGTACCTGCAGTGTACCATGCCATTTACCTGGAGGAGCTGACAGCAGCTGAGCTGACAGAGAAACTGGCCCAGCTGTTCCGTGTCCCCGCCCAGCACATCCAGCACATCTACAAACAGGGACCCACCGGGATCCACGTCCTGGTCAGCGACGAGGTAACGCCCACCTGCCCCGTGGCACACCTGGGGAGACGGGGAGGAGCCCCTGGAGGTTCACCTCGGGAAATGGGATCACCAGGGATCACCTGGGCAGGTGTTGGGGAGGGCACAGAGGAGTGAAATAAATTCGGCTGGTGCTCCCAAAGCTCCCACCTGAGCTCCCATCTGAGCTCCCACCTGGGCACCTCCAGCCCTTTGGAGCCCCAGCCTTTCCCGAAAACCCCTGAACTGGTGTTGTTTGGTTTTTTTTCAGATGATCCAGAACTTCCAGGATGAGTCCTGCTTCGTCCTGGACACCATGAAAGGTGTGTGAGTACCTGGGGCTCTGTATTTGGGCCACACCTGTATCAGATGTCCCCACCCCACCTTCCCTCACCTGCTCTGGGGTGACCTTGCCTTCCTTTGCAGCTGATACCAGCGACAGCTACCACATCATCCTGAAATAGGGGCCCAGGTGAGGGACAGGTGAGGAGCACCTGCAGCCTCTCAGCACACCTGGAGACCCTCCACTCCCAGCAAGAGGACACAAGCAGCTATCTGGGAAGCCCCAGGTGTTGTTACCTGGCCGCCCCTCCTGGCAGGGAACACCTGGAAACCCTCTGGAGAGCCCCCAGGTGTGGTTACCTGGCAGCCCTTCCCACGGTGACTCCTGGCATGGACAGGATGCTCCACTGCTGGAGCTCTGAGGCACCAGGTGTTCACCCACCTGGGACAGGTGTTGCCTCCAGGTGTGCATAGGTGTGAAGTGACCTCATAAGGTCATCAAGAATTCCAGATCCAGATTTAATTATGGCAAATTGGAGAATAAAGGAATAACTCCGGGGGGTGGGGGAGGGAGAGGAGGGAGAGGAATGGACATTGCTGCGTGTTTTGGGGAGAAAAGCAAAGATTTCGCTATTTCTGCTGAAAATGTGAAGTGATTGAAGTGGCTCTGGGCAGGTGTCCAGGTGAGGGATCTGCCCAGGTGTGGGAGGTCCATCCCCAGATCCCTCAGACTTGGATGCTCCAGGTAATACTGGCCTCAGCTGTTTTCAGGCCAAAAAAAAATCAAGAAAAAAACCCACAATTTAAACCAAGGTTTTGATTTAAATAAAGCCGGGGTGGGATCCAGGTGAGGCAAGTCCTGGCTCAGGTGACAATAGTGACAACCTGGCCAGTGCAGGGGGTCAGCATCACCCCACAGCTTCCCCAGGACTGAGTAACACCTCCAAAATCACCCCAAACATCTCCCCAAAATCATCCCCAAGACCACACAAAAATCACTTAAAACCACCCCCAAGTAATCCCCCAAATCACCCCAAACTACCCCAAAACCGCCTCCAAAAATCTGCCAAATCACCTCAAGATGGCCCCAAAATCACCTTGAAATATCCCTGAACTAATCCTAAATTACCCCGTCACCACCCAAAACTACCTCAAAATCATCCACTAATTACCCCAAATCACCTAAAATTCATCCACAAATCACCCCAAATCATCCCCAAATCCCACATGCCCCGGGGGGTGTCAGGGCTGGAGCACCCCATGGTGGGGACACCTGGAGGAGGAGAGTGTCCTCATTTTCAGGTTGTACCTGTATTTCACCTGGAAAAGGTGAGGGTGGGGGCACTGAGGGTCTTCGATCCTTTAATTTCCCTTTCATTAGTCAATAATTCTGAGATGTGACCTCCAAACCACACCCGGGCCCAGCTGGGGGCACAAAATGCAACAGTGAAAAAAGATGAAAAAAAGAAAAGGTGGAGGAAAGAAGGATTTACTGGAAACAGCAAGGAGATAAACAAACAGGAACAGCAACCCTGGGGATCCTGCACCTCTACTCAGGTGCTGCAGAAATTAACCCTGTCCTGGCCACAACCAGGACATTCCCCACCTCTCACTGCACACCGTCCACGTCATTCCTGACTCCACACCTTCTCCTTCTGTCTTGGTTTGCAAAGACAGGTGTCTGCCAGGGAAAGCCAGAGCTGGCCTTGGAATGGAGAATGTAAACCCCCTCCCTCTGAATTATTATAATTTTGAAATTAAGGGGTTTTCAGGCAAAGATATGGGGATAACAATTCTTTACTAGGAATATTAAAAATGTAGTAGTAAAAGAAAGCAAACAAAAANAAATAATAAAAAAAAAAAAAAAAAAAAAAAAAAAAAAAAATTCTAGAAACACCGTCAGAGTCAGAACACTGCTGACCCTGTGTTCGTCAGGCTGTTGGTGTCAGTCCAATCCAGTCCTCCTGCAGTGACAGATGTGGTTCTGTTGGAGCAGAGATGATCCTGTAGAAGGTCCAGTGGTGCTGAGATGGGTCTGGTCTCCCTCTGGGAATCCAGTGCAAACAGGCTGTGCTGGAGTTCTGAATGCCAGGTTTGATCCAGGTGGGAATGCTGGGCTCCTCTCCCTGGGTGGAGCATCTCCCCATGGGATGATGGAATTATATCAGCCCTGCAGTGAGCCTGGATGGCCCATGGACAGCAGAGATCCCCTGGAGGGAAGATGGGTCCTGGAAGGGATAAAGAACATGGTCCCAGCTGGTTTAACAGCTGCCCATTAACAGAACACACCCGCCCCCTCTCCCCTGGCGTTATGAGGAATGGGTCGTACAAGAAATAAAGAAAACACCTCCCCAGCCTGTTTCAACAGATGACAAATAGAGCACACACTTTGGTTACATACTGCAGCCCATGAGACCTTCATTCTACACCATCCACTCATTCCTTATCCCACAGCTTCCAGTTATCCTTTATTCTACACCATCCATCCACGTCACACCTGTGTTCCCACACATCCCAGCCATACCCGCATTTATTCACACAGGAGTGCACACACACATATTTACACAAGCAGAGTTTCATCCCCACAGTCCCTGCCTGGCCCAGGTGTCTGTCGGGGTTGGTCAGTCCTGCCTGTCGATGTGTCCACCCTGGATCTCTCCCAGGACACCAGGGCTGCATCCAGAGCTCCCAGCTGGTGCCTCTGGACCAGCACATCCTCATCGTCCGTGGCAAGTGCTGCCAGTGTCATCCACAACCAGCGTGACAGTTCAATGTTCCAGACTCTTCTCACCCCAATATCAAAGCTTCTGGAGGGACATTTGTGTTTCCCTCTCCTCTGCATCTCCCACCAGGTGCACCCAGGTCCGCGAGCAGGAACAATCCCAAAGGACAGGCTTGCCTTTCCTTGACCCAAACTCTCTTTCCCTGACACGTTCCTCACAGGTGGCACAGGGACTTTGTTGCCTTCTGTGGCATCTGGGGCTCACACTGGGCAGGGCTGGTCCCACTGGTGCAGCCTCGGCTGTGCCCTGACCAGGTGACCTTCCCTGACTGCACATCCTGAGGTTTGAGGGTCCCACCAGCAGTGCCTTCAGTGTGGTGTTGAACAGCCCATGACACCGTTCCTGTGTCCCAGAGCTGGTGCCTGACAGGGGCTGTGACACGCCCACCCCATCCCAGCTGTCCAGGGGGCCATTCTTGAAATTAGTCCCTCTTGTCCCACTCAGTTCTTCCAGCTCTGCCATGTCGCCATGGGACTCCTTTTCCAAGGCCCAGGGTGGTGTCCAGGCAGTGGTGAGAGGCCAGGGCTCCATTCCCAACCATCCCCTGGTGCCTCCTGCCATCGCCAGCCCGTGGTGCTGCCCTTGGTGGCTCTGAGGTGCTCCAAGGTGATGCCATTGACCTTCCAGGCCCTACACAGAGATTTGGGGTCACTGCCCCCAGACCACGGGGGCTTCACCCTCTTGGCCCTGCTTGGTTGCAGCCCCCGTTTCCTGGCTGTGGATCACACCATGCAGCAGCCATGGATAATTCCATACTTCCCTCACAATTCTCTCAGGATGGGGCATTTCCTCCCCAATGACCTGAGGCATCACGGGCACACCAAGCTGGAAGCGGCTGCCCCTTGTGCTGCCAGCCCAGATGTCCCTGTCCCACCTGGATCTTGGCAGCCCCATGCACCTGGCCATTGCTGTGCTGCTCCTCATCAGGCGCACAATGGCTTTTCTTGGTCAGTTCCTCCACCTGGGCAGGGATGTCCTGCCACATTGGGCTGCCCAGGTGAGTTTCCCTCTGTGCTGCCGGCTGGCCTTTGGCCTTTTTTAACTCCCACAGAGCATTTGTTACCATCCACAATTCTCTTCTCTTGTTCAATGATGTCCAAAGACAGCTGGATGGCTTCCAGCTCTACAACCTTGACTCAATCCCCCTTGTCCCTCAGCAGCTTCCCCAGCTCACTGCACAGGGCTCTGTACGGCAGCTTTCCATCTCCTGCTGGTCCCTGCAGGATCCAGCAGTGAGGAGTGTGTCACATCTCTCTCTCCAGTAGCTGGTTATGTGGTGGGACCTACTCAGCACCTCCTCTGATGAAAATAATTTGAAATTTTCACCTTCAGACCAGTTTGTGATGATTTCCAAGATCCCAGGGTTAGGATTTCCTGTCTGAGCTTGCTGTGTGGTCAGTGCAATCCACTTGCTCCCCTTGGCACCAGCTGTGTGGTTTGTGAGAAGTGTTTTCCCTGTGAACATCCAGCCCAGCACTGGCAGCTGGGTGCCACAGCCAGCAGCACTTCAGTGCCAATTGTGCCCGAGGCAGCTCAAACACCTTCATAGGCTGCTAAGACCCCTTTCTGGGGTGTAGCAGGCCTTGGATCCTCTGTATCCCCAAATCCAGAACCCCTGAGGTCACCCTTGGGTGTCACCAGAGGCTCCAGATAGGACCATTCTCCTTGGCCTCAGGGCAGAGCACATTGTTCACATCCTGACTGGCCCAAGGGCTCCTGCAGAACGACCTGTTTGATCTGACCAAAAGCTTGTTTTTTTCCAGGGCCCACAGGAAATCCTGCTGCTTTAGTGTCACAAGTAAAGAGAGGCTAACAGTCTGGCTTTAATCTGGGATGAGCATCCTCCAAAACCACACAGGGCCAGGAAAGCCTCTGTTTCTTCCTTGCTGCTCAGTGGGGACACAGCACTTTATCTTATTAACACCTCTGCTGGAATCTGGCTGTGTCCACGTCACCACTTCACCCCCAGGAACTGAATTTCCTGAGCAGGCCCCTTGACTTTACTTTGTTTAGAGGGAACACCTGCTTTCAGGAGGAGGTGGATAATCTCCCTTTTCCCAAAAGCTTCCTCTGCTGTGTTCCCCCACACATCAGTGATATACTGCAGATGTCCTGGAGCCTCACCCTTCTCCAGTGCAGCCTGGATCAGTCCATGGCAGATGGTGGGGCTGTGTTTCCACCCCTGGGGCAGTTCCAGGTGTACTGCACTCCCCTTCAGGTGAAAGCAAATCTTGGCCTGCACTCTGCCCTCAGAGGAATGGAGGAAAATGCATTGGCAATGTCACCTCACTGCCTTGGACTCTGTCTTGGTTTGGAAAGGCAGGTGTCTGCCAGGGAAAGCTAGGTTTTCCCTTGGAATGGAGAATGTAAATCCCTCCCTTCCGAAATTATTATAATTTTGCAATTAAAGGCCTTTCAGGCAAAGATTTGATAATAGGAATAACAGTTCTTTACTAAATTAAGAATACAAATGTAATAGTACAAAAACCCAAGGAAAAAAAAAATTCCTAGAAACCCTGATGGAGTCAGGAATACAACCTGACGCCCTGTTGATCAGGGTGTTGGAGGCAGTCCAAAGTGAGCCCTCCCAGGTGGCAGATGTGGTTCTGCTGGAGTAGAGATGGTCCTGTAGAAAGAGTCCAGTAATGGCCAGAGGGGTCCAGTCTTCCTTTGCAAATCCAGAGGAAAACAAGAGGACCTGGTGCTCCTACCTGTCAGTTTTATCTGAGTAGGAACGGTTTGGCTCCTCCCTCTGGGTGGAGCATCTCACAGTGGGATGCTGTAATATGTCATGTCATTGATGAGCCTTAATGGCCCATTAACAGAAGATATTGCCATGGAGGAGATAAGGAACACTGAGATGATGTCATGTGTGATGTCATTGGTGAGCCTTGATGGCCCATTACCGAAAGACATCCCCCAGAGGGTGGATAAGAAGAGATAAGGAGCAGTGCCCCACCCTGTGTTAGCAGCTGGCCCTGTAGGAACAACCAGTGACAGCAGGGAGAGAGATCTCTGGAGACCAGGGAGGCTCTTGGAACATGTGGTTTATTGCAAGGGTAGTGGGTGAAAGAGCCTTGCCTTGAGCCACGAGCTTGGGCTGAAGGGGTGCCCCAAAGAGAGAACGAGGTCCTTGTTACAATACATTATATCTCTCTTTGTGTTGAATATTCTAATTTACAGTGACCAACCGGTGTGAGATACAAATCCTACAGGATTTACATACAGCCTATGAGAACTGCTGTATTACCATATCACTCTGTATTCTAAACCTTAAACCTTAAGAAAGAGCACAAAGTGCTTTTGGAGATGTTGCAGCAAGATGTCTGAGGTTTTCTCAGGCACCTGTGGGCGGCTTATTATTTGTTTTCTCTCATGTTTTGTTATTTTGTTGTTTTTTTCTTTATTAAACCTTTGATTTACAAAAACATATTCAAGGAGCAGTCTCGCTCTAATTATTACAGCCACTTTTCTGCAAGGCTGGACCCTCAGAGCATGAGGCAAACCCACACTTCAGCTTGTAATTCCTTCTGGTCCCCAGAGCACCTGTCCCCAAAGCCCACCCATGTCCCTTTTGATGCCTTGGAGCGGTTACATAAAACAGGGGCCAGACAGGGTTAAGAGAATAAAAGCGGGTATTTATTAAAGGCCTTCAGTGGGTGCACCTTGGGCAGTCAGAAGCCTCCAAGAGGGGCTACACCCAAGATGGACAATGGTCATTTTTTCACACCTTTATAAGTCTGGTCCATTTGCATATTGGGGATTAATTTTCCAATTACAGCTTCAGGTAATGAAGTCATTTACCCCAAGTTTGCCCCTCCCCAACTCACTTTTGTTTGTACTTTTCGGGGCCTGAAACAGCAAGGTGTCCTTGAGTTACAGGTTGTGAAAAAACAGGTTCATTTTCTTGGTAAAATTTAAAAAGTTAAAAAAAAAAGATAATTAGGAGACAGGATAAAGCAAAATGGTTAAATGGCCAAGTGCCTGGGATTCAGCTGAAAGGCACCATTTGCTAACAAAGACTCATTCCTTAAAAGCATCAACTTGCTGCATATTCATAAATTCTCATGCATGATTCAAACATTCCTCTCGAGTTTGGATGTTTCTGCTTAATTTCAACTCCCCCCCCCACAACCATTCCGTCTTGCAGATCAATTTTCCAGTGGCTCCATGAAATTTCACACTCCCAGATTACAGAGATTCAATAAATCCCTCCCCTAGAGTTCTGGTCACTGTCATCTTCATCTGGATAAAATAATCCAGGAATGCAAGGGGGGGTTCTGATTATCATTCCATTCCTTGGGTTATATTTACAAAAGCAGTCTTTATTTTAATACCACGCCATAGCCTAAGAAATGCATTTATCATACTACTATTTCTAAGTTCTGTTAATAAAAGAAACTATATTTATACAACAAAGTTTTCCAGTGTAATACACACAGTATTAATTTTAATATTTGTGTAAAGCCAATAATGTAATATGTATTTATAACACAGGCCTAGAGAGGAATTGCTTCATCTGAATAAAGTGGGAGAACAGCAGCTGACAGGCCGTTTAGAGTTACACATGAAAGAAGTACAGGATCTGAAAAATAAAAAAGCTAAGGCTAAAAAGAAAAGCTAAAAAAACTAAGCTTTTTTTATCATTATTTTTTAAAAAATAAAAGCTAATAAAAATCCTAAGGCATCACTTGGATTTTTTGAAATGCCCTCTCCTGAGGAAATCTGTGCCAAGGATCCCTGTGGCCTCTGTACCACTCACAGGGAGGGCTTTTGCCACCCATTCCCAGCTGGGGTCACTTCAGCCTCCAGCACAGTCCCCCCTGCTGGGTCCCCCTGTCACCCCAGGAACAGAGATGGCTCCTGTCCCCACAGATCCCAATGGCATCAGGGCGTGAAAAACAGACTTCAGTTCCCTGGTAAATTTTAAGAAATAAGTTTAGTAATAATAATAATAAAAGACAATTAGGAAACAGATGAAGCAAAAGGAAGTATGGCCAGGCCAGGTGGCTCGGCATTCACCTGCTATTTCAAAGGCTTTTTAAAAATACCCTTTCTATCGCATCAGTGTGTTGAATAGTCATATTTTTCCATGAACTAGTTTCCATATTCTGGGAACTGTTTTGCATGGCCCCTCCTTGGGTCTGCCTTTTTGGAGCATTTGTGTTTCTTGGCTGTGTCTTCATTATCACTTTCACCTTGGGCCTTGGGCTATACGTTTTTCAAATAGTAGATGCTGATAGTTGTATCAATAGCAGGGTTTTCTACATGTCCACTGGATGTTTGTTTATCCCGACTAAACAGACAGTTCAAGCACACTAAATTAATACAACATAACTTTCTAATATAACACACATAGTATTTATTTCAATATTCGTGGAAAGACCATCATATAATATATTTATAACAAGGGGACACCGTGTGGCAGTGCCAGCCAACGCCACGTGCTGCTGTGGTTCTGCTGTGCCAGGCCATGGACCTGCACAGTCCAGGGGATCTCATTGTCCCCTTCTGTCCCTGTCCCCTCCTGGCTGGGAGAGTGGGCTCAGGGCTGGTCACAGCCACTGCTCACCTCTGTCAACACCAACCAGAGGTCCAGCCCCCCAGGTCCTCTCTGTGTCACGCAGATAAAACCACAGGTGATCTTATGGGTGTCCTCTCTGTAAAGCCACAGGTGACATTGTGGGGTGTCCCCTCTCTCTCGAGCTGGGGACAGTGCTGTAGCACATTTCCACACCCAAGCAGATTATCCTACATAAGGAAAAGAGTTTCAGTTTACCTCTAAACGTGTAAGGAAGTTAACTAGAACTTTCCATGGCCTTGTCATTGTAATTGGTGCCAGCTCAGGGGCACTGATCGTGTTTTAGAGGTTTTCGTCAAAGCCTGGTGCCAATTTCACTGGGAAAGGTGCCAAATAGCCCACCTGGACCATTGGGTACTAAAAAGACTGCACAAAAGAGCTCAATTGCTTTTTTGGACTGCCTTAATCAGTGTCAGAGTCTTCTCTGCACTGTGTTTGACTTATATTTCTTTGTTCCACAATGTTTATTATTTTTGTCAGTATTAAAACCTTCTCTTTTACAAAGCATGTCCAGAGAAGTTGTCTCGCTATTATTAAGCCACTCTGAGACCTGCAGGACACCCTCAGAGACGTGATAAATCTTCATGTATCTTATTCCATTCTGGCCATGTGCAAGATTTTATTTTATTTTATTTTATTTTATTTTATTTTATTTTATTTTATTTTATTTTATTTTATTTTATTTTATTTTATTTTATTTTATTTTATTTTATTTTATTTTATTTTATTTTATTTTATTTTATTTTATTTTATTTTATTTTATTTTATTTTATTTTATTTTATTTTATTTTATTTTATTTTATTTTATTTTATTTTATTTTATTTTATTTTATTTTATTTTATTTTATTTTATTTTATTTTATTTTATTTTATTTTATTTTATTTTATTTTATTTTATTTTATTTTATTTTATTTTATTTTATTTTATTTTATTTTATTTTATTTTATTTTATTTTATTTTATTTTATTTTATTTTATTTTATTTTATTTTATTTTATTTTATTTTATTTTATTTTATTTTATTTTATTTTATTTTATTTTATTTTATTTTATTTTATTTTATTTTATTTTATTTTATTTTATTTTATTTTATTTTATTTTATTTTATTTTATTTTATTTTATTTTATTTTATTTTATTTTATTTTATTTTATTTTATTTTATTTTATTTTATTTTATTTTATTTTATTTTATTTTATTTTATTTTATTTTATTTTATTTTATTTTATTTTATTTTATTTTATTTTACTTTATTTTATTTTATTTTATTTTACTTTATCCCAATAGCAGAGACTGGGCCATGCTGGTGGGGCTGTGACAGGGCTGTGGGGAGCCAGGCTGATACAGTGTTATAAATGCATATTATAAAATTGGCTTTTTGCAAATATTAAAATGAATGCTAGATGTATAATGTAGAAAGTTTTATTGTATATTCTCTTTTTGAGTTGTAAAACTTTTTGTAACATTTAAAACCAGTTGAACAAAACTGAATCAAACCCTCAGCAGAAGATACATAGAGAATCCTCCTACATTCCTGAATTGATGAAGATGGAGACAGTGGTGAAACAAAAGCTACAAGAAGGAATTCATTGATCTCCTGGTATCAGAAAGAACTATCATGTGCCAACAAGGACTTTACCTAATAAAATGTTAATTTGGTACAATGGGGCAAGTTTTGAAGGAACGGGGGCCAAAAACCAAAGGAACATCTGGGCTCAAAGGAATGTTTGAAAAATGCACATGTTAAAAGGTTAATCCTTAAACCCAAGGATTTTGAAGGAGTGAGTGTGCTTTTCTGGTGAGGCACCCTCAGCCGAGATACTTTCACTTTTCTGTCTCCTAATTGTCTATTTTTTATTAAACTTATAAATTTTTCTAAGCAAGTGAACGCCGTTTTTCACCTCCAGTTTAACAGTGGCCAGAGTGTTCCGAGCCACCTGTAAATGTATCAGTCTCTGAGGGTCTAACCCTTACAGATTGGCTTAAAATAATCTTGGCTAGGCTGCTCTTCAGAGAGGTTTTGTAAAGTAAAAGGTTTAATAAATGAAAAATAACAAATGTTACAGAAAGCAAAAGAAAAGCTGCACACAGGTGTCCAAGGAAACCTCTGACACCCTGCTAGAAACGCTCTCAGAAGCCCTTTGGTTCCTTTGTGCTCCTTCCCAAATATTTAACGTTTTAGGAGGGACAATTTGGGTTGCTGCCAGCAGGGAGAGGTGCAGGATTTGAAGAACAGTGACAAGGTCCACCAACTGCTTGTCTCGTGGCCCTGAACCAGTTACAATGAGAAGGGCACAAAACTTTCTCCTTAAACTTTCTAAAATCTCCACAGGTAAACTGAAACTCTTTCCTTGGTAGAGGTGCCCACTCTGGAGTGGGGGAGGCTTTACTACACCAGGCTGTCACCTCTGGGTGACCCAGAGTCACCTCTGGGGGTGGCCAGCAGCCCCAAAATGGCTTAAAAAATTAACGAGAGACATCAGTGGAGATGTGACACTGTTTTACACCACAACGACACAGACTCCGAGATTCAGAAGGCTGAAAATGACTCCTTTATTTCTGGGATGTGTCTCCCTTTTATACTATTTCACACAGACCCAATTGGATTGGTGACACAAAGACAAACCTCTTCACTCCCATTGGTCAGAGCAGAGGGACAGCAAGGAGAAGTCCCTCCTGGGGAAAGGAATGAATAACAAAGGTACAGTTACAAAAATATTTCTCCTGTTTACAGAGAATTCCCTGGGAAAAGAATTTCAGAAAACCAAAACACCTCAGGCAGGGAACCAGGGCTGCAGAGGTGTTTGAAAAGCAAAAATGTTTTAATCAAGATGAAAATAACAAACAATCCAGAACAAAGGAAAACAGCTGTGCCAGGAGGATTGTCACACCTGCTACAACACCCCAAAAATGCCACAGGGGCCTTTGTGCTTTCTTTTAAATATGTAATGACTGAGGTGAATTTCTTGGCCTCTTCCCCAATAGGAACAGCAGCAGGTTTTGAGGTGCAGCTCTAAAGACTCAACCAGATGTCTCTGTGCTGGCCCAGGGCCGAATAAGGTAAGAAAAGCATCAAAGTCTTTAGTTTTTTACCTTATAAGTGAGACAAAGAGCAAAACCCTTTAGAAGGTGCCTCAAGGAAAGATGTTGAGACAACAAGCTGCTCTTCAAAACGCTGTTTATTGTATCACAGATGTTACAGCAGCCCTGGGTCCGGGGTGACAGAGCCACCCCTAAAGCTGCAGCTGCAGGTTTGGCATGGCTGAAGCCACTTAGCTCTGGTTACAATGAATTATATTGTTTTCTTTGCTGAGCGTCTTAATACATAAAAACCAACCAGCATCACACACAAATCCTTTACCATTACCTCTAGCCTATCATAACTACTATAATTTCCACATTATGTTACAGTTTAAACTTAAAGTTGTTTTTCTGTTCTCTTGCAGTGGAAAATTCTTAGACCTTTTTTTCTACTTGGTAAAAACATGTTTTGTGTTTGCTTACAGTATCTTCTGCTTTTCTTAAGACCTAATTCTGCTTGGTAAAAACATCTTTGTGGTCAATGTATCCTTTGCTCCAGCCACAAAACCTCCTTCCAACTTGACTCAACCTTTGCTTTCTTAGTTGTCCAGTGACATCCTTTATTCTTCCATGTCAAAACTTGCTTTCATTTCTATTTCGCTCACAGGTTTTACACTCAGAGAGCCTTCTGCTAAGCATTCACATCTGTAAAGCTTTCCTGTTAAACTTTCATCTTCCCCCACAAACCCCAAATCGTTGCCTGACACAGAAATTCCTTTGGGGGGCACACCCAGCTCTGTGAGGTCCATTCTTACAGGACAGGGGACAGTTCCTGATCCGCCCGAGTCTTTCGATCCTGCCCAAGGTCTTGGGCTGTCCTTCCACACCCAAGGTCAGCGGGGAGGAACAAGGATGATCCCAGTTGTGTTGGAGTTAGGGGCTCAGGTGAGGTATGGTTTGTTCTGCTGCTTCCATTGGCATCACTGCCAGGGAAGTGGGCACTGGGCTCCTGAAAAACTGCCAGCCTTGGGCTGTGTGTGCTGGGCCTCACCTGGACCCCCAGGGGACTCATTGCTCCTTGTCCTGCATTTCAGTGTAGGATGTGCAGAAAGTATTTATTCTATCACCATCTTCATGAGCTGTTGAAACCAGATGGGACAGTGGTTTTGGTTTTGGTTTTGTTTTCCCAGGCCCCCTCCCTCTGGGCTGTCTTTTGCTCATGGCCCATCAATGCCTTGCCCAGGACTCACAGGGAACTCCCTCCAGGAGCTCTCTCTGTTTAATGGGCCATCAAGGACCCACTGCACGACTCCTCATCCCATTGGGAGATGTTCCGCCCAGGGGGAGGAGCCAAGCATTCCCACCTGGAGAGAATCTGGGATTTGGGACAGTGCAAGCAGCCCTGAGCCACTGGATTCCCAGAGGAGCAGAGCTCCCAGACCTTTCTGTGGGATCACTGCTTCAGGAAGAGCCCCTCACCTGGACTGCTCCCACCACCCTGCTCAGGTTATGTTCTGACTCTGTCAGTGCTCTTTTGTGTTATTGCATTTATTTTATTTTACTTTTTTTCCCTCTTCCTATTAAATCGTATGTCTGACTTGGAGTATCTCACTGATTTTGCTTTCAAACTGCTGCAATCCCCTCCAGCAAATCCAGATCCATCAGGCCCTGGATACCTTTCTCCATGGTGTTCCAGCTGCCTGGGGTCACTCTTAGATCATCCTTGAGGGAGCAGCTTTCCGTCATCATTGACGGGAGTCTCCTCCAGGGGCTGGGAGCCTCTGTCCTCTTCCCAAGCCCCTCATCGGTGGGACATCCCGGGACAGGATCCCAGTGGCTTCACTCCTGTCCAGTTCCACATCCACAACACCCCAGCACTGGAGCAGCCGGGCCACCAGGGGCTGAAATCTTCTCCTGGTCCCACAGGACTCCTGGGAACAGGGATTGCAGGGGGGATTCTCTCTGGCTCTGCCTCTTCCTTGTGTTGGGAGGGCCCTGATTCCTCTTCATCCCTCACTAAATGAACTGGTTTGGTCTTGGATTTCTTCTTCTCTATTGGGGTGGCTGCTCCTGGCACGGGTTGTTCCTGTAGCTCAGCTGCACTTGGAGTGGCCACGGTGCCTTTGGCTCTGCTCTCCTCATCCTCCTCCTCCTCTTCCTCCTCATCTTCCTCCTTTTCTTCCTCTTCCTCCTCCTCTTCCTCCTCCTCTTCCTCCTCTTCTTCTTCCCTCTACTCCTCCTACTCCTCCTCCTCCCCCGAGGTGCTGACCAGTGACCAGCAGAGTTCAGTTAATCACAGCCAGGGCCCAACACACTGGAGGGAGTTGCTGACAAACCATTTTCCCTTCACATATTTTATCACTCCATCACTGCAGTTGTTCAGGGGTGAACTTCCAAACCACTGGAGTAGAGAATTTCCCCAGATCCTGCCCCATTTTGTTCTACATTCCACACCACCATGACTCTCCACCCTTGGGGCTGTCGCTGTAGGACATGAAAGACTCCAAATATTTCAGAAGGCAAAGAGCACAGAAAAAAGGCTTTATTATTTAAATTCTTACTACTTTTATAAGGTGTTCCCATACAGACTTGACATGGTTGGTGAATAGGAACGACACCTCTCTGATCCTATTGGTTAAACCAGAGAAGCAGCAAAACAACACCTGCAGAAAGATTATTTTGAGAAAGGAGAGTTGCTTACAGAGATTATTTTGAGAAGAAGCTTTCTTGAGAAATTTTTCCTTGGGAAAAAGTTAGCAGCTGCTAGCAGGATAAAATCTCTCAGGTCCACACTGGGCCTCCCTGGAAATCTCTTCCTTGACTCCAAACATGCTGTGAGCTGGCAGAGCCAGAACCAGGAACAGGCTTTCCCTGACATCCAAAGGCAATTCTGGATTCTCCAAAGGTGCTGTAACAGGCCTGAAGGAGCTGTGAAAGGCTAAAGGGGGTGAAAGGCTGGGGAGAATCCTCCTCCCCCATTTCTCCCCCTAAGATGGGCACGATTATCAAGGAATTCCCAGAGTGGAGCCCAAGGGCAGAGCAGGGGAGCAGCTCTGAACACTCACCCCAGGTGCCCCTGACAGCCCTGGATGTTGTCATGTCATGAACTGAAATCCACAGAGCAGCAACAAGCAGCCCTGACCCCTCTCCCTGCTCTGGAAAGGAGAATGGGGAGACATGTCCAGGCTTGGACCCCACACCCACAACCAACCTGTGAATACAGTCATCCCTGTGCCCAGGGCTCTGGACCTCTTGGGTTTTTTCTTCCTGAGATTTGGGTGGTTGAGAGTCTTTTGCTCTCTGAAAGGCCCCGAGCCAGACGCAAGAATGAAACGGAATCTTCTAGATCTTGTTTCTCAAGGTTTCTTGTGTTGTTTATTTCTTATCTTACAATTTTCCCTGTGTCCAGCCAAGGTCTGTGCAGCAGCTCGGGCAGAAGGCGACTCCTCCCACGGTGGGATGTCACTGCCCTTTTATACAGATAATTACATGTCTCTTATTTACAATTACATGCCAATACCTATTATCTGTACTAAAAAAGTCACCCCTACTCTGACCCAATCTCCTTGAGCTGCTTTGTGCCATCGTCACAGCAAAAGATGGAGATGAAAAAGAAGAAGAACAACTCAGGGCACCACCACAAATCCTCCATTTTGTTCCCCATTCACCTCCATCCTAAGAACCCAAAACTACAGAATTTTCCACCCTGTAATGAGCTACACCACTGTCTGTCACACCTTTGTGACTTGTGATTCCTCTCTCAATGTTGGAAGCTTTTCCCACGGGCTGAAATCAAAGGCAGTGTCCTCCTGGCCTCTGTGCCAGGGTCTGCAACCCCCCTGGACAGATTCCAGACCCCTTTGTACAGATCCCAAACCCTCCTGCTCGGCTCCCAGACATCTCTGCTGAGGTCCCTGACCCTCCAGGGCACCCAAAGGGATGCCCAGGACTCCGACACGGACCAAGCACACAAACCTCAGGTCAGGGCTGTGTCCAGCCTGCTCTGGGCAGATCTGTGGTTGTCTCAACCCTTCATGCCCTACTCTGGGCTCCAGGCAAGGCTGTTGTGGTTTGGGAATGATGGTTCCCAATTTAGAGACTCCAAACCAGACACTGCTCCCCCTCCCTCTCTGCAAAACACGAGGTTCACTTTCTTGGTAAAATTTAAAAAGTTTAATAAAAAGAGAATTAGGAGACAGAATAAAACAAAGGTTTACCCCAGCCAGGTGCTCAGCATTCAGCGAGAGCACACACTAACTCAGAAAACTCTTCTTTAAATGCATCAGCCTGTTGCATATTCATAGACCCTCATGTGTTATTCAAACATTATTTTTGCTTTGTTTCAACTCCCAACCTGCCCCATTCCATTTCTCCTCGTGGCTCCATTCTGTCCCCAACTCCCTGATAATGGAGAGTCAATAAATTCTTCTTTTGGGGTTCTGGTGTCTGTTGCTGTTATCTTCATCCAGACGGGACAAACCAAGAATGTGAAGAATTTCCTGATTATCTTTACTATTATCTGAGTTAGCCACTAAAAGCATTTTACATCACATAGTTTCTATTTTAATATTATGCTATAGCCTAAGAAATATATATAATCACATTACTACTTATATATATAGAAATAT
>VWZU01004240.1:401-29780 GCA_013397095.1 Sterrhoptilus dennistouni
TTTTTTTTTTCCCTTGCCACACTTTATCTGTAACCTAATCCCGAAACAAAGTCTCAAAGACCTTCCCATGAGATGGACCAGATGCTGAAGCAGATAGCTAAAAGAAACAATACCTTGTCGTGGTTAAAAGCTAAATGTCCCAGACGGGCTCCTTTTAGGAGCTGTTACATCCCACCCTAGAAGACAGAGAACTGCAGGGCTTGCGGCATAAACGCTTTTTGCAGAGATTATTTTTCTTTATTGTTCCCATAAATGCTAAAAATTACATGATCGGCATTGACCTTTGATTCTGTCTTAAGATCGTGAAACACTTTAAAGACCTTTTCAGAGCCATATGAGTGCAAAAGGTAATTGAATATTTTTTTAACTTTAAAAAAGATGAACACCAGGTTGACAGCTTCTGTACTTGGATGTTCATTTAATCACCGTTTTCTGATTACAGGAGGTGAACTATGTTGACAGACTTGCAGATGAATATGCAGCCCAGTATACGAATAGTAAGTATAAAGGACATAAAGAACTCGCAGTGAGGTTGGAGGGGAAAAATGTATACGGAGCATCCGTATTATACACATCAACTGGAAGCACCTCAGCAGCCGGAGGGAATTCAGAGAGCAGCAAGGGAGGTGTTCAGAGTGCTGCAGGTGTCTATAACTGAGAAGATGCATGCATAGCTTATATACCTGTATAACCTATATGCATGTAGGTAAATCAATCACATACATGTATGGTAACTTATCTGTCTATGTTCCTAAAAATAGCGTTTAGCCTAGTCAGTTATATTCCAGAAGTTTAAATCCTATTGTCCAAGCTCTCCAGTTAGATAAGGTAATCGAACTGCATTCCAAAACTGACAGAGTTGCACAAGGTTGTCTAATGTGAGCTGGCAAATAACATTAAACTTACATCCACTCCACCCTCCACGTCACTAATCAGTAGTTTTATCCTGCTGAGAGCTCTGTGCAGGCATAGACAGCATTCTGCATTCTCCCCTGGGACTCAAGGTTTGAGGCTGATTCTCAAATAGATCCTGTCCACACTTGGAGAATACATTTTATTACTGCTGTCAGTAAAGATGTGATACCCACAGAACACTAGTAATGGACTGGCCTCACTAAGGATTATCCTTATGTGTGCTTGGAGATCAGTTCACATGCCACAGAATGAACATGCCAGTTTAAAAACCAAAACAACCTTCTCCACGAGTCAGTTGGTTTACAATAAAGGTAGTGCTTGTTACCACATTAGCAAATAGTTTCAGGTCTTTCTTCACTTCTTTTTTTTAAGCTGCTCTTGCCCCTGGCCTCGCTCCTGGCAAGCAGAGAGCTTGCTAGAACTGTATTCTTTGACAATCGGCTATTGTGCTAAAGCTTTCCACAGCCTAGCTGTCCTTCAGACTAACACAATCTACTTCTCCCGTAGCCTCTCCAAGTGATTATTTCACTTAGAGCCACCTAAACCTTCATGCTTTGGTGAGTCTTGGTAGGTGTTTCATCATGAGGCTTCACGAGGAACTAAACTCGAATGCCCCCAAAAGCCAAGAAGCAAAGAAAAAACACTGGGTCCATTTGCTTCTTAGGATCCTGTCTAGGCATCTAGAAAAGTTTATTTAAAAACCAGTGCTTAAAGCAAGCTTGTGGGTTAACCCTAATGCTGGCCACCTGACATTTTTTAAAGAAAAACTTTTTTCCCACTTACACTTTTACTGTTAGTTTAAAAACAAGAAACATTTTCTTTAAACGTCTTAATAAATTTTCTAAACGCAAGATGTTTTCACTGTAGAGGCAGGCTATGTGGAAATTGGTATGAGAAATCCATATTGACACTACAGAACTAGAAGGCAAATAACACTTGGGACTCTTGGAAAATTCACTTAAGGAAAAGGCATGTCCTAGAAATCCTTCTCCCACCCAGAAACATGCAGTTTTGAGATAAGCTTTCTTAGCATTTCAGAACTGTCACTTCAAATGCTAATTCTGTTTTTATTTTACTCTTTTATTTTTGTATATGATATTTCTAGTTGTTTCAATACTTCTTCATACTAGGGACAGCTAATGCTGACATGTATGTGCTATAACAGATTTTAAACCTCCTTTATTTTAATTTTTTTCTCTCTTTTTTTTTTAGCATCTCCCATCTGCCTGTCAATGAAACGGCCTCATATAACTCAACAAAGGAGACATTGATTTACTAAAGTGAGGATGTATCCATCAGCACTAAGTTGCAGCTGTTCTTAATGGATTTTAAAATACAAAAGCTATTTCACCTCTTAGATTGTCATATTATGAAATGTTAGTAGTAGTTGCACATACCAAAGCACCAGCTACCACCCAAACCTTGTGAAACGTGAAGGCAGCCCCCTTGTGAAGTTCCCCAGTGCCAATTGAAAGCCTATTTTCCCAGTATGCTCCTACTTTTTTCCCCCCTGCAGGTATTTGCACTCCTTTTTTTTTTTTTTTTTTTTTTTTTTTTTTTTNNNNTTTTTTTTTTTTTTTGTTATTTGGTTTTTTAAAAATCCTTTTCCAAAGCAATATTTCTGCTGTTGAGGCCACAATTTGTTTCCCAATTGCTTTGTTTTCAAAATAAAAGAGAGAAAACCCCAGTCATCATCTTTGTAAGAAAGCACACATTCATTCAGTGCTTGGCAAATTAAAGACAAGACTTCGCAAATCACCTTTATTTTCAGTGTCAAGCAGCTGGAGCATTTTTGCTTCCAAAAATATAGAAGAGCTATGTTGTCAGACAGCATGGAGAGAGGCAGGTAATAAATTGCATTGTGCTACATAAAGGTTTTAAGGCTCTTTTAAAATGTGCTGGAGGTAAGTTGCCAGGGCTTTTATTTAGCCGTATTTCAGTTTGTGTTTGTCTTTGCTTCTCTGGTGTTGAGGGCACTTGAAACAATTTGGCTGGTCTGTGTGGCACAGTGGTAGCTGGTTAAAGCTGCTCTAGTGGTTGCCTGATAATTTCTATGAACTACTGACACCAAGCAACCTGGTGTGTTAGTGGCACAAAGTTTGCTCTCCATGGGCAGAGAAAGAGCTCTTTTTATCCAGGCTGATAATTGGTTAGTTTCTATTCCTTCTCAACTGAGTCCATACATTCTACATGAAAGTGAGAGAACTCTAGAAGGACCGAGCCAGTAACTTAAGAAAGGGGGCTCCAAAAAGAGAGATCCCTGTGAAACCACAAAGCTTATAGGTGTTGTAGGTCTAAGTACAAGCTTTCACTTCATCCAGTGTTTTAAGTACTATGTAATAGAGCATAACTTTATACTGTATTGGATATGGAGTTCTCGAAATCCTATTTTCTGATCATTATCTTCCAGTAAAAGTTTATTTTGAACTGTAAGTTCAGGCTGGAAGTCACATTGGGCTGGATAAGGTCTAGAAATGCAGAGAGGGGCAACTGGTTATATGATAACAAGGTCTGGCTAAGAAAACTCCATTTAAGAAAAAAGAAAAAAAAACAAAAAAAACAAACCCAAATCTGGACAAGAATCTAATATCATGAGACTGAAGAAGTGCACTTTCCAACTTGTTTGTGTACCATATGGATTTTATCTTGGTTCCTTTTACCATCCCCATTGCATGACCCAAAGTTTCTGTGTTGCCATGAGATGTGCTGAGCACTGATTCCTGCACGGGGCCAGAGGGAGAGCTTTACACCCCATGCAACTTATTCATACCAGGCTTTTCTCAGAGCATGGGGTCCTCAAGGGACAGGACAACAGCTGGCCTACAGCCCAGCATGGAAAAGGGGATCTTCTTTTGACCGTCAACTAGTGGCTTTAAAGCCTCTTTATACCATGAATTCACTGTCAATATACTTTTGTTTTGATTTAGTGACTGAAATAAACTGATTATTCCCCTTTTCCACCAGTACTATGTCTGTGTCATCATGAATTTGGAAATTCCCTTTCAGGTATTTATGTAGCAAAAACCCCAGTACCAATGGTCTGTCTTCTTGGATTTTCTTTTCTCAATTGAGTTATCTCAGCTGGGTTGACACAAACCCAATTTAAGCAACTTCAGAACTGTGTGAGTTCAAAGGGAGCCCACAGAGGGTGTAAAAATACTGTTAAACAGTGTCAGAGCCCTGCTCAGGCTGTCACCCAGACCCACCTTTCCATTGCTGTTGAATTTTAAGTTACACTAACTTGTAGAGCAGCATTTGAGTAGAAGGGAATAAATTCATAGGTCATATGAAAGAGGAGTACTGGGATAAAAAAAGTATAGCAATGTTTGCTGCCAGACCCCATCACCTTCTTTATCAGCGTGATTTAATCCATACCAAGAAAAAAATGGTAGAACATGTGGCAGAATATTAAAAAATAAGGGAAGATCTTTATGCAAAACCGCTTGCATGAACTAAATGTTCCCACCGTATCTGTCTTCAGGTGAAACTGGGAGAAAAGCCTCAGGATACTGTCAGGACTTTTCTTTGAGGTTTAAAGCCAGAGGCCATAAAGGACCTTTCAGGTCTCTTTGCAGTTTGCACCTGCATTTTGCTGCATTTTAAGTTATAGATAGTAAAGCTTGGAAAAGTAGAAAACCTGAAATGATTCAGAGAAAATATAAAGAAAATTGTTAAAGTTTAGTGGATGTATTGGATGTACCTCTCTTTTTTCAGCATCAGGTAATAAAACAGATGAAAAATAACTTCTAGCATCTGCTAAACATCAGTGTTTTGTAAGAGTTTGGCATTAAAAAAACCCCAAAAACCACTTCTGCAACTGTTGAGAATGCTTAATTGCAAAGCTTTTTTTGCCCATTGCTGAATTTTACTGTGCTTTGAATATCTTTGGGTTTTTTTCTATCCATGAAAGGTTAAGGTGGGCTTTAGTCAAAGTTCTCTTATTTGAAGATCAAGGTTAAAACTCAATTTCTTTTTACAGAACAAAAGGTATCATCAAATAAATTAAAATAATCTAAAAAATGCTCGAGCCAAGACTTTGCACATTCATGAACTGAATTATACAACTACAAGCACAGAGTTATTTGCTAGTAAAGACTCTGCTTTTAGCAGAAATGAGCATTGTTAAAATAAGCAAGAGAAAAATTACAAGCTCTTCCTTTGCCTTGGACAAAACAAGGTCACATTTGCAATTTGCAGTGCTTGATCTCTCCATTAGCAATCTTGGCAAAGGTTTATCAAGTTATTCTGAATAATTTCCTTCAAGTTACGAGTGTGTCACTTGGTCTGTTACAGACCTGTTCCTTCAGTTTACTCTGCTGTTTACCTGTGGATTGTCACAGTCATTCCTGCTGACCAGTGTCAAAAGAAAAAAAAAAATAAAGCAATGTTTAAAATCAAAGCTTCAGTGTAGAAGGATATAAAGTGTGAAATCCAGACCCATTGCTTTCATTCTGGCTTTAGTGATCACAGAAACCTGCTGTAGGGCAGGACTAATCTGCCAGAAAATTATTATTGAGCCCTGGTAACTCAGATATATGTGCAGAGTTGAAAATGTTGTTCTTTGTGCCAACTCCAGGTCCTACAAGAACCTCACACGGTATCCTCCACCTGGCTCAGAAATACGCCGTAAAGAGGAGGAAGTTTGTTAATTCCCAAGCAGCTGTGAACAATTTAATCTCTTTCCAAACAGCATCCTATTCCAACTGGAAGTTTCTTGGAGGATGGATAGTTTGAGGAGCTGGTGCAAGATAACAGTGTCTTTCTTTCAAGGCCATTCCTATGGATTTGGCCTCAACAGTAGCATCTTGATAACAGGGTTGCCAAATCTCAAAGTCTCGCAATGCTTGGTTGGCATTTCCTCCTCCATATGCTGGAACTGAGAGATTTAAAATTAGTCTTTGGCAGACAACTTTGAAACTTTGAATTACTGGTCTGTAAATACTTGGAAATCAGGTGGTGAGCCACATTTTTGTAATTTTAGAAAGCAGCAATCCCTGTAATTTTAAGATATGATTAAAATTTTATTCTGAATGTTGGTGGTTGGAACTCCTGGGATTTCCCAGATAAAATTGCCTCTGAGAACTGAGCTGATAAATTGAATTGGTTTTCTGGACAAGTCTCTAAATTACTGACTTCTTTGCCTCACAATTTCTTAATCAAAAAATCACCATCCAAATCCTACACAAGCCATTTTGGACCTCTTTGGCAATATGTTAAGAAGAGTCAAAGAATCACAAAGAGATACTTAAGAAATTCATACCCAGATTTCTTCAAGTTCTCAGAACCAAGAGTTTTTTTGTTCTGATTATCAGAAGGTCTCTGCACTTAAAAATGGTTGTATAGGTATTTAAGTCAGTTGTACTTTTAAACAGGCTTGCACCTGATATGGTTTCCATGGGAGCTGCTTGGTCCTTAGCCATTTTCAAACATGGCTGTTTATGTAGATAATTAAATTAGAGTTAGTGAACACAGTGTTCTTCTGAACAGCTGACCTTCGGTCTTTCTGGCACACTGGTAGTAGAGTGAGGGGAAATACATTCTTTCTATGGTTTACATTTTCTGTACCACATTTTTCTTTTCCTTAAGACTAGCTAGACGTGCCTTTCTGGATACTTTACCAAGTTCTCCTACTATTTCACTGTATTTTCAGCAGTTACCCTTGGATTTTTCTGCACAACTCCAGACAGACCATTTAATCATCTTCTATTTTCATTGGAGTTCCCAAATTTTTAAGCTTTTCTTTTATTCAGAAAGATATATTGGTCTTGGCTTACACTAAAACGTTCCATAATACTCTCTAAGAACTAGTTTTATTTAATCAGAAAGTAGTGGAGTTTAAGTACTTAAGAATGTCAGTCATATCTGAAGTGTAGAGGCAGAATTATAGGAGCTTTGTTTGAAAAGCTAAATGGATCAGTGTCTGGAAGAATTTTTAACCATTTTTAGAGCAGGCACTGTATTTCAAAGGAAAACGTAGATTCATTTTGTTAACCCATTGCTTCAAACGAGTTTGTCAGATCCCAAATAGGGAGGCACAGGATTTTGGCTACTGAATTCCAGTCTGGCCACTAGTGCCTGGGCTAATTAGGGATGGGTAGAGAGAACCCCACATGCAGCTGAATAAACTAGAAAAATCCTGATGTCCTACTGAGGTCAGCAGCAACCTGCTTGCTTTGCTTCCTGGCTTTGATTGCATCCAAAATCATACAGGGAAATGATTCTGATGCTGTGTCATGCCAGAAGCACATGGTGGGATGCTCATGGGCTAGCCTGTCCACCCAGGACTTATACAATCCTTCTCACTTACTGGGGTTGCTGAAATTTTGTTGTATGGAGGATACAAACCCAGAAGCCTTTTGGCTGCTCAACAGAACGAGTTTGACCTTTGCAGAGGTGCCTGTCTGCCTGGCTCTTAAGCTCTATGAAGTCCAAGAAACCTGGTACTATTCTAGGAAGTCATGCTGAGAATTCCAGCTCTCTGCATTAGTACCAGAAACACACAGAAGCTGCAAACCACTTCCACATTGGGAAATTCTTCCAGGCCTTCATTTCTTTATACTTTCTGTCCACAAACTTGGAGCTTTCATGAAGCTTCTCCCTAGTGCCATCGACAAATGCCACTACCTCCCTTCTCCATGCTGCTCAAAATCCCACCCAAGGTAAAGGCTGCTGAATTCTCTGAAGGACTGCTCCACCTCTTAAGCTTTCTTTAGACATGGGTGACTGTTGACAAAACAACAAATATATTTAAGTCCAACACTTTTTCAGTATTTTGGGGTAAATTAGTGGAGTAATATCTGAAAGCTTATAGTGCTTTTTATCTGCTGGTCAATAGAAAAATTTTGAAATTAAGAAATAAGAAACATTTTCACCGTTTGAAAGCTTCAGAAAAGTAAAGCAACATTTTCCAGCATAATCTGAACATAAGCACTGTGGTATTTATATTAGGCAAGTCTCTTCCACACAATACATCAGTAATAATACTTTTTTAAATGAAAGGCAGCAAATATTGGCCCTACAGTAGTAGTTTCTCAAAGTTCTATGCATAAATGATTATTTTAATAGGCAGTAGGCAAGCTATCACTTGCCTGTAAGAAAGATTTATCCTTCATTTCAACCTCAGAGAGAATTCCTCTCAATTTCTTCTGCTTTGCAGCAAGGACATGAAACAAATAGAAAATGTTGTGAATGTTCCACAGCTTCAACTGGAATAAAAAATAAACCAAAGCAAAAAACCACTTCAGATGAAAACCCACCATAGTAAATAAGGAAACAATCAAAAACTCTTAATAAAACTTCTGGCTTTGATGACACAATTGTTTTACATGGTGCTAAAAGAGTTAATCTCTCAGGTGTGTGTAAAATGTTGCCAAATCACAGAATAGTACGCAGAAAATGGGCAGGGATTTTATTATATTGGCATAACCTGTTTGAAGACACTTGGCTGGATAATGAAGACCAAAAGTTTACCATGTGGAAATTACCTATTACTATAAAGTGCCCACTACCTAATCCTGCAAAGTACTTCAAGAAACACTCCAAAAACAAGAAAAGAGAACCCAAGACCACTGGTTGCACCTGTCCTTTTGCATCCAGCCATGAAGAACATCCTTCTCTTCTGGCCTGGCACTGCCTGGGTTGACTCTGTTGAATCTGCCAACAGAATAAGGCTTAGCAAATAGACTAGGGAAAGGAGAATTCATTCTCAGCTGTTTGCAGTCATCTGAGAGCTTCTGGTGATCCATGGCACTCTGTTTGTGCTCGCTGCAAAATGCATGCACCTTGGGGGAAAATATTAGTAATCTGGGCACAAGAGCTAAAAACTTTCTCGTAGAATAATCTGAATCACATATTTGGCTTAGTTTCCTTATGGAAGAAATAGAAAGTCCCCTTGCTCCATGAAATCAACCATCCTTCAACTACCATATTTTTAAGGGACATTCTCAGTAAATGGCAAGGATGCCAAGACTGCAGCTGTGCCCTAATGATATATGTGAGACCTTAATGTTGATACAGAGCTCAGGGTCATGAAGATTTTCTAGGGGAGAGCAGGAACTCTAGAAAATCTACTACCACATTAGCAAAATTAGCGATGTTGAGGGGAACTCTTCTTGGACTCATGACAACTAGTCTGACCCATGATAACTTGCAAAGTCATAACAGAGAGGAGTGAAATTTCACTATGGGCATTCCTCTTGAGTAAAGACCTCCCCCACCCCTGCAAAAAAAGAACCCCAACCAAACCCCACAGAAATCCAGACCAAACAGATGGCTCTTTCCTCAATTAGCATCCTGTCTTGCTCCTTTGGAACCACTGCCACTGCTGTATCAGAAGGGATTTGCTACTGGGATATGAGGGCTGGGCTGGGTTAACTAAGCCACATGAGATGGAACAACAATGAACAACAGGAAAAGGTGGGGGGATGGAGTTGTGCTACAAAAGGGTATGAAATAATTCTGAAATTACTCCCACTCATGTTGAGCTTTCCTCTAACAATCCCTATGTGCCCTCTAAGTTTGTTGGCAATTAGCCAAACCTTTAGAGCCCTAAAGCTATTCTATTGTCAAACTGTCTACAATTCTCCTAAATTTTGCTGAGAGGAGCATTTAACAGAGGAAGATGTGATCTGGTTGCCTGCAGTTTTTCCCATCAGCAGACATTGGATAGAAAGAATGACTGTAGGAGCATTCCTGTTACTCTGATCCATTTATGTTCCTTTGGCACATGCAGGTATATTCATGACCTCTATATCCAAAACAGGTGAATTATTCTCAGTAGCACAACTAAATTTGAACTCTGTTGTCCTAGTAAAGGGCAGTGGTGGACAGGGTTGGGGGCAAGAGCACATTTGACACAGAAAAATAGGGAACAGATGTAACAGAGACATAAAAGGATGCTGTAGAACCACATTTCCTTCATCCCACAGCTAACAAGAAGTGGGATTTGCTTCTTTTCCCTCCCAGCAGTGACTCTGCCTTGGTGAAGACAGCAGCAGGAGCAAGTCTCATTTTCTCAGGCTCTGGTACAGATGATGTACCAGAACTGGGACCAGAGCTGATTTGTTCCTCAAGGCAATCTGCTGCCCTCAGCAGCTTCTGTGTTGCTCAGGTCAGCTCTGTTCAAAACCTCCAGCAAGTTCGTCTTGTCTCAAGACAAGCCCCTGCAGTCACAGGCAAAGCCTAAGTAAATTTGCTGTGCCTACAAATGCAAGAGAGGATTTCTCCTGGGACATCTAAGGTAAGGACTCCAAAACGTGGTGCTAAGCAGCACATATCTTGCAGTTACCTTCATCAGACAAGACCACTTCACCCCAAAGGTGGCTGAAAGTGAACAAAAAGTTGCATTTTAAGGCACACCAAGGGTTCTCGTGTTTGCCATTTTCACAACTCTCAAAGGGGTACAAAACATAATAGTTTCTCTTTGTTCACTCCACTTGAAAGAAACTAGAAATTTAATTTTGATGCCACTGTCAACAGTCCAGTCTTGAGCTGGTAAATCTGGCTGATAATCATCCTTGACCTGGGACTCTCTTATTCTTCTAAAATAAACTCCTCAGTTTTTTCCCCCTCTTCCTTGTGCAGTTACCTTGTTACCCAGGCACCTGAAATATTACACATCAGTCCCAGCTTGCTTCCCTCTGCATTCATCCTCTGCTTTCTCCAAATCATGTCATACTGTCTCCCATGCTCTCTCTTTCACCACCTGTTCCTCTTTTGGGAATGAGCAGAATTACATACCCATCTGCCTTAACTGTTCCCTACGTTTCTGCTAGGAGAGATTGGGAAGATGAAAGACAGGGAAAAGTGGTGCAGACTGATATGTGAAGCTACACTGAACATGCCTTCTACAATCTCCTTCTGCTTTCTCTCTTCTTTGCAATCCTGTGGAACCCAGGAGGAAACCAGGAGGCAAAAAAAAAAAAAAAAAAACTGCACGGCTGTCAGCTTCAAAGCAAGAGTAAAGAAAAACCCTTCCTCTCTGAGCTGTGATTACATCTCACTACAGATGACTTCCCACACTTCTCTCTTGTTCCTATGGGGCCACATAAACAGCTGAACAAACAGCAGTAATATCCATGGGAAAGACAGGATGATTCTACCCCTCTTTCTCCAAGTTTCTTCATTTTTCTATAACCCTGCCTGCCTCCTCAGGACGTTCCAGCTCCTTACCTTGGCACATGGTGGCCAACAGCTGTGATGCTCGACTCAAGGTGGCACCAAGCGCTGCAATCCTGCCAGGACTGTTGTCCGTAGTCATGTGTGGGGGAATCTCTGTGCTTTCAGCCACGTGTCCTTGCCGGTGTTTGGGTAAAACAGTGCCCAGCTCTTGCTAATCTCTAGTATTCATGACCACATGATGTTCCAAAACACAGCATGAAGAAAGAGATGAAGCCTGGATTATTTTTTAAACAGTGTATTTGCGAGTAGGCACTTAATTTCTGGGTTTGAGTTTTCAGACTGCAGTAATTTTCAAGTCCTGTTCTACCTTTCCCTTCTCTTGCTGCCTTATCCATTTATCCTCCACTCCAAACATAAAGGCTAAGTATCCTCCATCCCAAACATAAAGGATAAGGATTATTGTTTTTCTATTTTAAATCCAGGAATCTCTTTAATCCTGGATGTGAGACAATGGGAAACATACTAGGAGGTGAGAGGAGAGGCTTGGCAATGCAGGAGAGAATGCAATAAACCAGTTATTTCTTTTCCAATCATTGAATTCCACACCCTAGAGTTACTGGTCTTTATGGCAGCTTGGTCAGATAGAAAGAGACATAGAAAAGCAGAGGAGAAAGGTCCTGTGTTTCCAAACTGATGCATGGACAAGGTGCCAAATGATTGCATTTCATTCATTTGCCACAAACTGGGTTAGCTTTGAGCTTGAAGGAGAGAGAATAGCAGGTTTTTAAGTACTGCTTCTGGGTCTGGCATCAACATTTCTGTTGCCATAATGAGTGAGACATCAGAGGCAATACACATGAAAGGATGCAGGCCAATGCCTAGGCAAACAGAAGAGGGAAAGCAGAACTGAAAAATAAGTGCACAAGTCAGGGAAGAAGAACTGCATCCTCGCAAAACTTCTGAAAAGATTACCTCAAGTTCCTTTATTTCATCAAATGAATTCACTTCAAAATAAACCCACCACCACCATCACCAATACAAAAACCCCTCTAGAATTCTGGGCAAGGTTAATTTGCCAGAGGCAGAGTTTGTTCTGTTAATTGCCATTTGCCATGTACAATGCCACAGTCCCCAAATGCTCTTGCACATTTCCCATCAGGCAAGCACACACACGATTAAGAACATTTGAGCAGTCATCCTTAAGAATGTGAAAAACATTAATCCTTAAATGAAGGGAAATCAGTCTTCTGAGCCTCAAAAACCATGGCCTCAGATGCTCCTTCCCTTTGCCTTTTTGCCTTTAGCCAGGGCTGAAGGGCTGTTGGATGATTAGGGGTAGATAACTGGCTCTGGCAACAGGCTATGGGGTGGAAAGGGCATTGATGGGAAACGTTTCAAACTCTGATTTGCACACTTACTTGGGGGCTTCACTAAGAACTCAGAGCAGTCCAGTGACACATAATTGGCACTTTTCAACTGCCAAGTAACTCCCTCAATTGCTCTCTTATGCCTCACATTTCCATTATCTTTTCTTCCTCCTTTTTTTTTTTCCCCAGACCATCTTTTCTTGTCTGACTCCTCTTCCAACTTGTATCATCATTGCCTAGAGAGTTGACATGTGCTGCTTGGTGCTCTTTTTTACTATTCCCTTTTCTCTTCAACACTTTATCAAACATAATTGTCACAAAGAAGATATTTATTCCAAGAAGTCCCAGTGATCTGCTAATCAACTAGTACAAAATACTCAGCTACAGAACTCTAAAAGGTCTCCTATGTCCCTTCCTGTCCTCTGTTACTTGGCTTCCTTTACTATATCAGGACTTGTCTGTTGACAGTTTTACTAGTGTAACTGATTAATGGAGAAGTTTTCATTTTATTTTGACAACAGTTGTACTGATAGAGTCTTATCACTGTTAGCCCAATTGTGTTGATATGAAGATACAAGTGGGCAGCACCTTTTTGATCTCAAGTTAGATCATGGAAGCTGCTTTCCATCTGGGGAATCAGAGCTGCAAAATTTTGTCTTGCAAAATTATGTGACATAAAATCCTCTACTAAAGCACACAGAATTCAATAATCATGTATATAACCCTCTGGTACCTCCATTGCTATGGGTGTTAGATGGTGTTGATGTGACACAAGCCAAAATGGTGAGGTCACTGCTCCAATAGGAACACAGTAATGAGGTCCAATATCCACAAAGAACTTGCACTCACATGTTATTGTTATGAAGTCAGTTAATGATTAACATGGATCAACTTCTTGTGCCTTATGGACATAATATCAGGGTTTGTCAAAAATGTATGGATACACAGACACTGAAGGGATTTTGGGATAGATTCTATTCTTTAAGATGACATAGTGTTGGAAAGGAAAGATCTTACACAATATTAAAAAGGTGTTGAATTCCTGACCCTGCTGCCAAGAATCAGCCATCATTTTACATGTAGTGCCTTGGTATTTCAGGCCATGCCTGGCTTGTGTGATCCCACGCATGTGCTGAAAATAAAGAGAACGTGATAAGGCAGCAGAAACATGATTCAGCTTTCATCTGAAAAGTCGTCCTGACTCTCTTATGCTGCTGAGAGTTTGTGGCACTGAAGAGAATATGGTAAGTTTGCTCAGCACACCAGAGGTGTGACATTAATATAGGTTACCCAACACTAGAGCCTTCCATACAGCCACAGCTAAAATAAATCTGTTTCCCCAGTAATTAGCTTAAAGTCAGCATAGCTATGTTGCTTCTCCTACTGCCGCATTTTCTTTTGCACTTAATGATCTAATCACATCCTCCTTTTTCTAGAGGGCCTTTGCCTCATTCAGTGCCCAGGATGGATGCGACTCATTGAATAGGCATCTGTAGTCTGACAGTTTGTCTCAGATTTGCCTGGAGCTGAAGATACATCCTTTGATTATATCCCTGGCTCTGCTGCAAAGTTTCTGTGTTAGGGTGCTGGCCTAGTCACTTAAACCAAACAAAGTGAGAACAAAAAACCCTTTTTTTTTTTTTACTGTGGGTGTCTGACTGTAATGACTTGAGATCTCATTTGTGAAAGAGTTAAGTGCTCATGCAACTGAGGCAGAATGATGCAAAATGCTAAATACTCTGAAAAAGAGAGACATTCAGAGGTTCAAAATTAAAATTAGCAAGACAGTGTCATCCATGATGTCCCTGGACTCCCTTTCCTGTATGCAAAATATTTTTTCCAGCATAGGGACAGCGTGACAGTAACAAGTACATATCCAGGAAATGGTAGTTTTGAGGTTTCAAATCCTCATTAGGACAAAAGGAAAACTATTCTCGGGTCTGAAGGATGGACCTCTGTCTCATACAGGTTCCAGGCTTTCCTATATAGTTGCTCAAATCAGCAGACTTTCGGTACTTCTAGATCATTTGTCCACTCAGTTCAACCAAGAAGGCTTTGCCCTTCATGACTTAATCAAAACTGAAAAATTCCAGCCAAAAACCTCAGTCTTGACAGACCTTTTCTTGTCAGACAACTGTTTTGTATATATTTCCTGCCTGAACTGTTGAGACTATGGCAGGACTCTGAGATGAGCATGCCAGTCCCACTGTACAAGTTTATGTTTGCAAGAGTTGTTGCTCTGGGAGAAGTCAAATTAGGCTTGCAAAGGCGTGTCTGAAGTTCATCTGAACTCTTCTATATCAACTACAGATGCTCCACAGTTCCAGGAGAGCTCTCCTGGCTCAGGTCATCATGCCATGCTACAGACACAGAGAGTGACCAGTTTCCTTGGTTAGCCCAGTAATTCTGGGCCATCCATCCAGCCCCAAGCAGGTTTGCCCAGAAGGCTACACTGCTTCAGGCTTAAAGTAGTCAGTGGATACAACATTACATAAACCATTTGAATGAAGCTGGCACCTATATAAATGTCAAAGCTTTATATCTTCTTCACATACATACATCTCTGTCCACACCAAATCTTTATTTCTTCATCTTTAAGGAGAAGCCAGTGTCTCAGAAGACAGATCACCTATCCTTCAAGGGTAATGTCCAAGGGCAGCAAGGAACATCCTAAGCAGCCCTATTTACTAGGCACTACAAAAGCAGGTGTAATCAAAGCTGTTCCAAGGAGAGGAGATAATCATCTCATCCCTCTTGGACTCCAGCCAGGTATTTCGATATCCTTTTCCAGCAAACCTTCCCACTTTTAGAAGACAACAAAATTTAGGTAAGACTACTAAAAGAGATGGAAAGATTTCCGGAGCCTGTGGCAGCAGCTACAGCCTTTGCTGTCTGGGTTCTGTGCGCATCACTTCTAACAGGGATCAGTGCAACCTGGTATTTAAATTATATTACCGTGGAAGTGGTTCTTTTCTGCAGCATGCTACAGTTTCTTGTGCAGCGTCAAATTTGGGATCATTTTGACATCTGGTCTGTGGCACTCATTCATCTGTTGTAACTGAGTAGGTGTTGGGTGGGGTTGGCAGGGGAAACTTGTTTAAGTGTTTGCTTTCATCCTCTAGAGGAAAGGCAGAGCCAGTTCAGTAATTAATTAAATACTCATCTTATAGGAAAAAAAAAAAAAAAAGAAAAAAAGAAGTGCGTGCTAATATTCTAAAGAAATGGTGAATAAAGCAGCTGGCATTTCTCACTGCCGAAATGTGGGGACACTGTTCCCATTTCTGCTTGGTTCCATTTGTTTTAGGATGCCATCCTCATTGGGCTGGTTTCTATTCCTGACTCAGCCAATTGCCTCCTGGCTGAATTTGGATAGGTCACTCCATCTTTTGTGCAGCAGTTTCCCTCTCGGGAGAATGCAGCCAAAGTAAAACACCTTATTTTTTATAAACTTTGAAATCTGCTGATAAAAAATGCAACAGAACATGTGGCCAATATCATTACTACCATTATATTAATTTGTGGTTATTCTATTCAAATAATCATAATTTTGAATTAACCTTTGCTGTCATCTCCTCATAGCACAAGAAAGGATTTAAGCACAGTGAAAACAAATCCACAACTTCTATGGCTGACTCTCTGTGTCTTTTGGGAACTTGTTTCTCTCATTTTGCTCAGAACAGAGCACAAAAATACTTCTCCTTGTTTAACTGTCTGCTCATAATCTTTCCACCATTCACAAATGCACGGTGCACCAAGCAACCATGTCCTTCCCTGTGAGTGACTAGGGAACGTCCCACCTGCTCTGTTTTAACTTCTGGACAGACCTTGGTATTCATTTCCTTGCCCTAGGACAGTGACTCCTGCTGTTCCGTTTGCCAGTCTACTGGGATGTAGTTGTGCTTTCTGTTTAGAAATCAGTTTTACCCTGCTCTCTGATCAGTTTATGGACTGAGAAATTACTGATAACACTTGAAAATGCCTTCAGTAGAACATCTATTTGCAAATGAACTAGATAAGCACGGAAACAGGGGAACTCCCTATGCATAGCTAAATATAGTCATTTTTGTCCAGTGTGTCTAATCCTGTGAGGTTCTGACCACTTGCACAAAACCCTGGCACAGGCAGGGATGCTTGGAGCAGCTTGCAGATTGTTATTTTGTGACTGGCAGATATGAATGTCACATTCATTAGTCCCAGAATATATTTAAAGATGTGCACCGAGCTATGGAGATTACACAGTTTGTGCTTGTGAACAGAAAACTGTGCGATGCGCGTTTTCTTCCTTCTCCTTCTTGTGTACACATAGCAAGAGGTGTTAGTCTAGGAGCCTCTGTAAGAGAGTTTGTGGGAAGGCATTGGATATTGAATGCTTTCTATTTTCTGGTGGCCTTTAAAGCCTGGAATCTTGGGACTCTCAGAGCTTAGCAATTTTGCACCCAAGATTATTAGTCCTGTTATAAAAAAGGAAGTCGAATCCTGGGCTTTCAAATGCAGTTTCTTCTTAAATACTCTCTTAGAGAAGATCAGAAGTATTCACTGGGGACACAGATTAAGAAAGACAAAAGGCAATCTCCTTTGTTTTGTTTTGTCTTGTTTTGTTTTGGATAATAAAAATATTCAGTGTTGGTAATATCACCCTCAAGATATCTACCATTTTACTCTTTGCCAGAGAAAGGTGGAGGAATTAAATGGATTTTATTTGTAGATCAGATTAGGCAGAGAGTTTTCATATGATTATTTCTTAGCTTGCAGACTAAAGCATGTACTGTATGTTGGAACTAAATTCATCTTCCATTTCTCTACTGTGATTTGTGTCATAATAAACTTTAAGTTTCTTCTCTAAATTATTTCCCTCTCTGTAATTTCCTCTGGTGACTCCTGGACCCTGAAGTGCCACTAGCTGCAAAATTACAGATAGGAGTATTTTGAACTTCAGTCATTCACAAGAAATTCATAATCCTGACATCCTACAAATACTGTATTTGGTGTGAGATGAAAGAAACTTATTCACTGCTTTAATCATGTCCTATTCATTTCTATAAACGAGGATTTCTCTTTATTCAAGCATCTCTCCATTTCTTTCTTGCCCACTCCAGGACTGACGAAATTTCAAATAACTCATAACAAAGTGAACACATTTTGCAGCAGGACATGATCACTGGAGGAGTAGGGAAAGAAAATCCACAAGAGCAGTGAAAAGAACCTTTGGCTTAGGAAATTTAGTATTTTTTATAGAAAAAAAAATAAAAAATGAAGAAACCAGTGAAATTCTCCTTAAAATTGGATCACAGCTTTGTTGTAAGGCACTAAGTCCCATTTTTGTACAGTCTTCTCTTCTGTCTCTCTCTTAGGGACCAACCCTGGGTGAACCTCACTGTGCCAGCCCATGCTGGGCTGAATGATATTTGCTGTCGATTATAGAATCTTCAAATCATAGAATAGTTTGGGTTGGAAAGGACCATTAAAGGTCATCTAGTTCATCCTGCACCAGGGAGTTTCCATTTAGTATCAAAATATAATTCCTCTTATCAGCTTTAGACTTTTTGGCTTTATGTTTCCTTTTGCATTTCTGATCTTTGTGAGATCATTGCTCTGGCTGGTTCAGTATGCAAAGGCAGGGAAATAAACATGGAAATAGGCAGGAGTGATGCTGCAGCCAGTTCTAGCCAAAAATTTAGAAAAGCTGAGTCTTCCAGGAATAACACTGGTTTCTTTTTTGCAAACTAACACTGTTACACACACAAAAAAATGCTAATATTGTGGCAGAGAAAAATGAAAGATTGAATTTATTTTTCCAGCCATATTAATTATATAATTTACTTTTATGATATGCTCCATCTCTTCTCTTAACAAACCAGCTCTTTTGGTGCATTTTGGGTCTGTTCTGTGTTTAACTCTTGTTCAACAGGGTGACCAGACCAGTTCACTGGGGTGAGGAGCCTGCCTGTGTCAGGGGAGCCCTCTCTCACTGCTCTCCAGGTTCTGGTGCTGCCTGGAGCCTCTCCAGATTTGCCTTCAGACAATCAAGCACCACTGCTGCCTCTTCCACTGCTGCTCTGCTCTTACATGGCAAAGAAAATAAGAGGGTTCAAGAGGTTTTTCATAACCTGAGAGTGTTTTCAGAGAACACAAAATATTTCCTCTCGTATTTGGCACTTTCTGTGTTAGCAAAGCAATAAAAATAATGTCACCTTCATCTCAGTTTATTTGAGTCCCCAAGTTTTTCAGAGTCATCTTGCCCTGGGTGACCAAGGGGCCAGATAATTTTCCCAATGTTGTTACATTTGTATGTCCCACCTTATTGTTCTGATAATTCATCAAAGGATTCTACTGCCTGCCTTGCCAACCTTTCATTCTTCACTCCTACAACACTTGCTTTGTTTTGTAAAACAGATCTAGGGCAGAATTTTGCATCTCACTTCATGATTACTAGATTTTCTTAACAACATCTTCTGAGATAAATTATCAAAGACATTCTGAAATTTCCTTAAAAATTTATATTAAATGGCTCTGTCTAATCACTGAGATCCTCAAGATTTTTTTAGGAAGTTATAAAAGACAAGTTTCACTCTTACTGGAACAGCCATGCTCAGCATTAAGCAGGTTTTTTAGTTTGCTAACTTATATTTCAACATTTCTTTCTTTTTCATTTGGTTGAGATGATCTTGATCTTAAAGCAAAATACATGCAGTGTTCCATTGCTTTGGTATAGCAGAATAGCCTATTTTTAAGGGAAACTTGCATGATTTTGTTAACAGCTATCAGTCTTGATTGATGCCATCTGCTCTGGGAGGTTTGTTACTTTAGCATGTCAATCCTGCAGTTTCTCTTCTGATACCTCAGTGTTTGACAGGCACCCATCTACAGTAATTAAATAGAATATCTAGAGACTGACTGTATTTTCAGTTGGTAAAGACCGATGGGAGGATGTGATCTAGTCTCTATAATTATATCTTGTCATTTTTAACTGCCCCTTTGATCCAGGAAATTCACTAATTCTGTTTTAGATATTTAAATTTCTCGTTTGTTTGTAGAAATGTGTCTCTTTGCATTTGAAATATCCCCTCAGCCCTCCTGTTTCCTTGTCTTTCATTTTTCCCTTGCCAGTTTACGTTCCTGTCTTTTGGGTTAGTCAGGGCTAGATTTCCTTTTCCTGAAGGTTACCTGTTTGGTTCATCATGCTGTGTTTGTTTTTTCTAGCCTTCCTGCTTCCTTTTTGGTTTCGGGGTATGCATACCTTCTGTGATGCAATTATGGTATGCTTAAGTAGTTCCATGTTGAGGGTAAAGATTGTAATGCCTTCACTTCTGACTTGTTCCCTGCACTTCTTTCCAACCCTCTCCTCCCTCCAAATGCAAGAAATTTAAAGGATTATATTTTAATTGCAGTGCAGTTTAAGTGTTATATTGTTATTAGGCTTCTATCTGCACCCCAGGAGGCTTTATATGATTTGTATTTCTCTTGTTTCACCAGTATGGGGGGGTAATTGTGTATTAGCTTCTTTATTTAGGACTGACCCAGACCCAACTCTCTACACTTCCAGAAACTGCATGAAGTGCAGTTGTGACACAAACAAGCAACAAGTACAATTTCAAATAAAGATCCTGCCAAGGCGCTTTGAAAGGTAATGATAAATTCAGATTGGTCAGACCATTTGATGCTGTAGCAGGCTTCAGTGAGTTCAAGGGCTCTAGCAGGCTTTTGGAAAAAATCTGGGTGTTTATCAGGCTGGTGCTCTCTAGAAAGGTAAGAGTTGCTTTGTTTTGTTTTTTTTACACCATGATCCTGTTTAACCATGTTTGCTAAACAAGAAACTGGGAAAAAAAGAATAAGAAAAATCTTGGTTTAAGACCAAGAGACACACATGCTTTGTTTTAGCATCTCTCTGCCATGGTAGGACAAACTGCTTTAATCAGTTTCAAAAATCATGCATGGCTCTGGAACCCAGAGGAAAAAGAGAGGCATTTAAAGGAAAATTCCTGGAGCACTGAGAAGGGGAGGAAAGAGGATCAGGGAGGAAAGAAGTGACATCTTGCCTTCTGCTCACACACTGACAGGAGGAATATGATCTATATAGGAAGGAAAAATTAGGGAAGAGTCAGGCAAAACTCTGATATGAACAAATAGTTTCTATGTAGAGCCTGGCTATGAATGACACCAGATCACTGGACTGCAAAGACGCAGCCAAATCCACACAGTCCCAGCTTAGACTGGGGGACCTGTGCTCCAAGTCAGGATGTCTGGTCCAGTTCCATCCCAGTTCCCTTCCCTGAGAGTGAGCATGGCAGCCAGGTGGGAGCTGTGCACCCTTCAAGCCACATCACCCGTTTGGGTGTCTCAGGAGCACAGCAGGGCACAAATGCCACTGCACACGGTGGGGGGCACTTCAGAGGGGGCAGCACAGACTTCAGCACACTGGGGTGGGGCCTGTTTGGCTGTAGATAACTGATGTCAATGGAAAACTCTCCTTCCTGATATAAGTGCAGGACTGACAGAGAAGAAGCAGCAATCTCCAGCTTTATATTAAGTTCTCTGTGGCCATGGCAGTAAGACAACATTACATTCACTGGAATTCACCTTTGAAAGGAGTTGCATAAAAGAAAATAATAGCATCACCATATTTTTAGGAGAAAATGAAAGAAGATTTTTTTTTTTGAAACTGACCCTTGGCAGCCTGTTTAAAAGAGCTTGAAACTATCTGAACTACACAAGGGAAAAAAAAAAAAAGAAAAACATGCCCACAAGGGCTGAAAAATCACTTCAGTAATAGATGGCTTTTAACTTTACATCAGAAAATGTTTGGCAGGCATAATTTTAAAGTGTTAGGAAAATGTGTGTGATGACTGCTTGGGTGAAAGAGCAAATGTAGTCCACGGTGAGATTTATCAAATGTTCACATAAGCAATCAGAATCTGGCAGGGCCAGCTGCCCGTGGAGAGGGGCAAAGAGGATCACAGCTCTAAACTTTGAAAATTTAATGAAGCCCACTGACTTCTCACAGGAATTTTTTTTAGCATGTTCATGTGTCATGGGAAGGCTAGTGAGCAGAAGGCTATGACAAAATGCCAGCTATAAGGCATAAGGGAAACAAAGCACTCCAAACCCCACCAAAATCCAAACTGTCCTTTTTCTTTTTTAAAGCTGCAAACATTCTTGATCTCTCAACACCCCTGAGCATCTCTATGTGTTATCCTTAATCACACAAACAAGCCTGTTGACCTGAATGGGGTTATCAGGAGTCTTCCAGGACTGGCCTCTTTTCACAGAGACCAAAAGAGCACCAAATTTCCTGGGGCTTGCACAGGAATATGTACAGAGGCTTGAGCTCCAGTGGAAGAAGCAGACAGCGCCGCCAGGGGGATTCATGAAAGCAGGAGCTATCTGTTTACAAAGGGAAAGAAGGACATCAAGCCAAATAAAAAAAATAAATAAAAAAAAATTTAAAAAAAAAAAAAAAAAAAAAAAAAAAAAAAAAAAAAAAAAAAAAAAAAAAAAAAAAAAAAAAAAAAAAAAAAAAGGAGCTATTGGGCTGGGGGAAAATGCAGTTTAAAGAACAGTGTAGTTTTCCTTAGTTTTATGCTACAAATATCTAAGCAGCATGCTTTTGTCATTCTGCTGGAATAGCATCCTATCAAAGTGCATTTTTTCTAGTATCTTTTGTGGCACAAGATTTAAAAATGAAGGTTTTATAGTTCAGGCACCTCACAGATCTCTCCTCCCCCTGCTTGACACATGCCCTTTTTGCAGCAAGTGATGACACTTGGGAAGGTGTGTGCTTGGGAGAATCTTTGGAGTGTGAGGCTGTGACAGCAATGTACACCCATCCAGTGTGCTCCTGGCTCCTGTGTGCCAGAAATGAGGCACCAAATGACACAGCCAGGCAGTAAGGTGCCCCAGACCTGATGTGGGCTTTTGGAAAGTGATAGAGATGCTAGAAATATGTAACAGCCAGGCCTTGCTGAAAACGTCAGAGGAGGGAACCAGATGGGTGAGTCTTATGTTCCTTGTAAGAGCCTTGACAGGTTGTGGATAATTAGTTTGTGTAGACTGGAGGCAAGCCAGCAATACCTTGGTCTAGATCCCACATGTGAGAAGTATGAGTGGGAGTTAGGGGTACCTTGTGTCTCCCAGGAACAGGCTGTATCCTACATGTAAAAAGTCAGAATTTGATCCTGTTTTTTCACTCTCATCAGGACTGTGCTGACTTTCCAAGTCCCCAAGGATACATCAAAGTCTTATGTCTGCTTGACCCAAATTGTTACTAACTCATACTTTCCATATGAAACTCACCATAAAATAACAAAAAGAAATTACTTAATTGAATATGTTTGGAGCCTAATATCAGAGGAGTGTAACAAATAGGAAACAGTCAAGCACCATACAATCAAAGAGTTAGGGAGAAGTTACAAATTTCAACACACATGCAGCTGCCTTGTGGAAAAACAATCAAACCCACTACATGTAATATGGCTATGCAACTAGAATAATTTCCATCTAGACATGGAGAAACACTTAACTTATTTTGCTTGAGATTTCCCCATTATATTTTCTAGAACTAAAAGGGCAACTGTGAAACTCTGCAGCCAAGTGATTAGTCTAAGGTCATAGAACAGGAGATCTGGAAAAACTTTGGGGTCTCAGTAATATACTTTAACCACAAGACTATCCTTCAGTCTCTTTCACGCTGACGACTTTGAAACTAGCTTTAAAAGATCCAGTGAAAAGCAAGATGGGAGTGATAGATAGCTGCACTAGATTGCCAAAGGCAACAAAAAAGATTAGAGACATGTGGGGGTATTTCTAAACAAAAAGATTAAAACCAGAACTGTTTCATTTAGAAAGGAAAACGGTAAAAGATGATGGAATTGAGGTATGTAAAATAATGAATGGTGTGAAGGAGAAATCAGATGCCCTTCATAAAACAAGAGGGCACCTAATGGAATTAAAAAAGGCATTAGATTATAAATTAATAAAGATATCACTCTACAGTTTATCTCACAGCAACCTGTGGAACTCTCAGTTTCAGGACATTGATGCAAATACTTGAGGAAGACTGAGGAAAAAAGGAAAGACTGTACACAGCCAGGAATAAATACAGATTTTTGAGTTAAAGAAAATGGTTCTTCAAAGCCATAGTTTTCCCTGAAAGAACCATCTTGCTTCCTGAGAAAGAGCTAACTGTTTTATTCCTGCCCAGAGTTCTTTCCAAACAGGAATGCTCCTGCCTACTGTTTTTCAGGAAGTCTCTTCCTTGAAACAGCATTACCAGCCTTAGAAATTCACTTTTCTGTTAATAGCAAAAAACATGTCCTTATTTTGCTTCCAGGAATCCCACGCTATTTTTGTACCAAGAGGCCACTGTAAGGAAAAGCTGGAGGATATGGAAGGTTGCACTTTCTCATTATGTCTCTCAGCTCATACCTGCAGCCATCTTGACCTCCACTGCTTCTTTCCTCCTTCTGCAGAGCCAAGCTGCAGATCCATGAAAGATTCCACCTGGATCTCGTCAGTGACCATTTCCTGAATGCCTAGAATAAACCCACTGGCCTTTTGTTTGCCCACACAGGATGGAGCCCTGCCTGCCCTAGCTCTCCCTTTTGACACTGTTTGAATTCCTCCGCTGGACTTTCACCAGTCTCCAAGGCTCTCCCTAATTTCCTCGCATCTGTGAGGAAATCTAGAGATACATGGTGGCAAACCTGCCCGTCGCTAGCAAGGCAGGAATGTCTGTTTACCTTGTGTGAGTGGTCCTTAGCGCCCGGATTATCTCTCCTTAGTGCTTAGAAAAGATTTGGTGTAATGGGTACATAATGGGCTACAGGAATGGTAACGACCTGTGAATCACTCAGCTCTGGTCCCCTGTGCTGAAGGGATGGCCCATCAATCTCTCTTAGGGCAACTTAACTTCCAGGTGAGACTTGCCTTGTTTAGAAAGCAGTGCGTATGGAGGAGAGTCGTATTTTAGCTAGAGACCCCCATTTCATTCCATTCCCTAGACCCCGGCGAAGCGGGCGCTCCTCCCTCCTTTGTCTGCTGAAGGACCTGAACTCCCTCTGTGAGTGGAGTCTCTTCCACCTAATGCCGCCGCCAACTTCAGCTCGCAGAGGGAAAAAAACCCCGTTTTAAGGCAAAATGCCCTTAGGAAGTAAACTTCCAGCTACTTCGGCAGCTCCTTTGGTTTCCACCAGTTATTCGGAGTTATCCTCTCCCCTCCCCTCCCTGCTCTCCTGGCCGCACTGAGAGGGAGCAGGAGATGTTGTTAATTGGTGAATGCCTGCAGTGCTCTGCTGCAGGAGGGGAGATGGCCCTGCTCCACCAGGATTTACAGACTGGCCATGCAGGCAAATTAGTGACTGTGTGACTGCACGATCGAGAGGGTGTTTTAAAGTTACCTTTGTAAGAAAGTGAGGAAAAGGAAAAAAAAAGGGCTTTTTGCTCATGTATCTCTCCTAAGTCTCCCCTCTCCTTCTCATAGAATGTGTTGAAAACAAAGTGAATGCCATTAAATAAATCATAGGAAAACCATAAGCATTAAAGGTCTAACTTGGAAAAAATGAAGAACTATAGAAAGAGAAATAGTTTTACAGCTGGAATGAAAAAAAAACTAAGGATTCTATGTGAGGAGCAAATCCTCCCATTGACAAAACTTATTTTCACTGATTATAAAAACAGATATTGATTTTTTTTTTTTCTGTGAAAAATTCAGTGTTTATGAAAATGTTTCTGTCAGTTGGCATTTTCCAAATTTCTATCTAAGGAACATTCAAAATAAATAGTGGTTTTCAGGTGTGAAAATTGATTGTTGACACACACACATATTTATATATACACATATATAAATGTGTATATTCTTTTAAAAAGCTAACTATTTTGTCCACTGAGACAAATGTTGATGGAAAAAACCTTAGTCAATCATAGCCAATTGGTCACAACTCAGGTCACTGAAGTACCTTTTTGGAAATATTCTCCAAGCAGCCCAGGTTTCAAAGGTCTGCACAAAACAGAGTATTACGAAATTTAAGTTCTCACTTTCAATGCTGCATCTTCTAGATAAAGCACCCCAAAGTGTTCTGGGCAACTACTGCCTAAACAGGCCCAGTTTGTATCCATGTTTATTGTCATTTAGCTTGAATAGCTACTTCTTTCCTCCCTGGGATTCACTACCTGTGTGACTTCACAGGAAATTTTCATATCAATTTACAGACTACACATTGCTAAAAAGGACATTCAAGCCTCTTCTAATCTCCTTTCAAAAGACAGACTGTCCATTCCCCAGTCATCCTTCTTGCTGTGGTTCCAGCTTAAGCTTGCCTTCCTCAAAGATCAACACTTGGAGATGCACACTGTGCTATAGATTAAGTTTCACCCGCGCCTTACACAGAAATATTAACATTTCCTCATGGAGATATTTTCCCTGGGACAACCTCCCATCATTTCTGCCTGATCCAATCACTATGCAGCTTCAGAGATCATCTGTGAGAACCGAAAGCTGACAAGTGAGGTCTGACAAAGGTCCTGCAGGGGGTAGACCTTTGTCAGGTCCTACAGCAGTAGGAGACAGTTTTGTTCCCACACCACCAACCTGTGAGACAGAGGCAACCACAATCATAGAGTCAGAAGCGGGATGCACATGCCTGTGACTCTGTCCTGCAAATCATCCTGAATTACGCCAGGGAAAATAAAGGAGAACCCAGAGATGCCTATACTGAACCTGAGGTTTGAGGCCGAACTGAGTCATAAACACAGACTAAGGGGGAAGAACCACAGATGTAAAGGTCTTGTTTGAGAATGAGAAGCAGAAAGAGCCATTAACCTGTGTGAGACAGAACTCCTTCTCCTACCATCTTCAAGCAACCCCTGCTGCTCAGAGGTGTTTTTTTTGGTTTTGAGGTTTTTTAAGGCTGTTCCTTACCCATGAGTGCACTGGTCAAGGAAGACTAGTTGAGCAAAAGCCACTAAATAATCTGTCAGGATGAGCTGCCCTTTGCCCCAGCAAGCACTCCTAAACTTTGTATCCCTCACCCTCAGACTTGGGCTGTGTACAAATCCCCTGCAAAGCCGCGCCCGCACCAAGCTGCCAACCACATCAAACCTGCCTTGCATCGCCACTGGGGGTTGGAGCCAGATGAGGAGCTGTCAGGAAGGGGTTATCAGGTGAGCCATTCCCTTCATAAACACGGGATTAGGACTGAGCTTCCTACAGCATCAGCTTTGGCTCGTTTGGATATGGGATGTTGGTCACTTGATTTCTGGATTAAAAGCATGATTAAAATACACATTAGAGAACCCAAGATTATTAAAGCCACAGCATACATCATCAATATGGAATGTGGTAATGGCATTCACTTCAAAATTTTTTTGAAGGTGTTATCAGCTAGGAAGATAGTAGCTACTCCCTTCTCCTGCCTATAGACATTGTCTATCATACATATTCAAGTTAATTTACCAAAGAAGTAGAGAAAAAAAGAGATCTCTGCCTGCAGGACTAGTAAAGGTGGGCAAAATAAAAATAAAGATGTACATTTTATACTTGTCTCCTTCTAAAATCAAACTTCTTTCTTAAAAAAATTGTATTCCGTGGAAAGCTGGACAACAGAAATCTCTATTTTAACACCAGAAAACAAATTAATGCTTTGTGAAACAACACAGAAGTCAATGGCACTATACCAGAGATGAATTTTATCCAGGCTGTAAAAAGAAAACATAAATGCAACACAGACCAACAGAAAATATTCCATTTAGAGTAAGAATTATGTTTCTGTCAGAAAAAGAAACAACAACTAACTAAATTTATTTCCTGGAAGGAGATCCAACTTGGCTCTACTGCAAGAGCGTAAAAGGATCCAAAATAAGTAACAGCAGGCATCTCCGCTAAAATTTGCTTCTGATCAACATTATTTTTCCTCTGGAACAAGAGAAGAGTTGAACACGTACTGCAAGTGAGGCACAGTAGTTTACTGCACAGAACATGAGAAAGGAGGCTAAAGCTCTGGCATTTAAAACTCCGCTCAGCCAGGGAGCCAGTACAAGGTCTTAAACCACATGCCCTCTGTGGAGCTACTTCCCAACTAAATGCTTTCTATTGCAGACATACAAGCTCAAATTGGAGGGGGGAGGGGCTGGAATAGCCTTAATTACACCCAAATTCTACTCCTGCTTCCCCACACATGAGAATGTCAGGTCAGACCCTCATGGTAGTGATGTCACCTCCCTGAAGTATCAGCATCTTACTAAATTCGTCTGATGACAGAAAAGGAGGAACTTCGTATTGTGCTTTAGTGGTGGCAGTTTGTACATACCAGCACACATTAATAAATGAAGAGTAAAGCACCACAACCACACTCTGTACATCTGTGTCTGCTTCATGGTATCCTGAAAATATTTCTAAAATAGCTGGAATATAGAAAGCAGAAATTATCATTCTTTCCCAGCTAGGCTCATGTGAAATGCTATCTGACTGTGACTGGCAGATTTGGTATTTTGTTAATTGTGAGAGACCCCACTTTGAATAATGTACAAACATTTGTTATGATCAGTGAATATTTCCCTTCACATCACATTTTCTCCATACCTAAACTTCCCATAATCCAATAAAGAGCCTGTGTGAGCAAGTCCTCTACATGCAGCCTTTCCACTACACCGGGAAAGCCTGGCTGCTTTTGCATACGATGTTCATGCAATTTTTCATGTCTGCCTGAGTGAGATCTGGAATGAATGGAAGTTTTCCTCATGCAAAATCTTACGGCGTTCATAGGGTGTTCCAACATAAAACTGAAGGTTTCATTCAGAGACACCTAGTAAGAAATGCTTCTCAGAATGCAGCAAAAAATCCTACACTAGACATGAGGAAATCGTACATTAAAAAACCCCACAATATCAAAACCCAACTAGGGAACTACGCTGAGGTGACAAATGAAATTGTGATGGGAAAAAAATTTATGAATAATCAAAAGCCAACTGAGTCCCAAAGTTTCACACTAATGTGTCTTTCAAAAGTGGATGTACACCAAATACCCCCCCCGCTAAAATCTTGCATCTAATTCACTCATGGTCAAAACGGAATTTACATTAAGTCAGTGTTTCTTAGGGGCAGAGGAGCACATAAGGTCCAAACTTGACTTAAATCCAGAAGAATTCCACTGAAATCAATGGTTACAGCAGTGCAAATCAGCAAGAGATCTAAATCTGTCCTAGCTGATTCCAGATCTATCTTTTATTTGCTATATGGCTTCAGGCAAGTCAGTGACCTTCTTTTTATTTCTCAGTTTCTCCATCCGTAAAATGGTGATAATATTGTTGTAATACATGAAGATTGGGGGGACTAATTAGTTCTCTAACACGGTCTGGATATGGAAATTTCTCGGGATCAATGAGTTTTAGTCACCTCCATCATCTTTATTGACTCATTATAACCTTAATACTTGGCTTTTTGCTTGCTTGCATGTTTCTCTTGTAAAAACCACAAGCCATAGCCTGGTATCCTTATTCAAGTTTTATGCTATTTACTTCCATCGGAGGATTCACATGAGAAAACCGAGTACAAAATTTGGAATTGGCCTCAACAACGAATGGTGAGGCTGTTTCAAACAAAACTCATAAATCACTGCATGAAATTAATGCCGTTTACCTTCGTTTTCTCAAGAGCACAGTTTATTAACTGATGCCCAACCAACCAGGGCACAGACAAGAAAGTCACAAATGTTTCTTCACCCTTATTTGAACAAGGGACGCTGCACTGGCATTTCAAGGGACAGCTGGTTTTGTTCAAAGAGTTAAAGCGGGGAAACAAAAAATAAATAACGAAGAACAACCCAACCTGAAAACACCCTGACGTCTGACAGCTCTGAGAGGGACCTCTAGCGTGTGCTAGAACACTTTGTGTTGTGCTTCGGGCGCGATTAATACACCAAAATCACCGCAGTCATTTTGAACGGGTAAAGGGAAGTTCCGCGGGCCGAGCATCCTTCGGCGTGCCCTG
>VWZU01004240.1:30776-64723 GCA_013397095.1 Sterrhoptilus dennistouni
GTGGAAGCGAGAGGCGCCCGAGTCCCTCCGCTCCGCACCCTCCGCTGCAAACAACAACAATCCCGAGCAGCCCTTACCTGGAACGTCGGAGCCGCCAAAGTATCCCTTTTTTTATCTTTTTTTTTTTTTTTTTTTTTTTTTCCCCCCTTCCTTTTTAAAATTTTTTTTTTTTTTTTTTTTTTTTTTTTTTTTTTTTTTTTTTTTTTTTTTTTTTTCCCTTTTTTTTTTAAGATAAACATTTAAGGCATATGGGATNCTTTCTTCTTTCTCCCCTTTTCCCCCCCTCCCCAACTCACACTTCCGATATTTCTCTCTCCCGGCAGCGGTCTGCTCTCCTCGCTACACCAGAGAGAAATGCAATAGCTTGGCTAAGGTAGACAGAGCAAAATACAGAGAATAGTTGCTCCAGGGCTTTGAAACCCCTCAAGGCAAGGATCAGGATACAATTAGCTCATGTCTCTACCTCCAGTCTGAATCAATCTCCGAAATAAAAGTTAAATTAAATTAACTGATCACACGGGCATAAAATTGATCTCCTTCGAAACGTGCATATAGAAAGATAGATGTATATATATATATCGCGTGTATTTTTTTTCGGAATTTTTTGGTGGAAAAAACAGTCTCATTCCAGCCTACAACTTGCTTTTTACTCTCCTCTTGCACAGAAAAGCTGATTTTAATCGTTGTGATTAGTTTTGATGTAACGTTTCCGCGGGCGATTTCTGCAAATGGATGGAGTGTTTCTTTGCCAGAAGAGGGAAAAGCAGCAGATGATGATAATTATAAGGATTGTTGGTTGTTTCTTTCTTTCTTTCTGTCTCTCTCTTTCTTTTTATTTGTATTTAGATCTGTCTCTTTACTTTCCCGGGCTGACCTGACATTGCCGTTGCACTAAGGTCGCACAACTTGTTGATTAGGATCACCTCCCGTTTTGATCGAGGGATATGGGATAATTTGGCAGTGGAGCAACACATTTTCTGTTCCCTTGGCTATATAACTTCCCAAATGACGTGTATAAAAATAAGCACATGGAGTCTGCTTTGCCCCAATCAAGTCTGAATCAATGCCTGGGGGTGATACACAAACTCATTTCAAATGTTCAACCATGCAGAATTGCAAAAAGATTGAAGGAGTTGCACTGCATTTTTAAAATTTTTATATATGTGTCTATCTATATTTATTTTTTTTTAAACAGCAAAATTAAAAGAAAACAAATCCGTGTAAGCAAATCCAGGAATTTACCACTTAGGTTCGTGTGACATCTCTCCAAATGCTACTAACTTTCCTTCTCCAATTACCCAATTACAATGGAGCCTTGCCTTTTTCATTTTCTTTATCCCGCAGTTCGCAGCTGCCTTCTCCTGAAGATAACGAAACCGCGAATAGACAAATCATTTACAAATCTTATTCTTGGTCACTTTTCCCTTATTCTACGTTTCTTCGCCTCCCACTCCGCGGTTTATTGCTTTGTTCAAAGCTACTGTGCAGAGAAGCTGTATTAATTTGTTGTTGTTCTTGTTAGAGTGGACTATTTTGTCATAAACCCACGGGTCACCTCCCATTAGTGTCACATCCTCGCTGTAGACTTTTGTGAAACGTTATGTTTCTAAGCACTTCACAGTCCATTAATTCAGGGACTTTACTGACGTTTCTTAGGAGAAAGACCAGGCTACGAGGCCAAAACTACCCAGTAAAGCCCCCGAATAGAATCAGACTTGTCCAGAGAATATCTGCAATTAGCTTTTTATGAAATGTTTTTTAGCATTTTAGAGAAAGTAACACAAAATATAAGAATCTCCTTTTCTCCTACGGCAGCTGCTGCAGCCTAAGGAATGACTAATTCTCTTGCTTAAAAACACATCCAACCCAATGCATTCTTTTTGGTTTTCCTCTTTTCTTTAAGTGATGAGCCTAATAACATGGTAGGACTTTTTATGTAGGAATCTCGCACCATTTTCGAATGCTTTGTCATTCTGTTGTAAGGAGAACAGATAGCTTAATTAACCAGGAATGGCTGACAGAAATTAAGAAGGAAAACTAGAGTAATCACAAGCTGCTTACATGCTCCAAGAAACGCGGCTTCATCTTCAAATTCTATTTTTAATATTCTTCCAAAAACTAGTAGCACACAAGAGGAAGAACTCCCCTCAGCCATATGTGGCTTCCTCAGCTGGGTTGTATGAAACAGGATCATTGCAACCCTTACTAATGTTATGCAGCTCCAGCACAGTAATTTTAAAGTACTTAAAGCTGGTTCAACAATTTAAAGGTTCTCATGGTTCATCAGTTCATAGTAAAGAAAAGTTTCAGTTTTCCATCCAGATGAAATAAAACCTTACATAAAGTCCAGTACACCTGTGTCGTGACCTAACTTTATTTCTGTATTACAATGTGTCAACACAAAAAAAAATTGTTATGGCCTGTGTATGTGACTTTTAAATGCTTCACTGCTCTTCTCTTTCTAATAAATAAATAAAGCCATGCCAGCAGCCTGGCACTCATTAGCGACCTGCATAATACAGAGAAAAATAATCAGTAAAGGAACAAACTTTAATTTCAAGCTAGAAAATGCCTATTATGGTGAAAGGTGAAGAAAAATAGCAATATAGCATCCTTTAAAAATATGAAAAATATCCTTGTACAGTTATTTTACCTGCAGCAAAGAGTTTATCAAATGATGTCAGCACTAGATAAGAAAAGGTATATTTTCTCATAAAGTAAAAAATCATATTATTTTTTACCTTAAGGAGGCTCATTTGGTAAAACTTTCTTCTCCAAGACAGAAAATTGTGGTTTGAAGTGGGATGGGGTAAATGCCCCTGGGGGCAGCTGCAAGCCCTTTTGGGTAGATATTGCTGCCTCAGTTTGTCCACTATCATATCAAGATGGGAATGCAGCCTGGTTCTTCCCTCTACACGGGGACCCAAAATATAAAGGCACATGAATAAAATGGAGATTTACCCAAAGAAGTCGATATTAACTGCTCCACTGAAGTACTATCTGCATCTCTTTTCACATGCAAATGAAACGTTTCCATACTAAGTCCCCAGAAGAGAAGAGAGACCCTGGCTCTGGTTATTCTTTCTTCTCGCAGTTTGCAGTGTCCTCAGCCTTCACTGCCTAAACTCAGGCCCGAGTTTACTACTGATGAGGCCAAACTCTGATCTAGGGATGTATTTTGACATTGATCATGTTCACTAGATATAAATACAACCTCTACAGGCTGCCACTTATATCTAAATAAGATAGCAGTGTTTACCTTTATTAACTGCTGGGAGGTAATTTGCATACAAAGGAGAACACATTAAACCAAATTCTGTTCCATTTTACTTGGAGTTATCTTTTTTTAAACAGGTTTATATAAACTACAACATGTTTGTGCATTATGAATATTTTACTGATGCTGAATAGCAACCTTAATGAGCTCAAACTGAGCTTAATATTTGACTTCTGAATTTTTCCTCAAATCATCACCTGTTCATAATTAGCCTCTGGAAAACTACAGTAGATTTTCCACATAATTTTTAATATTAACAGTTTGGAAAATTGCAGCTTTTGAACAAGCAGGTTTTCTAATGGCTGCAGATCATATGTGTCCACTTGCTAAAGGGCATTATTTCTGATTTAGCTATAATCCTGTCTGGAAACAAGTACATTGGCTCTTCTCAGGAAGGCCCTCTTGTCAGCTTGACCTCTTTTAAAAAGTTCCTTCCTGCAGTTCATGGGCTTCATGTGTGCTGCAGTCTTGTTTCAAGAATACTGAGAAAAGCAGCTTAGTGTGGAAATATAAAGCTAGCAACAGTTGCCTGCACTAGATGTTTTGTCAGCGGCTCTTTATTCATTTGAGAAAAATAGAAGGAATTTTACATTGCATTTGAATGGAGGAGATTTATAAACACAGTTTTTCCAGATACGTTTTCCCCAAGGAGTGTTAAAAATAATGTGTATTTTTCTTTTTTACCAGCAACATTTTGATGTAGTATTTGAAGAAATAGATTTTTTTATTTAGCTGTGAAATGGACTGAACAGTGTGAAGCCTACCAAACAGTGGAGTAACCTAAGCAACATCATCCCGTCTGCATTTGTGAGAATAACAGGGTTTTAGATCTTCTACAGGAAGGGAACTGAACTTGAGCAGCAACAGGTGCTTCTGCCATGTTTCTACATAGTCCTTGTGTGCTGCTTGCACTTATGTCCTTTTGCTGCAAGTTAAAAATGAAGAAGTTGAACAAAACTACTTCTACATCCCACTACACTTCCTGGTTATGTGGTTGTCCCTGTGTTAGGCAATGCAAATCCATACAGAAACAGAAGGAGTGGTGGATTTCCTTGTGGATCCCTTAGCTCCAGCCTCATGTCATGACCAGGTATGACAGTTCTGCCTGCCAGTCACTGTAAGAGTGTAATGTTTCTCTCTGTATCCCAGCACCAAAATCTCTTGTACAGCAAGCTCCATCAGTTGTCTGCTTCAGAGAACAACACCAGACTTGCTGAGTCTAAGGTGTCCCACTAGAATGGGACATCAAGCTCATTTTTATAATTGGTATGAAAACTCCCAGAGTGAACTTCCTTCTTGAGAAACATACATTTTTACAGAAGGAGTGTGCAGAACTCTTCTGGGAGCTTCTTGCTCCCTTTTGAAGCTGTGGATAATCTTGCAGGCTGCATTGGCAATCAAGGGATCACAGAGAATTTCCACAGAAACCTCTCTTCAGGTTTTGGGGGCTGTTCTGTGAGTGTCATTTGGAAGCCTTCAGCACTTCTAAATCTCTCTGTCAGCAATGGAGGCTAGAGGTGCTAAAATCTCTAGCAAATCATGATGCTTGTGGATAGGTTAAAAAGGTTAGAGTATTGCCTTTGAGGGTGTAGGATTGAAAATGTGAACCCTGGTGTCATTGCCTCCTATGTGCATATGCATTTATAATTAACTTTGGGAAATTCTCTGCATTTCTCTTCCCTCTCCAGTTCTTCTTTCCCCTGAGGAACAGCTCCTCTGCTTGCTTGGTGATTGCAGAGGCTTTCTGGGGGACACAAGGGGATAGTACCACACTCGCTTTTTTCCTGCCTTCAGATATTTCTGTACAGAAAACCTGTCTCTGCTGCAAAATAGGTGAGAAAGGACCCATTCTACACAACTTGTCAGGGCAGAGGCAAGTCAGAGTTCACTTCTGCTCCTGCTTTTACTCTGCCTGGATTTCCCCAATGCACATTGGAAACCTCTACTCCTCACTGCAAGCCAGATTTTTTTTTCAAATTAATCAATACCCTTTGCAACAGGATTAATGCACTCTTATGGTTCCTGTAAGCGTTTCTGGGCTGGATCACGTGAAATACCAGCAGGGTGAATATGGAAGGAGCTTCAGTTGGTCTCGCTGTTCAGAGAGACTGTGCAGAATTCAGAGCATAACTGATAATGTATCTCATGAGATTGTACAAATTGCTCTAAGATCGTTCCAATTTAACTGCTCAACTCATTCTAATTAAAGACTACGCTGAGGAAAAGTGGGTAAAATGTGCTTTTGTGGGTATGTGTGTGTATGTTGGGGGGAAGGGAAATCAGTAAGGAGAAAAATAAGCATTTTATTAACTTGTTTTGCTGTTTCATATTTCAACAGCCTATAACAAAAAGCGTGGTTTCTACAGGTAGTATACTCTGCCACACTCTCAGTTCATCTAGTCCAGAAACACTCAGTTTTACTTTGTGGTCCTATTGCCTGAGCCAGAGCTGCTCATGAGAAGCCCTATAATACAAAGGAAGTACCTTCAGGGCAGCATAGAAATTTATGTTAGTGTATCTCTTTGTGCATTCTTTGGGTGTCAGAATGTCTCTGCATTCCTACCTGTAAAAATTATTCCCTGAGCACACCTATATACACAGACACAATGAGCAGAGGTATTTGGTGTTGTTAAATAATAAAACGCACCAACAACCTTCCCTCGTGGATTTTTAACATTAAAACCACCATTCTCAGAAGTGTTACTCAAGTGTACCTTGAGATTTCAGAAAGGAATTTGACATTGATGTTGCAGCTTTTTCTTTCAACAGAGATATATTTCTAAACACTCTCCTCCAGAAAATGTGTGATTCAGCATAATATGGAAACACATTGAGATCATTATTTGAAGTATGAATTTCTACCCAAGAAACCATCCTACTGAACTGAGGAAGTATTTCAGAGGGACACACAATACAGCTGCAAGAGAAACTCAGACTGTGAAATCTGGATTTGTGTCTATGTTTTGAATAGCCCAAAGTCTGGGAGTGGGTATTATCATCTGGGATTTTCAAGGAGCTGATCTGGATAAAGAAAAGGGCAGATCACAGAATATGAATAGGACTGTGGCTTCATCCACCCTTGAGAATCAGTGTATTCCAAGTCTTTAGACTTACAAATACTTCTTGTAAGGAGTGACCTGCAGGTTTTGGAATGAGACTTATTTTCTAGACTCATTGTAGAGTAAGTGTACCTTGTCAAAAGGATATTTGAAGGAGATGCTCACTACCCTTCTGCTAAAGAAGCAGCAAGTGTCTGAAACAATCCCTTTCCAAAGCAAAAGCATGTTACTATTCGTATTATATTTATGTGTGACTTTACGCTTTCAACCTTATACATGAGCTTTGATAAACTGATGTTAGCATATCCTGTCTTTTCTTTGTAGAAACAGGAATCTGTGAAAAACCGTGGTATTTTTCTGTTTTGAATAATTTGGAGAAATCTACTTTTAAATCAATAATGTTTTTCTCCCAGCCACTCCCTGAAAAGCAACATATTTTCTCATACTGATTTTATATCACTGTAATTTTCTGAGTTTGCAGGGAATTACATGACCTGGGCTATTCTGGCCACACTTGATGAATGAATTTATGCAAAGGAGGGGAGTTGCCTAAATGTTAAGGTACTGCATGTTTCCTTCTTGGTTCCTATATAGTGTATATATCCCAGCTGCAGTTATAAGGGTTATTTTCATGTTTTCTTAATGTCTCACTACCTCTTTTTATGTAAGAAAAATGTATATAGTAGGTAGTGATAGGCCACAGTAGTTTTTTGTGTAATGATAGCAGTCAGGGATATGAGCCTTGTGGCCTCATCACAATCCATATTTGTTAATTTCTTGGTCAAAACCAGTGGCTTACCAGAAGCTCATAGATATTTTGATCCTTGCCCTGCTGGTCCTATCACAGCTGCTAGAGGGACATGAAGAGACCTACAAGTTAAAGAGGATTTTAGTTGACTGCCTGTGAAAATAAACACAGTCACATCTCCTAAGGCAGAGGCTGAAAATGTCTGCCAGGGAAAAACGTCCATCTGGCAAAACTCTCCCTCTCATGCCACAGTCACTGAAAATTGCTGTGCTTGTTCACGCAAAGGCAACACTGCCATGCACACCTCCAGGCAACCTTTCTCCATCCCGACCAGCAGAAGACAGATGTTGAGAGAAGTCCTTCCTGCTAGACTGCTCTGGGGTTTTTTTGGTGGTATTTCTTCCAGTTTTCAGCCTTCTAGCAAGCAACAGAACCATGGAGAGTACACAGGAAAGGGGACCTTCTAGAAGAGAAAGGACATGATGATCACCAAATACAGATCCAGAGACAATTCAAGGAAGGTGGCACAAAAGAGACATCTCAAAAGTAAGAACACATCAGCAGGAAAGCATTGCTGCCAAGGTGACATCTATGCTGGGAACACTCCCCTGACAGATAGAAGAGCAAACAGTGCTGGCAAAGACTCAGTGGCTTGATGTAGTTGGCATAGTTGCTGGTGCAGGGAAGGGAGAAGGGCTTATGCCAAGGCAGCTGATTGCCTCCTCCTTTCCCTGCAATTACACGACCTGTGTGCACTGATAGATACTCCAAAGTGAAAAATGACTACTGCAAATACACCCACCCTGCCAAAGGTGGCTTATCCCTCTGTGTTCTGAACTTCTCTTCTGTAGGAAAAAATGCTACTAATGCAGCAGCAGCCACCTTTGCTCTTATGACAGCCAATAGAGAAAAGCAGTTCTCAAAATGATTAGGAGGGATCACAAATGCTCAGAAAATACTCCTTTGTCTGGTGATTTTTTTCCACACTTATGAATGTCTTGGCTGTGATATTGTCTCTTGATTTCTCTCTTAGCTTTTGTTTCCAATTTGCCTTTTAAACTCAGTGGTCAGCTAAACCACCCACACTGATGCCTAGGAGTGATCCTCAGTTATTTCTCTATGCTATCATACAGATAAGACATGAAAATGTACTGGTTGTGACTGTGCAGCAAATTCAAGCCAAACTTAAATCAAAGTAAAGGCTATGAGGTCACATAAAAAAGCCTGCCAAAGTTTATTCCCTTATAGTCATTCAAGATAAATTTCATTTGATCATCAGTCATCCCCAAATTCAGGATACACCAATGCTTTTCAATTCCTCTCAGGCTTCTCAGTTCTCTTCAATGGCATAGGACAATGAGTATCAGCAACTGTCACTCACTCATTGTTTATTTTCCTCTGCCAGCTCTCTAATGCAAACACTCATTGAGGGAGGTTTTGGTGTCCTCTTTGGAAGCACTTAATTGTCCTTTCTCAACAGCAGCCACGCCCAAAACCTGCAGGACCTGGGCAGGTCCTGGGATCCCTTAATAGTTGAGAAAATGGAGTTGGAGTGTGCAGCCTTTTTCAGGAACAAGCTGAACTAAACTAAGTGGAGTCTGTGTCAAAACTGGAGTAATTTTTCTTCTGTTTTTTATTTTCTGGTCATGACTTCCCAAGAAGCTAAGTGACCCTGTTTCCCTGGGAGAATCTGGTGAACACTCTTTCAGCTGCTTTGCAAACATTGACTAACTAATCCATGCAATACCCCTCGAGATAGGAAAACGAGGCTGAGAGATTATATGACTTGCCCAAAGCCACAGAAGGAATAAGTGTCAGGCGTATTATGAACAGGGCATATAGATCAAAGGAAATACAATGAGCACTCAGGAGTTCCTGTCTCCCAGTCTGCTTTTTACAACAGAGAACAACACTACTTTTCTACTGTATAGCTTTTACAGGATTTTTTTAGTAAAGAATCTTGTCAAAAGCTTGAAGGAAATCCAAATAAATCATCTTAACTATACTGTATTGGTGTGGATGACTTCTGTTTGTGAAAGGAATTTACATGCTCACTGGATTTCAGTGAGAAATGATGTTGTAAGATCACAAAGGCACAATGTATTTCTCAAGTAAAAGTTAATACAACAACCTTCCTCTATGGTCTTAGCTATACAGCTGCAGGATTTCTCTTTATGTATGTGTTTTCAGTCTTCCTAACTAACTTAGTTGCAAAACTTTACTAAGTGAAAGACTTAAGTAGCAACCTTCCTTGTAATGAATGCTTGGCTTTCAGTCACAACACTTCAGGAAATGAGGAACTTACAAATAGATGTGTACCACACACCACCCTTCTGGATTTTTTTGACAGTTACTTGGTACTTCAGGGTCTTGTATATCCTAAGAAAAAGTCATTTTCATGGCAACAGTATTTCTTGTCAAACTGAAGTCAATAGCAAAGTTTCTACAGATTTAAATAGCCCAGGTTTGTACTTCTCATTCATATCTTGATCTCAAATGAATTTTACTGTGGAGATCATATCACAGATCCAAAGTGTAAGCTTTTGGAAACAAACATACTGCAATTTCATTTTACCTTTAGTACTGGGAACAAATACTACCTTTTTTTCAGGCTTTAAAAATTACTTGGCTTATGAGAATCTCTTTAGAGGAGTAGTAATACTGAATAGTAGTAGTAGTAATACTGAATTCAGTAATACTGAATACTCTTCTGTGTATATCTGTATGTGTGCATGAACACATATATATCTATCCGTGGGAAGCAGAGTCAAAGCTGTGCACAAACCCCCTCCATTTCCTAATTTTAAAATGATGAACTATACAATCAATGCTTTATTCAGAATGGCTTTCTCCAACTGAGTTTTGAAAAAATATTTTTAAAGAAAGTCGGGACAATCAGAAAGACTGCTGGGCAGACTGTGGAGACAATTTCAGGAAGATGTGTAAACACCATAGTCTTATATTGCTGAGCTGGATCACAGACTGCCTGGAGGCTCTCTCGAGGTCCTGGTGCTCATTACCCGGCTCAGCCACTGGGTGTTCCTGGGTGACTGCAGATGGCAGCCACCCTCCATCAGTGATGGGAGGTGGCACGTTTCCTGATCACTGTCTGGATTTGATCTCATCTTTTCAAATTTTCTAAATTTGACTTGCTGGATTCTGCAGGTACTGAAATTTGATTGCCTTTTACTGTTTCTTTTTAGCTTGGAAATGCCAATCAGATCCTCATTAGAGAGACTCCTCACAATACCTGAATATTGTGCTCAATGTTGGGCTCCTCATTACAAGACATTGAGGTGCTGGAGTGTGTCCAGAGAAGGGCAATGGAGCTGATGAAGAGTTTAGATCACCACGCTCATGAGGAGCAGCTGAGGGAACTGGGGTACAAGGAGAAAAGCAGATTCAAAAAGGGAGACTTTATCTCAAATTGCACCAGGGTAGGATTAGATTGGATATTAGGAAAAATTTCTTCACCAAAAGAGTTGCCAAACACTGAAACAGGTTGTCCAGGGAAGCAGTTGAGTTAAATACCTCACCATCCCTGGAGGTATTTAAGAGACGTGTAGATGTGGCACTCAGGGTTTAGGGGTAGACTTGGAGGATTAGTTGGACTCAATGATCTTAAAGGTCTTTTCCAACCAAAATGATTCTATTCCATGATTCTACAGCAACAAGTTCATTCACTGGTTTTAAGAGTTTTATTTTGCCCTTCAGTCCTGCTTATTCTCTTGCACTCTTGGCACAAGTGCAGTGATACTCAGCACACATTTAAATGCTTTGATGAACTGGGGCCTAAACCCTCCATCTTGTGCTGATTATTACACTGATTTTTTTTTTATTACACAAAGTGGCAATTAAAATTTGCTTTTTGGAAAAATTAGTTATTTTTGACATTATTGTTAGGACAGACATTCATTTGAGCATACTTACTACTGTATGACTTGACAGAAATGCATGTTTTGTTCCTCCAGCACAAAGTGAAAATAAACAGCAGCAAAAGGAAAACCCCTTGCTTGTGGGGATGCTGGTGCTTCCAGAGTGTCTGGGTCATGATATTTCAGAAAACTTCTTCTCCCAGCCAGTCATACAAAATAAGCTGGCAGTAGGTAAAATAGTTGCTGTCCTTGCTGTGCTGAATTTTTCAGGTAATTCTGTACCAGGTTGCCTTTGCCTGTATGCAAACCATTCCTTCTAATGTCACTTGCTACATCATTTGAGCATAATGTTTATAATATACCTGGATTCGTACATCTCTTAGCTACGATGTTTAAATAAACACAGTCCCTACGTGGTTGGGAGAGGGGACGGGGAGTTGTTTTTGTAATTGGTTTGTTTTTTTGGGACTTTGTTTTGGGGTTTTTTTCAGTTTCTCAATGCCAGGTTATACCCTGTGCATTCACGGGGTAAATGCCCAAACCCTACAGTTGTATTTAGTTTTGGTTTGCTGAGCTTCATTTCAGTTTTGAGAAGACTCTCAAAGGTAGGTGATGTCATGCCACCCCAGGCACATTTTGGCAGGTGCTGGCACAATTTCCAGGACTCCTGGGGCCTGCGGTTCCCCTGCAGACATGGGCAGGCCTTTCCATTGTTTCTGCCTCACTGGGTTGAGAGCTTAGCTGGCTCACCTTGCTTCCTAATCATACATTTTTTTGGTTTTCTGCTGTGTTTCCTAGCTGGAGAGCGCAGTTCTCTCACTATTTAACTGAGTATCCTGGGTGCCAGTCATTGCCTCCTTAGATTTGCCTTCTTAACTCCTGCTTACAAATGACATGAACTGAAAATATCTGAAAGGTGGACAAACAGATCTTAACTGTGTGGATACAGAGTAAGACAGGTAGGTGTAAGAAGGAAAATTTTGCTCTTGCATGAGTTTGATCAATTTGCCATTTGATTTGTTATTCTGATACCAAAGCCTTTAAGGGAGAAAGAGGTCTCATCTGGTTATACTCGGCTGACTCCAGCAGTGATTTGTTTACTAAGTTGACAATACCTTTAAATTTGGATAACACCTCCCTTGTGAATGAGAATAATACACCCAGTGTGAATGTGTAAGTGTTGCTTCATCCCTCACTGTCACAACTGCACTGATGACATCTTCCAGGAATCAACAAAATCATCTTGGATTTACCATGAAGATTCACATGGCAGGGAGCTAGTGCAGGAAAGGGACAACAGCACTGCTACAACTCAAGGCCAGTGTGTGTCCACAGCATTTTGCTTTCCTGGAAATGTATAAATAATTGTTAGATGATTTTATATTTTAGGATGAAAAAAACCCAAAAGTAAGATCCAGCTACCTGGTAAGTGCTTCAGGGTAATGGCGAATGCAGGATGCAGCCCTGCAGGATGGAACAGCCTCATGCCTGGTTCGTGTCAATGACAACACAAGGTTGTCAGCACCGTCAGCTCTATCACTAAGCACCATCAAGCCAATAAAAGAAGGGATTCCTCTCCTGGTCTAAGAAAACAGCTCAGTGTATCTCTTTCAGATGCCTGACACTTTTGATTGCCTGTCACATTGTTTCTGATATTAAGATACAAATATTAGTTCTTAATTGAGAGTGATTGTGTGAAAGGACAATGAGAAAATAACTGTCTCAGAGTTAGCTCACTGACCAGGGATTACAGCACCAGAAATGCAGATTTGTGGCTTGCTTCATAACAGAGGGGCAAGAGAAACCAGATTGAAAGTAAAATCTTGTAAACACAATAAAAAATGCAGTTAATATAAGCGCTGCTTTTAGTTGAGCTGAGATCTTTGTTCCAAAGTGAAGTAGCTCACAAGAAATTAAATCAAAAGAATTACGAAACTATAGAGTTCCCTTTAGATGCTCCTGTTCTTCTGGGCCAAAACCTCAGAAGGCATCAGCACCCTCTGTAAATGAATCATTCATAATGATCCTGCTTTTACTTTTATTTTTGGTATCCTAATAAGTTAAATCAATTTAACATTATTTACACAGGCACACTGTAAATGAAATAGTCAGATTTATTTAATCTGAAGATCTGGCCCATTATTATCTACGTTAAAAAACTCTGTGTGGAAAGAATCTTCACAATTCTTGTCATTTTCCAAAATGAACTTAAATAATGAAGTGTGTGTGTGTGAAAAGAAATAGAGAAGAAAGGAAGAATGAGCATCTTGATAATTAGTCTTGTCCCCTTCTCTCCAGCCAGACTATCCTTAACATTCCTTTTTTAGAAGATGCAATATTAAAATCTTCCAAAGCAGCCTGCTCTAATTATCCAGTGGAATTTACTGTATAGAAACTGTGTAGTTTTATAGTGGAATCTACAGTGTGATCATAAACCAGCCTTGCTGTGTCCTAAATTTTACGACACAAAGATTGCTTGAAGGAATAACCCCTTTTGTTTGGCACATTGGAGCCCAGATTGCCATGACTATGGCTCATGTTTTGTTCATGTGTATACATATGTATATATTTTCACTTTCCGCTTCTTTTCATCTCTCTTGGAGCACTGAGGCTTGTGTATTCACTAGTTTTAAATTTCTGCAGTAGAGGAGCTGAGGAGTTTGCTTTTTATTTTTTCCCCCCCTGTTTGTTCCCTGAACTCTTCCTGCAGTTTAACAAGTCAAATACAAAACACGGAGGGGGGAATAAACATCCACATGATGGTACCATGCGTGGTATGGCATCATTGATTGGATATACTGCATTGGAACATCACACAAAAGAGCCTGTAACGAAAAAAAATCAGTTGCCTGAAGCTTTGCACTTTCAAATTAGGCTAAAGAGGTTCCCCTGATAACCAGCAGTGTTGAAGCTTTCAGTATTATTTAGCTGCTCTGGTATCAGTAACAGTTTTCAGCTTGAAGAACCTGGAGACCCAACGCACTGCTAAGGTAACCCACCTGCCCTCTCAATACTTTGGGATCAAAAAGTCTATCTAAAAATCTCCAGTTTGCCAAGCATAACTGGGAGCAAATGCAACTCTCCCTTCTTCAACACTATCTCCGTCTGTGCAGCCTATTTTGCATCAAAAGATCCATTTGAAAGTAGAGATCCCTTAGAGCTAAATATTCTAAACTGACAGAAGAATTTCTAGTGGCACACCAGCCTAGAGCCATATTTTTATGAGGACATCACTTTCTATTTCTAAGCTTCAGTATGCACTCATGCTTCCTCATTGCCAGGAGCCATGCCACATCAAGTTGCCTCCTCCCAGCTTTTATGTTTTGGTTTTTTTGTTGGATTTTTTTTTTTTTTCATGGAGTCCAGTTTTCTGCCTAATTTATGGCTATCTCCTTGACAAATTGTCAGACACCTCTGTCACTAGGATGGAGGTGTCCTGGTGTGGCACAAGCCAGAAAGGACATTGTAGGTGTCATTAAAAAATTTATATGGGACAACCATTTGTAAGTCTGATTAGTCTTGAATCTTGGGAAAGATTTTAAAACACCCCAAAACCCAGACAGGGTATGCAGTATTTAGTCCTTAAGTATAAGATAGAAACTCGCAACAAACAAGAGCTTTAAGTTCATGGGGCTGAGGCTGAATTTCTTGGCACTTCACAGTGCTGCAGTGAAGGGAAGCTGTGCTGGACCCTTGGCACCAGCAATGCTCTGCAGAGCTGCCCTTGGGTTAGTCACCTGAGGGCAAGGCTCTGGACTCCCTGTGTGTCTTATTCAGCACTGAGCAGGCTGCTTGCACTTAAATAAACTGCCACGGCTTCAGTGCCTGGCTAGAGCCTGGCGAGTCACACTGCTGGGTTTTGAGAAACAATAATGGGCCTTCCTCAATTTCATGTCGTGGGAAAACACTGCTTTTACAGTAATGAAGCAAATTTTTTTCCCCAGTGGAAAGGCGTCAGGGTTTAGCTGCTCCTTTGCAGCGTCAGGGAGTTTAACATTTGCTAAAATATTCTCAAGGACTAGCACAGGATTTCAGTCTTAAAAATTCCACATCCATCAAAGAAGGTAGGAATTTTTATGTTAAAAGAAGAAAGATGTGCTGTTATAAGTCAGCAACTTAAAATGCCTTTATCTATACAGCCTGCAAGACATCTGCAGAACATTCAGCAATTAAATATGCCCCCAGCTGAACAATAATGTTGCTGCTTGGTCTGCATATAAATTAAGAATGAGTTAAGGGTGTGTGTTCAAGATGGGCTCTGTTGTTGTCAATATCCTGTGCCATAAGCTGCCCTTGAAATTACCCTGAAGTTTGAAAAGGGCACTTGTAAATGTCCCAGCCACACATCTCTTCCCTTCTCACCCCAATAAATAGAGTGCAGATCCTTGAAAGAGGGATAAGTAGTAATTCATCATCTTGGATAGCTTAGATTTTGTCTCAGCCTCCCAGAATATGCTGGTTTGGGAGAGACAGAGGAAGAACAAGTAAAAAAGGTGTAATTTATCCAGGAGTAAATTTATCCAAGTCCCTGCTTCGTGTGAGTACCAAGCCAGGCTGGGAGTGTCTGATGAAGCTCCCCTCCCATTAGACTTACTAGGGTTTTCCCAGAGGTGCTACCATAGCTGGAGGTTGGTTTTTAGGCTGCTGAACTCTCTGCAGCTTTCCTTGCTTGGCAATTTTGACTGGAGGGCCAACTGCCTGTGTTCAGTCCCTGTAGCAAATGTCCTGTCCAGCTGTGGTTTGGAGCTACCAGGTGTATGTATGTCTCTGTGTGTCTGTCAGGTGCTGGAGAGGCTGGAAAAAAACCAGCTGGAAACGCCCTGCTTTTCTTCCACTGCATCATTTCTGAGGGCGACTAGAAGGTGTTGGCACACCTGGCTACCTATCAAGACTTTAATATGAATATATCTTTTCTCTAGTGCCTTCTGTGTAAGGATCCCAAAGTATTTAAAAATGTTAAAGTGCTTCTTGAAGCTGCTGTATTATTCTAGTGAGGGCGACACCCTGGGAAGGAGCTATGGGTGCCCACTCACATGTGGAGCAGCAAAAGCTGCACTTGCTCAAGGGACAGCAGCCCTTGGTCTGGTTGCTGGCCCGTCTCCTCTGCCAGGAGTCACCCCTTGCAGGAGCAGAGGTAGTGGGACAGCTGTCCATGTGTCTGTGGCTCCTGTGGGTGCTGGAGCAATGGTGCACATCCATCCTGGCGCCCCAGGAAAGCACAGGGAGGTGGATTAGGGAGGGCACTGGCACATGATGCTTTCTGTGACCCTGCTAAGAGGAGGGACAGGACACATCTGCAGCAGGGGATGGGGTTTGCTGGAGCTCATTGTTCAGGACCCCAAGGGATTAACTTCTGCTGTAACCTACACTGCCCATATGACTGTAGCACCTTTCTGTTTACATTGAATTGCCTTAAAATTAAAAGAAAAGATAAAATTAAAAGAAAAAATCATTTAGCTTTTGCCCATTGTCCTGCAGAGCAACAGAAGCCACATCTATATCTGAAAAAGAGAAGCACCAACTTGCTCATTGCTCCTGGTAGCAGCTTTGTGTGGATAATCTGGAGAGCACAAGAAAACATACAGCTATGTGGCACAGCACCTTGTATGTTAACTGGGCCCAGGCACATGTGGGGTTACAGTAAAAAAATCCAGTTGGAGGTATTTCTTCTGAGGAGAGCTTTCTATGTCACCTCTCAGCAGGAGAAAGCTGCTTATTCTGTACCTTTATTCTAATTTTAACAATGCCTTTCTTTATAAGCACTATAGAATATCTGTTTTCTTTCAGCAATCTTGTAACAACAAACAGGTTATAACTCCCTTTCCTTGTCAGATTTTTTTGTTTATTTTTCATTCCTTTTTTTTTGGCTATTTGAAAAGAAACCTTGAATTTTGCCTGGCACAAACATCACTTGACTTGTTAAAGGTGATATAATGGGGTAAAGAGACTTAAATTGTGCAGGGAAACCAGCACGTGATGATAACCATATAATTTTCTGGGAAAAAGGTACAGAAATATCCAGAAGCAGTAGATAGGATAAGGTATGCATAGGGCAACTCCAGACCATTAGCTAGGGACCCATAATGGAACATTGCCATCTTTAAAGGCATTTTTGTTTCTACAATTTTTATGACAGTTTTATGGCAATTCTATAACTACTGTACTTCACTGCTTCACAGTGATTTCTTTTTATCTCTTGAGATTTTTCCAAGATGTTAGGATGTCATATATGGAGAGAAGAGCAATCATCTCATAGCAAGATACACATAAAAGAGTCATATAATCAATTGTTCTGGTGTCATAAAAGTCACAGTCCACTGATCTGATGTCACTGTGATGGATTGGGAGTTTTAATGCTTCATTTATGGTATTTTAAAAAAAATGTAGTTATGTCAAAACACATGCCATTCTTAATGTGGCATTAACAGAGCTGAATGGGATGCAGTGATATTTATTTATTTGACTGTGGAAGTGTGAGCCAAGATCAGTGTTAACAGCATAAATGTGACTACTTCTGTTGCTTTCTGAAACCAGTGGGCGAGAGCCAGGAGCAATGAATATTTACTCCAGCTGAGGATCTCCTCCAATGTTTTAATTAATAATAAGAGAAGTAAGGGCTCAGCCATGACTTTGCCCCAGGTCAGGGGCACATGGCTGTGGTATCCAAAGAGCAGCCTGGGAGGCTGTGGCTGTTGGTGTTGCAGTCTGCTGCTGCTTCCCACATGCTTTGGCAAAGGAAATACCCCCAGCTTGCCCTTCCCTTGCTTACAGTAACCAGCAGGTGGGGAGGGGAAGAGAAATGGGGGCTGGAACAAAGGTCTGTGAGTATTTGCCATGGACCGAACTGAATGGACACAGCAGTCACACAGAGGTGGCTCTGCTCCCTTCACTGTGGCCCCCAGCCAGGGAAAGCTGCTTGAAGGCATGGCCCTTACCTTTTAGGTGAGACAGTGCAAGATGGGTCGTGTGGGGCCAGAAGATTCAAAGCATCTGTAGGTCTGATACTCTTAGGATTTAGGATTGGAAAACTGTCCTGTTTCAGTGTTAGCACTCCTGAGGCAATAGGTCGTTCAGAGGGGCATGGACCAGTACTTTTTTTGTGGTCACTGCGTGGTGAGGACAGGGAGTATATTACTTTTATGATAGAGGAGCTTGAGGCTGGCATTTCCCATCCTGGCAGTCAGCCACAGCCCTCTACTAAAACACATCAGGTGGCTATTCCTGCTCAAACTTTTATTGGGCTGGTCTTGAAAGTGCCACTGACAGGTTTCAGAGTCTGTGTGTGCTGGGGACATGGACAGGTCATGAGTCCCAGAAACTGCCCTGGACTCACAGGACTTGGTTTAATTCTGACTCCATTTAAGAAGCTTTTATTTGCAACCAAGAGAACTGCAAAAATGAAGTCACTCCTTATCAAAAACCACAGCTGTGAAATCACCATGTACATGGGTGTTTGCATGAGAGCACTACTGCCTCTGTTGTGGGCACGTGAGCTTTTGCACCTGGCCAGGTGTACGTCTGCAAAAAAATAAGTCAATCTCATGCAACATTCTTGCTCATCCTGGCTGCAGTTAAAAGATGATTTTGTGGCATTGCCAGACAGAGAAATTATCACTCCTCTGCCAGTGCTGTTCTTAGCTCCTGTCTCCCTCACCTCCCCTTTCTCCAGTCTCTCCTCTGCTTTCACTCCTTTACCCATAAAGTCCTTTCAGCCTAAGAGTGTCCCTCCTGGCTCAGCACAGCTGGAAACAATGACTTTAGAAACATTTCAAGCAGGGTCCCCAGGGCATATCAGCCCAGCACTGCAGAAGACTTGTGGGCTTGCAGGCAGATAACACAGGGCTTCCCTCTGAAGTGGAACTGTGCCCACTTAGTGCCCAGTGATGGCCAGAAAGGGGACACAAGCACTCACTTGCAGATAGGGATCCTCTCACTTCAGTTGGAAACCTATTGTGGGTTCTCTGGACAAAAGTGAAACACTTTATCTTCGTGTTCTTGTGCTTCTGAGGCTTGGGAGCAGGACTTTCACTGACACCAGGAACCCCTAACAGAACCACTGCCCTGTGCTGATCTGCATCTTCCCTCTTATTCAGCTTGTTTTCTCCTCCTCAAACAAAGAGTTGGAAAAGGAGCCAAGGGATCCATTGCAGATATCTGTACTAGTACGTATTTTTTTCACCATCATTTTTGAAGTATCATAGAGTCCCCTTCCTTCATGTTGAAAGCAGAATAAGAGAACTCCAATTTCATGCCCTCAGGCCTGAATAAAAGAATAAAAACAACACAACATTTGCATCTGTTTAGCAAGCTCTGTTCTAGAAGTCTCCATGCAGGAAAAAAAAATGGGGGGGGAAACCCCCCATCATTTCAGGTGACATGGAGCTGTTCAGAGAGTGCTGTGGAAAGGAAAGGCACAGAAGAAAATTATTGTCATAAATGACCTAAGAATTCATGGCCTTATGATTGCAAATACAAAGTCTAAAAAGGTTACATTCTCTTGCTTCTCTGCCTACCCCCGATATCAATGAACATCAGCTAAAGGTGGCTGAAGAACCAATTTCATGCATCTACTGTAGAAGGAAATGAACTGAGCCAAGGGCAAAAATAAAATTATACAAATGTTATTATAGACTAGCCTGCTTCTGTCCTAGTTTAATTCAAATTTCAGTGCTGCAGGCTTTGCTGCTGGCAGTAGCCTTCCTGAATAAATCAACATTTGCTTACATCTAAATTATTAGAGAAACATGTGACTTTGTTTATTGTATAAATTATACGCAAGGTTAAAGCATTAACTGTTCAACTGGCTTTGTGAAGCCACACAATCACTCCCAACCCCCCAAACCTTTCTCCCCCAACACCATTTGGAGGACACGGTGTCCAGGATGGGCTTGATGGGGGCTGCCTGGCAGGAGTGCAGCTAAAGGCATCATTTTAGGGCCTTTCCTTTCACTGTGCTGCCCCGGGGGAAATCACTCTGCCGTGCAGAGCATGCAGAGGATGTAAAGCACCCTTGTGCTGACTGGGTAGCTTTTCAGACCCACTTTGCAGCAGTCTTTATGGGTGCGGGAGGTGATGGGGAGAGAGGTGTTCAGTAGCTAGGCAGGTGTACAGGCAGAAGGAAGGAATCTGCCGCTGCCAGCTCTGTTGTGATGAGGGGTGGGGTCACATCTGCCCCAGCCTGGCTCCACAGCACGTTCCTGGCTGGAACCACAGCAAAACAGGGTCTGGGACCACAGCAGCTCTGGGGCTCCAGCGAGCCTGTGTGACACAATTCCCAGACTCCATGTGGGTTTTCCAAGCCTCATGGTGACAGCTGCTGAAGTTCAGCTGGGGAGGTGCTCATTAAGAAAACTAAGCTGCTCTGCTGCCTTCACCACGCATGTCCCAGCCCTGAAGGAGTCAGGGGCTGCTGGGGCAGCCAGAGCCCCATCCCCTGGCTGCCAGCTCTGTGTCTCTGTAGTGACAACTGGTGTGGCCCCTCCCAGCTGGACTCCCTTTCCATAGCTGCTTTCCTTACTTCTCTTGACATAATAGAAGCACTTCACTTCCCTTGGGGATATAGTCCTGTTGCACAGGAAGGCTCTGCTGCAACAGTCCTGAGCACTGCAGCAGTAACTTCTAACTGCAATATTGGGATTATTGCTGCAAAGGATCCTCTTTTTGAAACAAAGCAAGCAAAAAGCCCAAAGGAGCTCTTCACCCCCAAAGCCAGTAATGTCTCACAGGCCAGTTGGTGATGGTGCTTTTTGTCACAAGTGTATCACCGCACAGCAGCTGCGTAAATCTTTTCCACAAAGGTATCAGATGCCACTAGCTCGGGGTCTAGGACATGTAATCCAAATATATGTCTCCTGGGTTCCTGCCCTGAAATACTATCAGGAGGTTTCTGTGGTCATACTGAACTGAATATTTTGTTTACATTTCTTTACACTTACAAATTAATATATACTTTCAGTGCTGTTAAAGGGCCATTGAGCAGAGCTGTAGTTTTATATTCAGCAACAGGATGTAATTTCCCTATCAATAAAATTGTTTGTTTTTCTCTGCATTCGATTATTATGGAAATTTCACAGTTTCTCAGCTGCAGTGGTGTCTAGTGAAATGAGCAGGCCATTTATGTGGAATTTTTTTCAAGTGTCCTTACTCTTTTCTATTTATGCTAATGTTATTTCATGCTAATAGCAGACTATATTTTGCTTTGATACTATTAAAACCTGGCTGGCTTGAGTAAAAGGAACATTTTTATAATGTTTTCTGAAAATGATCTAACACAGTAAAATCATCTCCATTACAAGTGTGGTTTTAGAGGAGACTCTCTTTCCCTGCCCTTCAATCCAAAAAGTGAGAAATTCTTTAGACATAAATTAATTTCACTGGCTCCTTTTCCTATTTTTGTTCTTTGTAAATGATAACTTACTGTGTAATTTAGCTATGCTGCAAGGAGTTCTTCTTCCAAGGGGTATTCGGGAAGCATATATTGTTTATCTCAGCCTGTGAACATGAGGTTTACAAATCCCATTACCAAATAATGGGATTGGAATTCCTATTTCAATTTTTATGAATCCTTTTGCAAAAAAGTGACCTCCTTCTCCATCCTGAATAGCTGAGATCTTCCTTCTTCATTAGACGAGGCTCTGCATTGTTATAACCTGTCCTGGCTTCCTTCCTGGGTATTGCCACAAAAATTGGTGGGATCTTTAAACATGAGAAATTGACCTTCAGCCTGGCTGGAAGCTAAAGAGAACTCCAGCTCCTTTGCCTGAAATTTATATCAGACCTATGAGAGGAGACTCACTGAATGAGAAGATTCAAGGCAGAAAATGTAATCAATATTTAGGCATTTCTAATGACAGAGTTACTCTATCTTGTATAGTGGTTCTGTTTGTGCCTGCCTTCAGAGCCTCCTACCCCAGTGGCACTGAAAAAGTGCTGAGGAAAATGAGTTCAGGCTCCCCACATGCACCCCACCAGGGAAAGTTTCCCATGAACCCCATGGCAGTTTTGGGGGAGATGTCAAAATGCAAGCTAACTTTTCCTTGGCCTTATGCTGCTGCCTCCAAGCTCTTACACCAGGGACAAAAATCTGGCACAGCGACGTTTTCCCTCGGTCGGAAAATTTGCCTCATCTGACTGACAAGGCTGGGCACCGAGGTCAGCTGGGAGGCCTGGCTGAACAGAAGGCTGTAATGAAGACATTTTCTCTCTCCTGGCTGACCTCCTACAGCCGACAGATTTGAATAGCCTCTTCTCCAGCTGACAGAATGAAATGCAGGCTAGCAGAGATCAAAAGCACTTACCATTTATCTACCTAGCTATTCATAAAATCCCCTCATCACCATGGTATCTGAAAGCCTCCAGTGAACTGGGGAGAGTTCCCTGGGGCTAAGAGCCTCCAGTGCTTCCTCACAGCAATCAAAATTGCTTCCTGAGGGTTGGTTTGTTTTTTTCCCTTTCTCCTGCTCATAATTTTTATCCATTACTGCAGATCATCATGGGGATTAAAAGGAAGATTGAATCAACTGGGCAAAGGCTTTGACTGAATTTGCATACACTCTCATCCAGCTCCAGTATTCTAGCTTCTGATCAAAAGATTTATTGTAACAGTAAAAAAGTGGCTGAAGAGAGGAATTAAAAGTTCCCAGCCACAAAGTCCTATCTGAGAGGAAATTAACAAAGACAAGACTACCATTTTAAGACCAAGACTAAGTTTATTTTGCACACTGAAAAATAAGTACATGCATGGTTGAAATATTTTTACAAAAAGATACAGAATTTTCTGGTGGGAGTTTTCTCCTTGCAATTCACACAGTGCTTTGACAGCTGGTCATGCAAAGCAAATAGCTCAATGCTGTTAAAGAGAAAAAAAGGGCAAATATGAAAACAAAAAAGCACACTTCTTTGAACATATTTCTATAATTTTTACACTTATCTCATTATTTGTCAAAATGTAATTAGTAATTACTAAACTTTACCTCTGACTGTTACCCTAAAATTCCATGGCACAGATTTTTCCAAGCAAAGACTCTAGCTTTACACAAAACCAAATATATCTTTGGTATCTGATGTCTAAAGCCAAACTGCAAGCAGGTTTGGCTACTGGCTTTCACCTGCAGCCTGTTTTTCTTTCTATAGTCTTCCAATCTAAACTAAAAACTAACCCCAGGACTGCACAATTTTTGTCAGCTAGGACAAACTGATAAACAGCCTTCTCTGCCTTGACATTGGTGTTACCCATTTCTTTCAGGACTAAAAGTAAGTTTTTTTAATTGGTCTTTGCTCTGCTTCCTACCTGTCAGCCTCTTTTTGCATCACCCTTGCACTTTCCCATTGCTGTTACAAGACCAAATCCTTCTTTTTATGAGAGATGCTGGGATGCTTCAGTGACAAATATCCTGGAGTTCCTACTAACAAACGATGAAAAAATTTAGTCATGGGATGCCAGTGTTTTCTTCTTCTGATTCATATTAAACAATCAGTGATTTATTATGAGCTTGTTAATTAGTAATGTGGCAAACTTGATGATTAAAAAGAAACCCAAAGCAACAGAGAGGAGAACCTCTACTGGATTATCTTATGGAAAATGCAATCAGGCTGTAAAAGCAAGCTAAAAATAAAACTAATACCTTCTTCATTGACCTCAGGCAGTTGCAATTGGATAAAGCACTCTTCAGTTTGTTCCCAGCAGTTTTGTGCAATGTTGCTCTATGATAGGACTAGTGTATTCTGCTTGGAGGAAGATTCATCTTGGCTGAGTGTGTGGGAATTTTGAGTTCAAGTGAAGCCTTAGACGAATCATATTTCAGTTGCCTACAAGTTTATAAACAGAGGTTCATAGAGAAGTGGTTGCTGCCAAAGAAGTACCTACTTACCCTCTTATTCAAACATCAGAATGGCATGAGCTATGATACAGGTCATTAATGTGACACAGCAGAAAAACCTGGTTTAAAAAGAATCTGTCCTTAATTACCCAGGTGACAGGCATCTCTTTATTTTGTAATCTGGCTCTGTTGGAAACTGCAGTAGTGCAGCTCCATTTTGGTGAACCTGCTTGGCTTTTTTTTTTACATAATTTGCTTTATCATTACAAATATATTAAACTATTTAAACTTTACACCAGACTTTGCCAGAACAACTGTTGTAAATACATAGTAGTATAAAACCGTACTACTATATACGTATTATAGTAAACTACCATATTGTCACACTGTAGTATAAACATCTGTCAAGGAAATAAATCTAATGTGTGGGGAAGTATCCTTTACTGGTTTATATGCTAGTCTTTAGTCACATAGCTATTAGTTTACAAAATTCAGTATTTCATAGTGGGGCTTCCACTAGCTGTTGCTAATTAAACAAATTCTGTCATATCTGCAAAAGTTATTGGAATGTATTCTGAGCAATAAGCTCTTCTGCCCACATGGGATATATAAATCAGGTAACAGGGCAGTGCAAAAGGTATTAAGCTCCAGTGTCCTGTGTGTATAAACAGTCTTGATTTTTTTGGTTAGGAGCATAATGTTCTATCACATGAGAAACCTGGGCTGTGGTGTTAACCTCACCTAGCTCAGAGTTTAGGAGCATTGCAGAGGTGATGCTTTCAGCCTTGGAGGGATAATGTATCATACTTGAGCACCTTGTTCACAGCAGTGCTGCAGTCCTGAAATAGGCTATCATCACTTCTCGGAGCTGATGGCTTTCTGCTGCAAGGTAGCAGTGTCATCTAATACTGTGAGGCGAGGGGATGAGGGTGTGGAAGGACAGAATTTAATGAGGAACAATACTTTGCAGCAGTGCTTTAAATGCCTCAGGCTTGGTGTCCTAGCAAGCTCTGGATAAGTGAGGACAGGCACAAACAGCTTGGACTTTCACATTAAAAAAAAAAGGGAAAAAAAGTTTATTTAGCTTACAATTATTAAGGAATCATTCAGGGAGTTTTTCTTTTTCAGGGAGTGTCTGCAGCGATGGTTTCAATGCTATGCAATTACACACAGCCAGACCTGAAGCAGGTTTTTCCTTAAGCTGGCACACAAACCTAAACCCTGTCCTGCAGAGGACAGATGAGACCAAGTGATAGTGCCATGAAGTTTCCAGCTCTCTGTTCTCCTCTGTCCAAAGGAATTCAACTTCCTGTCTCATTCCTGGCTGGAGGGAGCCCAAAGGATAAGGGTTTTCAGGTTGTCCCTCCCCACTTGCTGAGTCCTTCATAAAAGGTCAGTTCCAGCTGTTGGAAGGACAAGCTACTTTTCTGACAACTGCTAGAAAAGGAGTCCCATGACTCTTGGAACAGGATTCTAGGCAGTGAACCCTGAACAGGCATTAATTATGTCTTACAAGAGATTAAATACCTCAGCTCCTGAAACAGGCAAAACTGAAGATACAACAATTTCCCATAGTTTCATGTCATGTTACATCTGTGTTTTGGCCTCTGTTTTGTGATGTTTTATCTTTTGTCCAGCACTGTGTAGTGTCTTTTGACAGAATCTTTTGTAGTGACCAGACACTCAAATGCCAGCCAGTAGCAAATGGCATGACCCTGTCCAAAGAAATTCTAGGTAATTTTTGTGCCTTTAAGATGTGAACTTTGAAGCAACCCATAAGTCTGTGTTAAGAAATTGGCTCAGAATGGGCAGAGAAGTGTGGTACCTGATGTGTCAGTACTGCAAGCTCAGGCATCATGCTGTGGTAACACAAATATGGCTTTCAGCCAAGTGACTTCCAGTAGGGAACCATGTCCGGCCCACTGATGACTCGTTGGGGAATTCAGGAGATCAGTCTTAGCTGCCAAAAATGACAAAATCTGAATCCCAAACATTATGACTATGAGAGCAAATGGTTGCATGGCTTTTATGACTGTCTGTATTAAAGGCTTGGCATCCCTTTTCCAGAGCCGTAAAACTAAAACCAACAGAAGTGAATGCCAGATCTAGACATCTCCATTCTTGTTCTAGCTATAGAGTTTCTGACATGTCCCCAGGAAGGACATGTGCAAGAATAGGTCTCATACCTGCTGCTGGTGCTGCAGAGTTAAGGTCTAGGTGTGTGTTCTTCATGCACTCAACAGCCCTGGATGAAGGTGTTCCTATCCTAGTTGCTGGAAGTTATTATTTCTGCCAGAAGAAGTAATGATTCAGTGAGAGCTCCTGAGCGAGGCAGCTGGGTGAGGTTACATAGATGAGGAAGGCAATTTTTCTAATTGTCTGGCTTGAAACAGATAAGGAAGGGCTTGTGTGCCCTTTTCTTGGCAGAGCTGAGGTGACAATGCTTTCTGGTAGGGGCATGGTAACCCCCAATTAGGAATGATAGTCTTTGACAGGCACAGCTGTTTGTAGAATCCATGACCTAGTATGAAAACTTCAAGTGCCACTTGAAAATTAGCTAGACAACGGCAAACAATATTTACAGATGGGGAAAATCTGGCACTAGAGGCGTTGGGGACTTGGCACACAGTACTCCAGCAGGCACAGAGTTGCAGGACTTCTGCCTTCCAGCTGTCCTGGGTTGCAGTGTAGGATGTACACAAAGTATTTATTCTATAACCATCTTCATGAACTGTTGAAACCAGGTGGGCTAGTGTTTTCCCAAGCCCCCTGCCTCTTCTGCTAATGGCCTTTGGGGTGTCTTCTGCTAATGGCCCATTAACGCCTGGCCCATGAGTCACAGGTAACTCCCTCCAGGGGTTATCTCTGTTAATGGGCCATCAAGGACCCACTTCACAGTTCTCATGCTATTGTGAGATGCTCTGCCCAGGGGGAGGAGCCAAGCATTCTCACCTGGATATAAGCTGGTATGTGGGACAGTGCAAGGGCACTTACCCACTGGATTCCCAGAGGACCAGAGCTCCCAGACCTTTCTACAGGATCACTGCTTCAGGAAGAGCACTTCACCTGGACTGCTTCCACCATCCTGCTCAGGTTGTATTCTGACTCTGTCAGTGATCCTTTGTGTTATTGCATTTATTTTCTTTTATTTTTACCTTTTTACCTTTCTTCTTATTAAATTATATCTCTGACTTGGAGCCTCTCATTCGTTTTGCTTTCAAACCACAACACCAGTGTCCCCCAGTGGCAGGTTCAGGTGGAGCGGTGATCCAAGGAATGCCCTCCCGTGACGTCATCCAATTTGGTCTGTCCAGCAGCAGAGCTCCACAGCTCTGATAGTGAAGAAAGCACACACACAGCCTGCAGTTCTGGTTGCAAAAGCAAGTGCTGGTTTTCAGCCCTGGCAGCTGGAATGCAGAAGTGCAAAGCAAAAGGAAAAACAACACTGCTTCCTTTCCCTCCTCTTTATCTATGCACTCAGCTAGTTAAGATGGTTCAGGATGCTCTCTGTTCTCCGGGCAGCCCATCATCTTCAAGCTGCTGTAACCTTGATTAAATCCAAGTTCTTTAATTAGAAGAGAGCTGTAGCTCTGCATGGTCGTCCCCCACTCTGCAAACAGCGGTAGGGAAGTACAATTACACATAGCGACAGATGGAGAGCACTAACGTAGGTGTTAAACCCGTGTGCAGCTCACAGCCCAACAGGGCTGGCTCATCCCCATGGCTCCTCAAGGAGAACGAGCTGGAGACTTGGAAGTTGACAGAGTATGTCTTTCATAGTAGGGCATAAAAATTGAAGGTACAACATCTTTCACCTGTGCAGAGGCCTGGTGGGGAAAGCTTAACAGTAACTTTTCCATTCCCTTCTGGCTGTTCTTCCCAGAGATGAGTCCTGGTTTTGTCAAATTTTGGGAAATTATGCTGAAAAGATTTTGGCAAGAGCCTGCTTCAGGTAGGTAAACAAAAGAAAATGCAAGATGGTTTTAGCATTGGATTTTTCATCTGATTGTATTAAAATCTCTTGTTAGAGCTGAAGAGTTGATCTTCAGCTCTCCTCTTTTATAGTATCTTCATTCTGAATGGATCCTTCACCCTTAAGAAGTCTGAGATCCATGAACTTGAAAAGGACAGAAAGAGGGAGGGAGAGAAAAAATAAGCTCAGAGATATTTTTTTTTCTCTCTTGATCAGTGTCTTTCGAAGAGAGGCATGCACAGGAGTTTCCACTGCATTGGCTGCAGTTAATGAGGCTGCAAGGGAATTTTCTCAGCAGGTGACAAGTCCCCTTTTGAGTGCTTGGAGTAACAGCACATGGTAGTTCCAAACTTTGCTACCTCTTTTGCAAGCTGGGCTAGGCAACACTCCAGGATGGCAGCTATGGCACATAGTCCAGTGACTTTCTTCTCATCGATTAAAGGGCTAATGAAGTAAGTCTCACTGTAGCTGAACAAGCTGGGTTTTTATCTAGGATCTTTTGCATCCCCACAAAGAGAATGAGAAGGGTGAGAGCTTTCAGAATGGTACAAAGAGTCTTACTGGTGCAAGTACAGCTGTGGAAAACAGAGAGTTTATTGTTTAGCATGCCCCGGTTCCACACACAGCCAGGGAAGTGCTGATGGAGCAGTCACACTTGAGGGAAGGGAAGGAAAGAGCATTGTTTATTCAGTAGGGAAATTATGGAGACATGGACAAACATTGCTCATGCTCCTCAAAAGTGCACCACTGCTCAAAAGGCAGCATCTGAGGTCATTTATTAATAGGATTTAATGCTACTGAGCAAACTATCTGGAGAATACAATAGAAATTAGTTCCAGAGCACCTTTGCTTCCTGATACTTTTGGAATCCAAACAACAACAAAAAAATCAAGATTGCTATATCTGTTTCTTTGAACACATAAACTTGCAACTCAGATTTGGCCAAGGGTAAGCAAATGCCATCCAACTGCACTTTCCTTCTCTCAGTCTATTAAAAATCAGCACTAAGAGTTCCTCCTTGACTTTAATAAGGGTAGAGGGGAAGGGGTAGAGGAAGGAGAAAGCAGCTTTCCAGCTACTTCAGCCAAGCAGCTGGGTGCTGCACAGGGCTGTGAGGTATAGGCACAGTAGGAAAAGCCGTGGAGATACAGTTCCTGGGATGCAACTCTATCTCTGACTCATCTCAGGAATTGTCTTTGTTGGCTGGAGTGCTGCAGCTTCCACACGGGAACTGGAGTCAGGACATTCCTTTTTGCTGTCCCTGCCTTTTTCACTCCCTACAGAAAAATGCTTCCATATAGACCTTTGCTGCAGTTAAAGGTCTGCCAGGCACATCCTTGATTCATGTTTTATCCCCTTTTGCTTAAGTGCATAAATTCTGGATTTCTCCTGGAGTGCCCCAGTGTATGCTGGAGGGAAGGGGGAGGCCACAGAGACACAGAGACAGCCCTGCTGACTGAGCCCTGGGGATATGTCTGCTCAGCCTCCAGCGGGCAGATATGGGCTTGCTTCAACCAAAAGCTGCGCACACAAGGGTTACCTTGATTCCTGTCTTGTCTGCCTCCAGCTATGTGGCTTCATCTAAAGAGCATAAGGCTTGAACTCAGGGCTTGAACCCTTGATCAACCCAAGGTCTGACACCTCCAGCAGATCAATCTGCTCTTGGTGGTACAGCTGTGTAAGGAGACCTCGTCACTGACACTGTATTAGTGAGCAGAAATTGTGAGAAGGAATTTAGGGCTGATTTTTTCCACTTAGGTGAAAGGAATTGGCATGTTAGCAGAAGGAACAACTTCTGGTCCTTCTGTAGATGTGTTATTTTTGCCAAAGGACAGAAAACCTCCCTAGATCACAGGCAGCCTGAAGGCTACGATGCAGGAGAAGATGAAGAAGAAGCATGACTTGAAATAAAAATTGCAGGTCATGTCACTCCAAAAAAAAGCTGTACTGCAGACATCACAAAAGAGGAGGTATAAACACAGAAATTTCAGTGGGTTTTGGACAACAGGGGAAAGAAAAGTAGAGGACATTAAAGATAATATTCTTTAACACTTTCTTCCCGGCTCTAGAATTTTAACATCACTGTTGGCAAAATTTGCAGGCAACTGTAAGTGATAAACAGAAGTGGGGACAATTACATAGTGATTAAATATCGTGGAAGAATAGGACCATTTAAAAAAAAGCATTTCCATTCTAAAAATCCAAGCTGAGGGGAGTGATCTGTGGGGTATGGCAGAGGAGGGAGAGAGTGCCTAGAAAAGGAGCTGAAAATTAACATCCTGTGGTACTCAGCCAGTCTACAAAGAGAAGGAATAGTCTTTTGTGAAGGACTTGTGAGACCAATACCGGTGTGTTACCTGCAGACCTTGTGTTCACATGGTAAAGGGAAGGTGGGAAGAGCAGAAAGGAGCAGTGAAGAGAGTCACAGTGATAATTGTGCTGTGGTATATGAGTGCGAGACGGAAAAAAATTACGGGCTCCTGAAGGGCTCTGAATTAGAACTGATGGCTGGAAGTTGAAACCACAGAAATTTACACAGGAAGTAAAGTGCAGTTTTCAATACAGAGGGTGAGTAAATGTGAAGTAAAGGGGCCAAGGAATTGATAGGGTTTTGTTTTTCAGTATCTTTAAATCAACATAAATCAGGGAATAAATTACTTGAACAAATATATATTTTTTTTCTTATGTCTGATGAATCTTTGATCCCAGATGAGTCACCACAGCTTGTGAGCATAAGGGAATGTGCTGGTTTGTGCTTACTTGGAAAGGCAGTGTATCTAGGGTTCAGGGTCTGTTTTGCCCCTAGTAGATTCACACAGACATTTTGATTTCATAGTGGGAATATGGATATAGGATATAATGTGATCAAAGCCCAAGTGTCACAAGAATAACAGTAATTAAATATTCTGATCTGAGTATAATGGCAATGGCAGATTTTTAATTCCAAAGGTAATGCTGCTGAAACTTTTAATGCTTGCACATTTTTCTTCAGTTCTACTAAATCTTTCTGTTTGAGGAAAGGATCACTTTCAATTGAAGGGAGATAATCTCTGCTTCACCATTTTCCTTATGTTCCTTTGAGATGGTGTGGTTTCTAGCACAGGTGCCAATTCTGCCCAAGTCTGTTGTGATATTTGATGCTGAAGAAATAACACTGCAGATGATCTTGAAGGTCACACAAAGGCAAGAGAACTACAAACCAGCATGATTTTGCACCCAACTGCAAGGTGATTGGGATGAAAATGGTTGCAACTGGACAGCCTATGTTGTGCTAGCCTAGACAAATGTCTTTCTTCATCTAAAGCATTTCTTACTGGAACTGTGCAAAGAAAAGAAATTAACCCCCCTCCTTGTGGGATGTGATGTTCTTTTAGCCGATATTACCATCTTTGTTTATCCACTCCTACACCACAAACCCTGAACATGTGCTACATGTCCTTAGGCACCCATTGGTTAATTTACTTGTGCAGAGTAAGGCAACAAAATTATAATAATAAATTACGAAACACAGTACAACTGGAACAAAAATGCTCTACAAAAATTCTTCCTGCCTTTTTTTATTCTCAGCCAGAGATATAATATAAAACTACAGGTCAAAGTATGGTCTGTCACATTAATAAATCTTATGAGAAAAACTAAATAATTCATTAAAACAAATTAACAAGTTAATAAGAACAGAAGTGAGTTAAAATACAATAAAATATCATTAATACATCTCAGCCTGTATCTAGAGCTTGTTTAAAGTGAATCAATGCGCAATTAATGGGAAGCTGAGCTCAAGTTTTTTATGATTATGTATAGGGCAGATCATGCAATATCATCTAATCTGCAAGATGTTTAATCTCTGTAGCACTTCTGAAATGAAACTAAATGTGATCTGGACTTCAGGGTCCTCAGCTACTGCAGTGATGAGAACTTTAGAAGTAAGAGAAACTGGTAGTCAGAAAAAGCATATATTTTTGTGGGACTACACTCTGTAGCCTCCCACTGCATTTTCCTGTCTTCGTAGTTTTTCAGTTTAAATAGAAATATTTGGGTTGGAATAAAACCATCAGAATTCTGGATAAAATAAATACAAACAATTTTAATTGTCACATATTTGTTTTGAATGTGTTGTTAGACTTATTATAACTGCAGCATTGATTCATAATATTTGCCTCTTTTTGTAACTTCTGTGGCTGCAAAAAAAAAAAAAATAACAAAGGAGAATGTTATGGAAGAAAAAGCTAAAGGCATTTTGGAGGCCAGGAAAATGAACTACAGCATAAACCTTCAGACCTTCTTGAGTGAGGACAGAATTTGAAGTCCTGCTGAGTGCACCCACTTATGTTCTATGCAGGGAATGATGATTTCACTGGGACTTTCCAGACTTGGCATTGAAGAAGCAGGTCTCTTGCTCTGAGATTTTTGCACAGTAACAATTTGACATCTTGAAGTAAATACTGTGGAGTTTGTATGACTTCAGTTTATCATGTGTTTTACATCCTTGTCACATGGGTAAGTGATCCAAGAACTCAGTGAAATTCCTAATTTAAATAGACATCAAGTACCAGGTGAAAAGAAAAGTTTTGCCAGTGAGAAAACTGCCATATTTTTCTCTAAAAGAACTTACCATCCATGCTTGAACTTCTCTTTTGAGATGAGTCTTGCTCTTCTCAGGGGCAAGGCTGGGCTTTTCTATCTCACCAGTGCTGTGCTCCCTGAGGACTTTGGTAAGAGATAGTACTTGGATTTTCTTTTTACTTCAGTGGATGTTGTGGAGATAAAAAGACTGTGACAGCAGCAGAGGGAGTTGAGGTGGTTGAGTTTTCACTGCTGCAGAGGAGACCACAACAGGAAGGAAAGCTAAGGCTAAATCTTGATTTCAAAGAGAGAGGGACATTTCCCTCTTCTACTGTAATAAGCAATGAGAGCTGCAAAGGTATACCCTGTCATGCAATGTGATAATTTGTTTGCCTTTCCCCTACCACAAGCATGGCCCTTTCTGGCTGCCTGATGTTAAATACTGGTAGCCCAGAGTGGGAGACAACCTGGCAGACAATTCTGGACATAACCTCTAAAAGGAACATGTCGGTCAACTTGGTGAGTTGTGAGAAACAGGCAACTCCTGAAAGCAGACGTGTAGGGGTAGGAAGGGTATGGACATGGACATACAACCATTTGATCCATGTCACCAACACCTTCTGCACTAGAAAGGTAACATCTCCAGCAGAGCTGACTATGAGGAAAACCAGGGGCAAGTATTCTTTCCAGAGTAATCTCCCAGCTTCCCTTCCTTATGTCCATCCTGGTTTTATGAGGTACATCGTAAATCAGTGCCTGTAGCTTTGCCACGACAAACCCCAGATGCTGCCCTGGGTGAAACTTTGGCCCCCCATCTCTGTAGGGGCTAAAGTCAGAGCAATGTCATGTGTCTCCAGTGCCTTGTCCACTTGTCACTCAGGAAGGAATTAAGCTGCCTTCTAGATAGGTGCCCCTAAAGGATGTGATGACTCTGCTCTGGACATGCCCTGGTTCTGTGTTGACCATACAGAGGCTCAGATGCCTGACTTTTGGATAGCTGAGGAAGTTACTGCCTCTTGTCCCCAGCAGCCTGGAGGTTTTTAATACTGCTCCCCACCAAAGTTTTTCACCAAGGATTTGCTCCTCAACACACGCTTTGAGATGCACTAAATGCAGTACTTGCCTTCCTGTCTAATACTAAGATGTGATGGAACCAGTTTGAAATTCTCTTTTTGCTACCTCAACAGCAAAACAACAGATTTAGCATGGGTCAGAAGACAGGAATACCCCATGCAAAGGGAGTCCTGGTCCCATGTGAAGGTGCTTTATATTTTCCCTACTTAACTAAGCCCTATAGAATCTTCCAGAGTGCTGCAGACCCATGGAAGGGTCTCCCCTCTGTCTGCAGTTCATCAGCTTGGGGCAGTAAGGGCAGAAGGAACCTTCAGAGGTGTGGGTCTCCCTGCTGTGGTGCTGCTGGTGCTGCAGCTTCATGGCAATTTTGTTTTTTCCTCCTACAATTTTTTTGAAACCTTTATCTGGGCTAACCTTCAGTCCAGTAGTGCAGATGTTCCTCAACCTGCATTCCTTTGAAAATAATGGGGTATTTGTAGGGCAGTGATAGTCCTCATTAAAAAAAAAAAAAAAAAAAAAAAAAAAAAAAAAAAAAAAAAAAAAAAAAAAGGAGAAAAAAA
>VWZU01004240.1:64736-108297 GCA_013397095.1 Sterrhoptilus dennistouni
AAAAAGACAAAACCCCTTATCCTTGAAGATGAAAAAGCATGCCTCTCCTACTCTGTCATTTCTTCTAACACATTGCACTGAGGGTTAAAGGCGTGTCTCCATCTCCTCCCTAAATGTCTTTATTAATAGCTTTCAAATATTGGCCTCCTTAGGCCATGGGCAGATGCAGCTCTGGACATGCTAGAGGCTGCATAGCACTCAAGGAGATAAGACAGTTTAGTTTAACACAGCACAAATGATTCCAGCCTCAAGTCCCAATCAAAGAGATTTACAGCTGTTTTAAAAAGACAGTAATGTTGACTTGACTGGTGAAAGAATGCATGAAACCACTCTTAATAAAAGGTCTGCTTTTAGCAAGTAAATAAATATTAGAAGCAGAACACACACAACTTGATTGTTATTTCATTAAAAACTAGCATAGTAGCCTAATTGTAACACACCACCAATATTTGTGCTTTTGGAATTAACAGTCAATGCCCCACAAGATAGACACATCCTTTAGTTAAAACAATTATAAAACAGACATTGAAACAGATCTCCTTTGTCACCATTTAGGAGCAATTTAATGCACTCTGTTCCTAATATTTTATGATGCAGAAATTCTACTCTCTAATTTCCTTTTCAAGCCTCTATCCCAAAGGGGTTTTAATTTGATATTTTCTACTTTAAGGTAAGAGACCTTGCTCAGGACCTCCCCGGATCAAGCCCTGGGAGAGACATTAAAATATCAGAACAAGCCGTCTCCTTCTGCAGAGGGACAAAGGCGACTCCACACCGTGTGAGGGGTGCCTCTGCATGGATGCTAATGAAGTGACCATCTGCAATCTGCATCAAATAATTATAAGTTGCCTCCCCTGACTGCCCTCCATGTGCTGGCACAGCCTGGTGGGAGGTGCACGGTGGGCTGTGGGCTGCTGGTGCCCGAGCACGGGGGCGGCAAGGGCTCGGAGGAGCGGATCATGTTTATCCCTTCACCACGAGGCACACAACCTGCTGAGCAGACAGGTGCTGGCTGTGCTGATGTCCATGGGCGATGAAGCCTGGTTGTCCTAGTAGCTGACATCTATATCTAAATCTATCTGGATTTTTAAACTGATACAACATGAAGAATGTCACTCTCTGTTACTGTATATGTGTATCTTATGGATATCCTTTAAGCACAATGCCTTGACCATGTCTGCCCTGCTTTCTTCAGCTGATGGGTTTTGCCATTGTAATGGGCTATTGTGTTCCACAGTTTTTTTAATTTATCCTTCAGTTCAAATGCTTCTGGACATGATTACAGTTAGACTCTTTCTCCAGTACTTTAACAACTCTATTGTTTCTACTTACTCTTTAAAAAACTTTAGACTTCATCTTAATAAAGCTAAGCTATTGAAACCAAAGTAAATTCTGCCTTAACATATTCAAAAACTTTAGAAGAAGCCTACAGAGCTAAGCATGCCTAAACCCTATTAATGTCACAGGGAACATATTACATTACATGTACTATAGCACTGCAGTAAGTTTAGTGCTTCATTTTTTCTTCCTTTTTCTGCATTGTATCCAGCTGTCTCTTTGCTGGTATTAAAAATATTTTGTTGGCTTTGCTTGGTCCAAAGTTTAAGCAAAGTGAGCGCAAGCTTTTATAAAATACTTTCGCAAGATTTTCTGTGAAAAACAAGAATGACATAAATTTTTACATCAGTGCACTTTCTTCAGTAGTATTTCAGACTTTGCTACCATAGAACCAGAGCCAGCTACAGAAAAAGACAATTAGAAACAAAAGACAATTTTTTTTTCTGTGAACAGAAAAATATTCCACTTAATTGAGTCTTCACTGTCTTGCTCACAAGAGGAAACAATTAAACTGCATGGTCAAAGGACTTTCAAGAAAACATTGTGGGTGTCACCCAAGGCAAGACTGGCACGATAACTCTTATCTAGTCTTTGGTCCATTTTAGGTAGGCAGCATCCTGTACCAAAGGCTTTTCTGTTCCAGACCAGAGCTGAAGTCAGAACTGGAAGACAAGAGGGTGTTTCAGATTTCAGCCCAATTCTGGTTAGCTGCAGTCCTGCCCTGCTGATTGCCTGTCCTGGAGATCCAGCTGGGGCTCACTGGTGGGTGCACTGTGACTCTTCCCCACCTGTGTGTCCCCTCCTGGAGAAACCAAGGTGAGCATTTTCTAGTAGTGCTGGTGGTGGCAGCCTTCGAGCAGCATGGATTTGCGTGGAGGCAGTGAGGTCTTGGTGTGTGATCACCACCTACCAGCAGAGGTTTACAGAGGATGGGGTTAATGGGACAGCCTTCCTCTCTGTCAGTCCCTGGCAGGCACACAAGTGGTGACAGCCATCCAGCTGTGCAGCTTCCCTTCCTGCCACCCTCAGGTCATGGAGTAGCTGAATCCAGGCCCATGAATACTGCAGTTTTCTAGCAACATGCCTGCACATGCAAGGAGGAATTACTCCAGGCAAGTGGCCGTGGGAGATGATATCAGGCCCTTGTTTCAAAGCAGCTTTGTGCTGTACATCCTCACATACAATCTGAGACATTGGGCTTGTCTTTTGTACCACTCCCTAATTGTTGGGATGTCTTCCCTTGCCCACATATGGTACCAGGCTGACATACAGGGAATCACTGGGACAGAAATCACTATGGTGTGTAGGAGTAGTGGCTAATCTGTTGGGATTATACAGACATTGTCACATGCCTTTAAAACTCAGTTTCATCTTCTCCCTCCAGGCTGTTTTCAGCATCCTTGATGCCCTTGTAGATAAATGAAGCTGGCAGAGAGACCACCTTTATAAACAATGAATTTTTCTTCTCTCTAGTAACCCATCTGTGGGTTACTAGAGAGACGAAAACCTGTGCAAGCTTGTCCACATTTTGCAGATGCTCAGGTAAGGACTAAAACAGCAGTGAAGATCTTGCAGCAGTCCTCTGCAGTGAAAAATGCCAGTTAAAAATTGAAGGTAACTTAGGACCTGGGGCACACTCCTGCTTCTAAGATTGCAGCTGTCTTCCTAGGACTCCCATCCTCAGGAGCTGCTTTCAGGCTTTTGAGCTTAGCTGGTGCCAGAGCTGCCTTGCACCCGTGTCACAGCCCAGCCATTACTGAGAACAAAGACAGAAATATCACCTTTCCTTCGAAGGAGATTTTAAAGTAAAATGAGTGGTTTTAGCTGGCAGTAGGCAGATCTTACAGACCCACTCCCCTTGCAGGTGTGCAGCTGCCTCTCACCTTCCTCTCTCCCATCATCAAGCAGATGGAGGCAAAGGGGTTGCAGTCCAGACAGGTGTGAGGAAAAGGCTTCGGAGAGGGCTCAGGACAGAGGTAACAACTTTAAATTGCCCTTTGGATAGAAACTCAGCTATACTTCGTGTTGTCCAGCCCCACCAAATGATCAAATGCTGCTGAAACATCCCTTTTCCACAGCTGTGAGGACTTAAAGAGCACAGCTGTCTGTTTCAAACACTGCCAAGGCCACAGAAGGAACTTGCCCTAACAGAAGTCACCACAGTGGGTGCTGGAGTTAAGTGCAGAAAGGAGGAATTTGCAACAGGAAGGTGCTAACTCCAGGGCTGGCTGAAGTGAGATCTGGTTTGCAAATCCTGGTTCATGCGTCCAGACAAAAATTCCCACTGCGGCACCCCATGGGAAAGGAAGAAACTGCTCATACAAATGTCACTGGTCAAACAAAGATCACCCCAAGTTTGATCACCAACAACCACCAAAGCACCCCCAGACTCATTTCTGGTGCCTTCTGCCAGAGGACTGCACATGAGACCTTATCACTCTTAACAACAACCTGAAAGGGGGACATAGGCAGATGGGAGGTGGCCTCCTCTCCCGAGTAATAAGTAAATTTTTTTTATTTTTGGTTTTAAAGATGTATGTGTCATTATCGTTAGTAAAGAAATTATGCTTGAAGAACAATGTCTGCCAAAAAGATTTGCCACTCCTAATTCAATCCATTTGTATTAGTGGAAATATTTGCTATGACTTTGGTATGCCATGGATTATTCTCTTGTTATAATACTTGCCTGATCAAGAGCATGGTGCTTCAGGCATCACTGCAACAACTAATCCTTATATGGCCTTCCAGCAAATGGATTTATCATACTAGAGCTGGGCTTGACAACTGAAATATTGTGTGGAGGGGTAACTGGTAATCTAGAGTACAGATCAGTGGAGGGAAACCTAACAGCAGGTTTACCTCTCTAAAACAGCCTATGGTAGGTGAAAGCAAAATTCCGAGAAATGGATCCTACAGAAGGACTCTCTGGCAGCTGGTGGCTGCCCTTGCACACATCTTTTTTTTTTTTGCAGAATGAGGTCTCCTGTAGTCTAAAATCTACTGGCACCTCACTATGGAAGTGCTTGCTGTGTTAGACAGCTCTTAACACCTGCAGTGTCAAAATAAAGCCATTACAGATGGGGAATATGCATTCTGCAGTGAAAAAACCAAACCTTACATATAGCTCACTCACTAGTTATTTAGGGCACTTAAAGATGAAAAAGCCCCACAGAGTTAGAGGAAGTTCATTACTTTATAATGAACTGCTAAAGTTTTCAGAAGCTCAGTGGCAAACACACTCAATAAAGAGGGAAAAGCTCAGCAAATTGAAAAAGGTTAGTAACTTTTCTACAGGGCTTTATATTTTGCTCCAGCATAAGTCATAAATATGCAAACAAATGTCTGGAAATAATTTTGATTGAGGATTTTAAGGATATTGCTAATCTCATTCATATTAAGACATCCCATAATTGGCTGTACCAATTAGTCAAGGTGAGTGGCTCAGATTTCTTTTACTGACATTCTTCTACTAACAAACAGAAAATGAACTGTTCTACTCTGCTTAGCAGAGTATGTTTGTCTAGAAATAGCTCAGTAGCAGGACCATAAGGTCCAAAATGTAAATCCAATCCTAAAAATACCCCATCCTTCTCTTTAAACCAAAGGTTATGGAATGCCAATGTAAAAGAGCACGAACATTTATTCATGTTCAGGTGTAACACCAAGACAGCACGATCCCACATTTGCATAGGCATCCAAGGATCATTCCAGCCTGAATGAGCCAGCTAAGTATCACTTTTACCACTTTTACTTAATCTTTAGTTTCTTCAATGAGAAGACATTAAAGATGACAACTGAGCCAAATGTGTATTTTGAGCATGCAAACATCTGCCTTCATCAGGTGTCTGGTGACTGCCAGTCATAACTGGTGCAGTGAACCCGGGTGGATGTTTTCCTTTTCTTAGCACACATCTCTTCGTGACACCAGATGTTGTCAAGTAACATAAACGACATTCTTCTGAAATATCTTCAGTCACCTGAGCTATATGCATACACTTTTCTATCCAGTGGGAAATGCACAACAAACAAAAGTTTGCAGCTCTATCCCCAGACTTTTATTTAACTGCAGCAGTGAGCAGCTTGTCTCCAGGTGTCTGATCTGCTGTTGGTATTGGTTGATTTGCCTCTTACTGCTTCCTACAGTTTTATAAACATCTATTTCTCATCCATCATCTCTGCTACTAAAATTTTATAAAAGAATAGAGAGACAGCCTTGGTGTTTCACGAGCTGTAGTCACCACACACCGAGCAGGAATTTGTTAGCCAAGTCCAGGATGTGAGTACAACCCAGAGAGTGCCCACACGGAACACAAAGAGACAGTCAGTGTCAGCTGTGATAACTGAGATTCAGACTGAGGCTAATCTACTGTGGCTAATAAATATCCACCTTTGTAACAGCCTCTTCCTGTCCTTGGAGCGTATGAGCTCCACAGAAACAGATGAGAAACTGGCCACAATTGCTTTCCACACACAGCTTTGAACAAAAACGACGCAGGTTTGTTCTGATAATATTTGTTAGGCAAAATTAGAAAGCAAAATTCAGAGACATCGTTTATCAAGCACAGGGATAAACTGGAAGGAACAGTAACAATAATCTTTCCTGCATCAGCATTTGCATTTTTTCTCTAGCAGATTTGACAGAAAACACATTAATGTGATCTGGGAATGGTCAAATTTTTTTTTGCCAAACTGTGGCTAAAGCTGAACCCAGCACCTTTCATGACAATTTTTTCCCTGTCTGGCCAACACTAATTCTGATCAACCCATTCTATGGTCAGGAAATAATTAAATGCGGGATGTACTGTCAGGGATATACAAATTCTTTTTTTCCTTCTAGATATTAAGAAGGGATTAACTAGGACTGCTTCAAAAGATATTATTTCTATGTTTACAGAGAAAAGAGTGTGATGGGTTGTAACCTTTCAGGGTGTTTTTTTCCCTTTTTGTTCTTTATCTGCACTCAAAAACAATTATGAGACTGTCCAAGGGGAAAAACCTGAAACAACCACAAGAACATCAAATGATGGTGGTAAAAGGAACAAGAGATTAATAGGAGGGGCTCACCCCTGGTTTATGCCTTTATAGTTTCCTCTAATAAGCTACAATGTTGGGTAACTGGTGTCATGTGTCATGTCATAATACATCATATCCATATCAGGGTCTGTCATGTCACACAGAATGATAGGAGATGACAGATTCAATGGGACACCATCAGACTAGAATTTTTTTAAAAAATTTCATGCATAAAGATTTAAAATATATAAAACATAGTAAGTTAAAAAAGATGAGGAGGAGAGAAAGAGGCGGGAACTGAGAATAGTCTTTACAAGACAGAAAGCAGGCCAAGGCAAAATGTCAAGTCTCAGACACAACAGAAATTCAGGCAAGCTGGATCCATGTCACCTCAACCTGCAGGAGTAGCTTAGCAATAACATCTGAACTGCTCAGAATTTGAACTCTAACTTTTGGGACTCTACCCACTCTATATTTGAGTAGGTTCTAGTTAATTCCATTATTTCTTGGTTCAGTCTACACCCTGGGAATTTGGATTCAGGGATACTTACAGGTTCCTAATTTCCTGCAAGTTCTTATCTCAGAGTCTGTCTCTAAACAAAGGGTTTGTGCTTCCTGTGCCAGGTTGGAGCTTGCCTTGGGAGAAGCTGTGGGGGAGGAAGGAATCAGAGCCATCCTTTACACCTACCCAAGGGCCTGGGCAGGCAAAGGGCTGGACCAATGCAGCTGTGGCACGTTCACACCTGGCACTTACTGTGGTTTCCGCAGATCCTGCATTAGCTGATTTGCAGCCTCTGCTGCACCAGCGATGTGCACACAAGCATTAGCCACTGCTGACTAAACCGTGGCCACACCACACTGCCATATTTCACATACTTCAACAGGGAAATCTGGTCAGGCATCCCTCTGTGCATTGTCCTGCTGCTCCATGATGGTCTGCAGGGAGACAACACAAGCTCGAGACTGAACTATTTATCTCCCAGCATTCCTCCAGTTTCATCCCACTGTACTTCTACTTGTGAGACAGACAACATAATTTTACAGGTGGCAGCATGGCAGAGACACTGCTGGGTGCTGTGGTCCTCATGGTGATGAATACAGACAGGCATGGCTTAGCTTAACTTCCCCCAGGCTGCAATTTCATGGCTCAGGACACCTCTGGCAATGCCTGAAATCAAGCATATGTTCCTTTAGCATTTTTTTTTTTCTGGGGAGCCCCAACTTCAGAGCCAAGCCAAGATACTGCTGTCTTGGGGCAGGATGCTCTTGCTGACTTTCAGGGCCACGATGTTTGAGAAACTGCCACAAACTTCACTCCAAATGTCAGACACACATGACCATCCTTTCCTGGAGACTTGATAAATCATCCCCAGAGAAGCTGTTACTTTGGCCTTTCAGAGAGAAGTTTGCCGTCTGGGTGAAGACCTCTCACCGATTGTTTGGGTAGAAGTGAGGAGTACCAGTGGTACCTGAGTGACTGAAGGACAGATGAAAGAGTCTAATAAGAGCTCTGATGCAAGAAGTAGCTGAAATCATTGCAATGGTTTTATTTGCTCTGCAGAGCTTTGGTAAGCCTAGGAGTGAGATGTTTTAAAAAGTGTTTTAACTATAAACAAAACTAGATGTGTGTTGTGTAAATATGAGAAATAAATAACCAGACAAGGTTGGAAACTCTATCATCTTTATACCAAAGATTTCAGAGTGGTTGCTTTTACACAATGTAGAAAAGCAAACACTTTCAAGGTTAAAATGATGTCTGTGCATGATGCTCGGGAATGCACTCTGTTTCTTAGGGCTTGGGGATAATGGGAGAAGGACATGTCTCTCCTATTAGAGTAAAATCCCTCTCAACCACACTCAGAATTGTGTATTTTATCTTTTTTATTTGTTTTTTGTGACAGCGTGCAGCTGCCAAAAACTTATTCCAGGTCACTGTGGCAGGAAAGGTTCATCCTAATCTCTTGAGGCATCCAATAGAGGTGATAGAGTGCAAGGAGTTTGTGACAAAGAACTTGACTGAACATGACAAAGCAACACAGGTTCAGTCTTAACAGAAATTGTAACATGGACAAGAGGGACATTGTCTTTTTCTTCTCATTTTTCCCCACCATCATCTGCGGTGCGGTAAGATGGGTGCTAACGCTGATTTAATACCTGTCTCCACCCTCAGCCGGATGAAAGGGGACTCAAGAGATGACACGTCCAAGGAATTCGCCTGTGCATTCCAGGGGCGGCTCGCACAATGTGGGGAGAGGCACCGAACCACAGGGCAGGGAGCCTGGGGAGGATAACACTCTTGATAACAGAGCCCCAGGAGTTACACAAAGCCTGGTTGTTTGAGCATCCTTGCCTCAAGCGCTCCATTTGCAGCTCCTTTGCATCAACACCATGTGTGCAATATGCTGAGGTACAGAGGAGCAAGGTGGGTGACTGTGGACTTGTTTAAAGTTCTTTGAAACAGCTTTGGAAGAAAGAGGGGAAATACTACTTGGGAATAGTCGGGCCTCATGTCACATTACATCAAAGCTGAGGGAAATAGTGAAGCTGTGAGACACAGAAATTATATTTGTGGTTTGATTTTTCTGTACCTATTAATACAAGAAAAGTTCTTTCTTTTCAAGCTCCTAATTAATCTGTATGAAGCTGCTGTTTTTGCTAGAAGTGAAGTTGGAAAAAAATGTTTGAAAAACAGTACAAGAGCTACACAGCCCCAAAATTATCATCAAATGGTGTATAAATGTGTATGGTTGCTGACACTGCAAACTCAGCTATGGTATGGGAGCTCAGAGAAGGAATAGATGGAGAATATGCACTCTCTGCATTTTGAACTCCACATATTGAAAGCAGAGCAGTTAGAAAGAGGCTAAATCAACATGGCAGCATGGCTATTCCCTGGAATAAGGTGTTCCTGTCCCCTGCAGCTATAATGCATCAATACAATGCTATGAGATCAATTGCTCAGGCCTGTAACTGTAGATCTAGTTAAGGCAGTATTTGTATTAAACACTTTACTGTTATTGAAGTTTACTATTGCTGCTCTAAACTCCAAGGCAAACTTATGCAAGTCTGCTATTTATGTCAGCTGAACTCTCCGTGACCTGTAGCCTAGTTAACTCCTTTCCATATTTCCTGTGTCACTGACAAAAAGCTTTCTTGTTCTATGGCATGAGTAACCATTTTTTTGGGTATGTATTTTCCCAGTTAATATATTTACTTGTTAGTAAAGGAAAATGAAAGAGATCCATATTCTATTTGTTGTTGTTGTGGTTTTCTTTCTTTCTGCTTATGAAATAGGACATGGAAATTAGGGAACAGTTCAGGATTTTTGTAGTGAATAAAGGGGGTATATATTCCGGTAAATAATCCTTTTGTCAAGTGAGCATGGCTGTTTCTCAGCTGGTGGGACTCTTATATTGAAGCAAAGATGTGACATTATGATAACTGCATTGCTCATTAGCAGTGAGCATTTGTATTTAATAAACTGAGTGAGCTGAGTCTGTTTGTTCTATGTTCCTTCTATTTACGGCTTATTTTAACAGTCAACAAAATAGATAATGGGACACAGTCCCCTGTAAAGCTTGTGTTTATTTGGTTTTCAGGTAATGTCTCTGTCCATAACTTCAGATATTCATGGAGAATTTCTGGGTTCCATTGAGCCCTTAAGGTCACCAAAATCTTGGGATTACTGTTTTCAGGAACTGGTCACACAAAGGCTTTAGCAGCTCACAACATCCAATGAGGGTGTCCCTGGCACAATAAAGGGTGTGCTGACAGCATGTTAGGGTGCCATAAGTACTTAATGAAGCACTGCATACAGAGGTGGGAAGCCAGACCTGGCTGTAGAAAGGAACCCTTCACATCTCTTCTGTGGAGGCCAGCCATATTTCTGAAGGAACCATCATCACCATGTCCACTTTAGATGCCCAGACCTCTGATATAAAAGATTTCCTGATTCTCAGGTGCCTCAAAAGAGCAACTGTAATACTCAGAGTTTTGTAACATGACCTACTCATCTTTTGTAGCTTTTTGGAAGACACGCTACATTAAAAAGATCTACAACTGTAAATTCTTTTCATGTATTCATCCTCAGTAATATCAGATGGGACCCACTTCTGTGGACCTATACTTCTATGGGACCCCCTTGTTTCACTCTTGAGAGGAAATATACTTTTTTCAGAATATTGAGTTCCTGACACTTTTTTGATGACCCCATTTTAGCTCTGGAGGAACATTTCCTCTGCAAGGAAAAATGGTGGCTCCTTTTCTTTGGGCCGAGAAGAAGAAAAGACGCATAAATAGCTTAGCAAACATTGTCTCTCCAAGGTGGTCCATGACACAGTTCTTCACTTGCTTTCCTCTTGTCCAGTTGTGTGGAGGGTTTATTCTGGCACAGAGCAGGTGATACAGACCATTGTGCCATCCTGAGCCCTTTTGTCTGTGTTGCCTTGTGGGAGGTTGTGAGGGAGAAAAGTGGAACCAGCCTTTAGTGGTTTGAAAGCAAAACCAGTGAGAGACTCCAAGTCAGAAATACAATTTAATAGGAAGAAAAAAAAAAGTAAAATAAAGTAAATGCAATAATACAAAAGACCACTGACAGAGTCAGAATACAACCTGAGCAGGTACAGGAAGCAGTCCAGATGAGGTGATCTTTCTGAAACAGTGATCTCATAGAAAGGTCTGGTAGCTCTTATCCTCTGGGAATCCAGTGGGTAAGGGCTACCTGTACTGTCCCAAATCTCAGATTATATCCAGGTGGGAATGCTTGGCTCCTCCCCCTGGGCAGAGCATCTCACCATGGGATGACGTAATTCTATGAGTCATGCAGTGGGTCCTTGATGGCCCATTAAACAGAGACAGCTCCTGGAGAGAGTTACTTGTGAGTCATGCAGCAAGGGAATGATGGGCCATTAACAGAAGACAGCCCAGAGGGAGGGGGCCTGGGAAAACACTGTCACACCTGGTTTCAACAGCTCATGAAGATGGTGATAGAATAAATACTTTGTGCACATCCTACACTGACACCCAGGACACAGCCACATGTCAGATCTATGCATTCACCTCTGAACTCTGAGGAACACAGTGCAGTAATACACCCCTCACACAGCTGGGGAAACTCTCATGCCATAGCAACAAAAGTCAGCAAGACTACTTGTTCCAGCAGGAGTTTTTCAATGAAACTGAGCAATTCAGTCACTGGATTTGGCTTACAGTGTGGCTTCTCTCCAACCAGAACCACAAACCCTGCCCAGGGGACTTGGGCATCAGAGATATTGAGGATGGGTTGGTTGTCAGGGGAATATTCTTCACTTGACTACCCACACCCAAAAGCATTTTAGTAATAAAAATTGTTTGATTTGTTAGAAATGGCTATGAATTGTTTTGGGTATTTTGTCACTATTCAGCCAAGAAATAGAAAATATTAATTGATCAGAAAAAGTACATAGACATATATGTCTATATTTAAGCCTACTTCCTGCTTTGGGCTGATTGCACTGAAAAGTTACTGATCTAAACCAGAATATCGACTTCAGAAAAAAAGAGTTTAGTAAACCAAATCATATAACTGTTTGTTTTCCTTCTTTCTTTCTGTTAACAATCTTGCTAAAATATGTTAATAACCCCAATGTACATATACCAAAACTAGGGAAATACATATATTTAAGCCATCCAGGAGAAATATTTCACTGTCCTGTAAGTTTGTACATCCAGAGACAGTATCTGTCTCTTAACTGTTTAGTTATGAAATATACATTAATTCAATAAGACTTTAGACCAGATCTTGAGGTGCCATGTATAATTCAGATGAATCCATCAGTAGTAAACTTTTGTTGAGATTACACATGAAGTCCAAGGTGGGCAGAAGATCATTGCATTGATGAATACTCTTCACTGTGTTATAGACCTTTCTCAAGAGAGTGTTCAGCCTGATGGCTCTGCTCCCATCTGCCACATATGAATCTCTGCCCCAAGGTGGAAGTGCTTGTGGGAGTCAAGAGCTGTGTATGGTGCAATGGAGAATAGACTGTCCTTGTTAGACACTTTTATAAATCCCTTATCTGTGTCATAGTACCTAAACATGTTTAATATATTTATCCTTGAAAACATCTCAGAAGGTAGAAGGGTGTTATCTTTATGGGGGAAGAACAGAGGAGTAGTTTTATCAAGGAAATATTCATGAAATCTAGTATGGAGAGCAATTAAATTCCTGTCTCCTGGGCATGTTCAGGAGCCAGGTACCCTCTCCTAATTCTCCTAACATACTTAATGGGTCACATTGCTTTTAGGAGCAAAACTGCAGCAACTTTATATGATCCATCTGTTTTTTACTGGAAGAAAGAGCTTCATGAACAGCATGTATTCCCTAAATTTATCTGTAGCTTTTTTGCAGGTGGGAAAACATTTGGTTAAACAAGATTCAGATTGTTGGTGGAGCCAGTGAATGTGTATTTTTCCCCAATTCACAAAAAGGTATTGCATTTGAAAACCGCAGATTTTTCTCCCTGGTTGCTGAATTATCTGACACAAGAGAATTCATTTGCCTCATTCACGTTTCTAAAAACCTATGTTAAATCAGGTGCAAACCTTATTTTTTTGTGGAAAATCTGCCTGGAAGGAAAAAGCCTAAACAGTGTTGGCATTTCCAGCAGTTTTCCTACTGCTGCCTGGCAGAGGACAAGCAGAGCAGCTTTCCATTCACTGGGTGTTTGCTGAACTGCCCCTCCAAGAGTATAGGAGCTATACTTTGGCTCTTCCTCTCTCGGGTCATGTTTGGAGTAATACAGCCCATCACCAACTCCTCCTACCCAGTCACCACCAGCCTGCTCTCCTGCAGTATTGCTGCAGCTGGTCTTTAGAGCAGAACCCTGGTCTGAGGCTCCTTTGTTGTAACATGCTTCCTACTTTGTAACTACACCAGTATGGGAAAAGGGAGGGAGAGACAGAGAGAAAAGGCTTTGTGCAACTCAGGCAAATTCTGTCCAAGAGATAGAGAATACACAGGCACATTAACTGTGGATTAGCATGAATGTTGTAATGATATGGCAAGAATATATCTTGACATTAGCTATGTATTCCATTTGCCTTTACATGGTAATTGACTACTTGCCCATTTTAAAAAGAATTTCAATGGGAAACAAGCCATGGCTACTATGTGGAAATCAGTCAAGCTTTTCTCCCCTGGAAATTGCAGTGGCAAATACATGGATATACTACATGCTTTTTCAAGAAGACTTCCCTTGTAAATGCATGAGTTCTGCGCCACAAAGAAAGAACATTGTCTACCTCTCCTTATCTGAATGGGCTAATTGAGTCACAGTAATGATTTCAGCTACTAGAAAAGCTGAAATAATAGCAATCATGTTATTATTTATTCAAAGACATATCCTAGAACCTGGGATATATTGCCAAGGAAGTCATCCCAATTCCCATTGTCCCTCACCGAAACAGATACAGGTATATTTTTAAGAATCATGCTACAGCCTAGTTTTCTGTCCTTGGTGTCAGTATCAAAATTAGAGCCATATTAGAAATAAGAAATAAGAAATCCAGTTCAAAGGTTGAAATTGAGAGGTTCCTTGAAAAGTAGTACTTTTTCCATTACACATACTTTAGGATTATGTGTAATACATTATGTGTCCTACAGCTTTGTGTAGAAGAAAACAGAAAGGGCTGATTTATAGTGTAGAGATGTTGCTTTTTTATCTGCTTTGTGACGGTACAAATTATTCCCACTCCCACTCAGTGCTTTTCCATGTGGGGAAGCTAATTCACAGTGATGGATCTACTCCTTGGACGAGGCTCCAAGGTGGTCCTTAGTGACTTCTGTTTCATAAGCAGAGGAAGGTAGGGCTGGTACTAATTGAAAGGATGATCTAACAACATAATCTTTTTTAGGTCTGTCATTGTTTGTTTGTTTGCTTCTTTTTCAATTCTACTGGGCTCCACAACATTTCATAGTGATTTCTGCTTTAGCATTAGAAAGCATTTTTGTAAGTTTGCTTTAAATCTGCCATCTGATCATTATTCAGGGTATTTTTTTTAAAAATTGAATAATCATTTCCTGTTTACCTTCTCTGTACCATCCATAAATTTCTATATCATAATGAAACTGCCTGAGAATTCAGATTTGACTATTATTCACCTTTTCTTTTACACTTTTCCCATCACACATGCCTCTTACTTCATTCTTTGACCTTTCCCAAATAAAGCCCATCAATCTGCTCACTCGCTCCTTCTTTGAAGTGCAATTTCCTGTCTCCTCACCAAGTCCTTGCATGCCAATTCTCGACAAAGCCAGTCCTAGGCTTGTACTAGATTCTAGAAATAACTCCTCCTTGCCCAGCTTGCTCCCATAACTTCTAAGGAGCCTCTTCAAAACATCTGATCTCTCCTTGAGGAGAGGGTCACTCCTTCCTACTTGATTTTTGCACTGCAGAGAGAAGAATAGCTTCAATACCACCCTTTTCATCCTGGCACTTGGCACCCTGACAGTGCAGCTGCCTTTCTTACCCTGGGCCCTGGTGAGAGGTAGGTGTTCAGCTGAGGTCACCCTATGGACCCCAGTCTGAGCCAGATCCTTTGGTTCTGCTCACTTCTTGATTCCACAGCCTTACAAGGCAAATGTTGTGTCTTAAACAGGTACTATAGTGGGAAAAAAACTACTGTGGACAAGAGAGGTGGAGATAGAAAAAAGTTATATGGCACATTCCTGGAGTTTCTATCAGCCCCATGGAGATATTTAGTGCTCTCCTCTCCTCTTCTGCTCCTACTAGAGAGGCCCTTTCCTACTGTTTGCTGTGTCATATATCTGTTCCGTCATCTCTTTTTCAATGTAGAAATGTTCTGACCTATTTGCTCTCCTTCATTTCTCTGTGATTCTTCTCAGTGTACTTCCTAAGGTTCTCATAGACTATTCCAAAGAGGTAACTTTGGAGGCAAAATTACCAGTAGTACTTAAGATGCAAGCTCACCATGTAGATATATAATGTTACAAGGAGTCTCTGTTTTATTTTCACTTCCTTCTCTAATAATTCCCAATGCACTATTTGCCACTTCACTGCCATGGAGCTGACTTTTCTGAGCACTCTCCATAATGACTCCCAGATCTCTTGCTAGACTGGTAATAGCTAATTTCCCTAGCTAATAGCTAATTTAGAGTTCATCACTGTGTATATAGTCATACAGATAGTTGTTTTTTCTCCTTCATGCACCTTACTTGCATTTATTGACATTTCATTTGTGATTCCCATTGAATTTAATTTGTGATTTTATTGCCTTATCACTCTGTATTGTGAGATCCTTCTGTAGCTGTTTGCAGCCAATTGCACATTTCACTATCCCAAATAGTTATTTATCTTCTGCAGACTTCCTTGCCTCATTTTTAACTTTTGCATACAGATTACTTATGGCAATTTTGAAGTGCACAAATCCCAGTGCAGATCTTGTGGAACTGCCCTAGTAACATTCAGCTATCATGAAACACCACATTGTATCCTTGCCCTTATTTTTCCTATTTTTCTACAAGCTATTTATGCATGCCACTACAAATGGACTTTCTTCATCAGTTAATTTAAATGCTTGCTGAGGGACTCTCCCAACAGACATTTCCTATCTCTATTATTTCTTTCCAGCTGTGCTTGAGCTATAGCTGGTAAGCCTGTGTGTTGCGGCCCATGGGCCAAGTCCCTGGGACTCCTTAACCCCTGGAGATATGTGATGGTTGAAGAAGACTGTGTAGCTGTCATGGGGAAGACTGTCTGGAGTCTCAGTATCATGGTGGTATTGCAGGGTCACAGTGCCACCCACATGATGCTGCAAAGGGACCAAGAGTCCCAAAGATCCTGGTGCCTCTCCATCCCCAAGCACTCATCCCCACTGTGAAGAACTGAGTGGCTTTTAGAGCAGGGTAGCAGCTAAGATTTTAGTTTTGGTTTGGATGTGGCTGGTGTATTGGAGAGTGCTTGCTGTTAGAGCGAGTATGAATCAGTCTAAGTCTTAATTTATAGCTTGCAAGGATCCACTAAACACCCTAAAACTTTTGTTCAGTATAAAAAAACCTGATAGAAATAATCTGTAAGATTGAGGGGAAAAAATTCTTAGGCCTCTGTTGTATTCAGCTATAAGTGAATATGTGACTCTATTTTTGGGCATATAAAAACTTTGGCAGATATACTATCAACATATTTTTCTTGTGCAAATACCATATTTTTTTTTTTTGTTCTGTTGATGAATTAACAGCCCAGTTCAGTCTTTTCTGAATGATTTGTACCATCTGTATGAGACTCAACTGTACAGAAGCCAATACAGTTTAGAAGGAAGACAAATCATTGTATGTGTTGAGAGCAATTGCAAGGCACTGTGAGTTTCACATTCTAGCTGCTTTGGACCTCTTTGCTAATCTGCATCATACTGCGGAAACAGCAAGTTTTAAGTTAATGTAGGACTATTTATATATGTATTATTTATTTATTTATTTATATATATATTAAAAAATATTTATTTATATATATAAAAATATTTTTAATGCCAGTTAGATTGTCACTCTCAGGAGAAATGATTAGGTATTGTCCCTTTTCTCAAGCAAAACAGTATTTAATCCAATATTTGGCACATTAAAAAAAAGCCCAGCCCAAATATAGTTCCTCACCCTGTCTCAGCTTGTCAGCCATGTAAGGATTCCTAAGTATGAACATGTTTAAATGTTAAAGTGAAACAGGACAATAAAGGACTTTTGCCCAACCTTCTAAGCCATCTCAACCCAATTATGGGACTTCTGAATAGAATGAAAACAATGGTTGCATTTCACTTAACTTGACCTTTTAAGCTGCCAACCTTTTTCTGTGTAAAACATCTTTATATGGTTGAGCTATTTCTCACTGTGCTTTTCTGACATGTGTAATGTTTTTTTGAGGTCCTCGATGAAGGTCTGGAATAATCTACAGCACAATATGAGTGCAACAACATATCACATGTCTTCACAAAAATGTCCATCAATGATACTAGACTAGGGTGGAATTCCCACACCATTTAGATTAATCATAATTGCTGGCGTGCAATGCAAGGTAACATCCCTTTTAGATAAAATGTGATGCTGGCTTTGTAACCTTTCCTCTAAATGCACTGGTACAGCTCAGAAATAGCCTTTCCTCTAAATGGCATAGTTTTCCATAGTTCTTTTCCCTCTGGGATCAGCAAAGTCAAAAGTGGTTGGAAATGTACTGAAAATGTTATTAGTTTATTTTTTTAAGGGGGGAGCAGTCAGTGATATCAGGATATGAGCCCATTAGTGTTGTTTGTTTTTTTTTCCATGCACCTCCAGAGACACATGTCCAAATCATATTCTGCACAGCCACTCTGAATTTTGTTGTGAAAGCAACACAAGCACAGGGCATGAATAAGTCTCAATAGAGAAAAATGTGCCTTGGCTATTCGTGCAGCAGGCCCAGCTGTCTATCTAGCTAAGGGAGTGAGAAACCTTCTGTTCATACGGGAACAAGAAGCTCAGGCCTCAGCAAAATTCCTGCTGGAAAAGTGAATTAAATACTGTCTACTATTAGTAAAAGAGAAACATGTGCCTCTTGGGGGATATTCACAATTCACTTCCACCAACTATAAGACTCTGCCACCAGGAAACTTATTGGAGAGAGGAGCTCATCTGGAGTTTCAGTGGTTGCCTGTAGCAGCTACTGGTTTCTGAGAAGTGCTGGTGTTGATGATACCTTGTATAGGAACAAGGGAGGTGATTTCATGGACTTTGATTTGTCTGCAGCTGTGTTTTGATGTATCTATCTAACCAGCTCAGAATCAAACAAATCTGAGGCTGCACTACTGGAAAATTGAACATAACTCCCTTGAGTTCAAGGCCTTACCTTAGAGGCTGGTTTCCATCACTTCAATGAGAACTTTATGTTCTCTGGGTTTGACTGCATATATCAATTTCATTCCATACAGGTTTCAGGCTGGAGTCCTGTGCCTGATGCAACTTACTTCCCTACTCACACCCTTCTGCAAGTGATGAACACTGAGATGTACTGTAAACAGCTGCACCCATCTGTGCATACACCAGCAGTGGCTGTGTGGGCAATTAGCACCTGCAATTAGGCTGCATTTTATGCAGTGGGATCATACAGAGAACAAGAGCACGGACCTCGCCTATCACTGGCACACAGTGTGTGAAAAAATAACAAGAGGAGGACAAACAGGGCTCCTGGCTGAGGAAGGTAGACTACTCTGCATGTCAGCTTGTGCACAAGTTTTTTCCTTCCAGCAGTTTCTATTCCCTTTTGTTACTTTGTTGCTTTTGCTGAGGCCTGAAATTTTTAAAACACTAAAAGAAACAAACTTTGGTTGAGAATGCCCTTGGAAATGGTAGGCAGAAAAAAAGACAATCAAAAATATGTTCCAGCTGTTCAACATTTGACCAAGTTAAAACTTGGTCTGGGCCCCAGAGACTTTTTTTCTCTTTTTAGTCTCACAGATACCACCAAAAACTGCACAGGAACTGTTTGTTTGAGTTAAAGCAATAGGGACTCCTCCTAGGCTGTATTTTAGCATGATGCTCCCTCTATTCATATGTGTTGCACAGTGTACCTTCCAATTTGAGTAACTGTGGTTGCTATGGATTAATATAAACTCACATCTTGGTGCAAGAGTCTTCGTGCTTCCAGTCCCTTGAAATGCTTTTGCCTGCAGCTTTCTGCCACACCAATTCCTCCTTTCCCCCCACATTTTATTAAAAAACCTATTTTTTCACCCTTTGCTTATAACTTTTAATTTCTATGTATTATTTAGTGCTGCAGATCTTGAACTTTGCTGGATATTGCAAATTATACAGCATAAAAACTTTCTGTGAAGTTTGGACTAACAATTTATTTTCATCCCCAGGGATACTTGTTTCCTTCTTTCCTATGAATGAATAAAAGCTTTTTTGCTCCTTTCATGTAAAAGGAAACATTCTCCTGGGGATACAACTGGGGAAATTAGGGATACTTTAATTTCTTTCTACACCATTGTCTTGCTCATTGTCTTGCACCATTGTCATGACTCACCTTGGGTGAGTCATCTGGACATTGTATGCTTCTCCCATCCCAGTGATCACAAATGGATATAAAACCCACACAATATCCAACTTTTCTTGTGATTGAGCTATATGGATGGAAAGCATTGGATAAGTGCTTTGGGTATCCACTAATTCTCTTTCAAAGTCTGATTTCTTACAAGAAGAAACAGTCTAATTTTTAAAACTCTTGAGAAGATATTAAGACAGGGGAGGACAGAAAGTGAAGGCCACCAAGTCAATGGGGAGGTGCACCCTGACTTCAGCAGGTTTGATGTAGGTGCCAAGTGCATTTAACAGATACTGCTGTAGATCAAACATTCTAGATCACAATATACATAGTCCACATCATTGTAGGACTAATGTGATTTCAAACAAAGAACCCATCTGTGACTTTTTCCTGTGTAAGTGTTCCCTGCTGCATGGAGCAAGGGAAGCACCTATGTGCATCTCGTTCAGGATCAGGGGTTTTCTTCCAACACAATGGTTGGAGTCTTTATGCAATCTGAGTGTTTAAATATCCAAAAAAGCGAAAACATAATTTTGAGTCCCATTGTTTTAATTAGTAAAGTGCTAAAAAGCACACTCTGTCCCCCTTTAGCTGTGCTATTCTTTGGCTCTTTGTTCAATTTTCTGAATGTACAGCCTAAGAAAGTTATAAGCATGTGAGTCCTACTTTAAAAGCTTGTTTGTGGTTCATTATGAACTATTAGGGAGAGCACATCAAGCAATTGTTTTGGCAGGGATACAGGAATTGCTTCATATTCTGGCAGGAACGATTCTCTCCTACCAAAGAGGAATACAAGGCTTTGTGGTTGGATTTGTTGCTCCCTCCCTTCTCCTGAGCATGCTTATGTTAGGAAAGAACATCTTTGAAGGAGAATATGGCAAGCAGTCAGTCTCAAAGGGTCAACTATAGCTTTAATGTGCAAGGTATTTTTTCCTTATCCCACACTTCCAAAAATAACAGCACAAAAATCACTTTAGCACATCCAGAAATACAAGAACTGGAGAGAGGTGTAGGTATTAGGATTAGGTTTTGAAGTAAAGGTGTTGTCAGCAACCTCCAGGCTTGGGAGAAAGGCTGGCTGAAAAACATTAGGAGTGCAATGCTAGGAAGCTTGTATGTGGCATTCCTAAGTTAAAAACTTGCAGACAGAACCTGACACATGAAGGCGTTTCTCAGATTGACAGCAGGTGGAGATGAGCAGAGACCACCATGAGCACTAAGCTGTGCAAAACCAATCATCACAATTCCTACATGCACGTTCACCTTTTGCAAATTGAACAAGTTTCAGGAAGGTTGGAGTTTTGTCAGAGAACTACCATAAAATCTTAGGAGCTTTGGCTCTGGTATCTTCTACATTTTTTGGCTTGTATACCCGACTCAGAGTGTAATGCTTCCAGATCTCTCTGTATCCCCCCAAATTATTTACTTTCTTGTTTATCCTTCTCATATTCCAAGCAGAGTATGAGGTTTCCTCATCTGAAGGTGGTATTATGTGTAAGGCTAGCCTGACAAAGAAGAAAACACCATGCTCTCTTCCTAATATAAAATAATAATGATAAAATTACCCAGCAGAAAATAGTAAAACTGTATTAAGCAGCCCTGCTATAAATTCTTGACAGTGAATTTCCTGAGGCAGAAACACTGTCAGTGCTCTATGTGTGTCTGGTGACCAGTCCAGGGGAGAGCTGGTTCTGTGCTGGGATACTGTGGCAAAGTGATAACTTCTTGGAAGGCACCAGACCAGAGCACTCCTGCTCCTAGAAAGTGCTCATCTCAGCACTGTTGGCTGCAGAGGAGACCAAGGGTGAGGTGGATGATGCTTGAGGCACTTGTTGCAGTTCCAGAGATGAGACTTGCAGACATGCAGGGATACAGCTGACAGCTGGAGCAGAGTGAGGAGCCGCCAGGGACACCCCAGAGTGTGGGACAGGCCAGTGCCACCTGACTACTCATCAACTCCCTCTGACAGCCAAGGGGGCACGGGGGGATGGGGCTGGGGTCTTTGCTGCTGTTCTGTGATGTGCTGTGGTTGCAGAGCTCACACCTCATGATGGAGGAGTTGAGGTGTCTGCTGGCGTCAAAGCTTGGCCTGGTTTCTGAGCACCACTTCCCTGCCCAGTGGGCAGCTCTGCTAGCAGCTGAAAACTGTCCTGGCTAGAGTCCCCCACCTACTATGGCTCAGACAATCATATCATAATGTAATAAATGCAGGCAATTCTGAACAACTTTTTGAAATCCCTAGACCTTGACTGAAACTCGCTTGAGCCAGTTCCCATTAACTTCAGCCAGATTTGAAGCAGGTACTTACAACATTATTTTTTTAAACCTATAAGAAGATAATTTCAGTCTTAATGTTGTTATAGACACAACAGAGAAAGGCACTAATGCCTTCAAAACTCCCAGGTAATTTACAGAGGCTGCAGCCAAGGCGAGGAGCTGAGCACTGAGAGACAAATCTGATAACTTGATTCAATACAGGTTTGTATCTGTTAATCCAGCACTCATGAACTTCTGCACTTTGTAAAGGATGACTTATGTGCAAAACCCATCTGCTGTGCTCCCTCATCTCTTTGCTCTGGAAAATATTGCAAAAGCTACATACAGGCTATGGCCTCCACATGCAGGTGGTTTCTGTGACTAGTTCAAACTCTGGCTTTGTTTTGTGGATGCAACTAAAACACAGAATAAGTTTAAATTGGTCTAATCTCCTCTTTGCATAGTTTCTGGTCATTTTGAACCACTCAGTTCTGTGGTTGAAAAGAGCCTTTCCCCTGTCCTGGAGCAACTTAGCACCTGGGAAAAGGGGTTTCAAAGGAGGGCAGAAGCCATTAAGTGTCAGGCACCCCCAGTTTATTTTGGCATGGAGAATACTTTGTTCAAATTAAAAAAATCCAAACATCAGGCAGCTTGCCAACAGTCTAAAAGAAGACTTGAATCTGCTTGAATATGCATGTTTAGATGAAGTCCCATATCATGTTGGTAATTACAGAATCTGTTATCACAATAACTTACTACCAGGTGAGAAATCCCTTGTGAAATAACTACACCTAAGACCACATACTTACATAAGGCAAGGCAGTAGAAGCAAATGTTTTACCCTTCTGTGTCAGAGGGCCAAACTGCTCTGTACTGGGGAAAAGATGCAGAATAAGCCCAAGGAAGCCAGACATTCATACATGCAAACCTAACCTGAGTAAGTACAAAGCAGGGCTTACAACCCATTTCTGACTGGAAACAATTATGCGCAGAAAAGAAGCACAAATCCTTTAAATATGTGTGTGGATTTAACAGGAAAGAGCCAGAAATTAGATGGTAGGGGAGGGAGGTGGTCTACAGGTAAATGGGAGGTAAAAGAGATAATTATTCAGGAGATTCATGATCTGCCAAACTACATGGATCCTCGCTTATAGTAAACAGCCAGTGCTTAGTATTCAGGATGATTTTCAAGAAGACCTACACTTTCAGCCTAGTGGTGGCAGGCACCAGAACCTCCCAAGCTGCTTGTACAGAGACAAATGTAAACTTCAGCCAGGAACTGCTATCTCTCCAGAAGAGTAATGTACTCAAGGAACAGCTTCATAACATACATAGTGCCTGTGTTACTGGAACAATTCAAGGAAAAAAAATCTGCAGTTTTGCCTAGAAGAATTCTAGGCATAAAATTAACAACATCTTTTGCGTAATTTCTTAGGTCCAGAGAAATGGGGAAAACCTCACAAGTATATGCAAGTCTTTAATTTAGTAACCCTTGAAAGACAAAAGCAGAAAGTCCACTTTGATGCAAGATATTCAGACTCCTTCCCAAAATTCATGACAAAATTTGGTATTTAGTTTTGGTATTTATTTTTCTGTCCAGGCAGCTGGTCTGTGGGCTCAGCTGCTGAATAGTCACACCAAACAGAGATGCTCATCGACTGTGTACGTAACCAATGACCTCCATGGACCAACTCTGTTCCCAGGAGAGCCTGCAACTGATGGCTACAACACACTGTTTCACTGCTCGTTTGTTCAGCTCAATTCTTCTTTTTCTGTTCACATCTCTCAGTTTTCAGGGGTTATTTCATGGAGGCCATCAGGGTCTTCCTGCAAGAGGTGATGCATTCAAACTGCTCACCCAGCTGTAAAGCTTCTCTGTTCGCCAAGGTTTCCAAACAGAATGCTTTCATAACTGCTGTGGCCTCAGGGAAATTATATTTCATTGCAAAGTGCAAACAAACTCCTCATGTCTGAAGATGTCAGACCAAAATCTTCTTTGAGACAGTGCTTGGGCCACTGGATGCTGCCATTGGTCACCATCAATTGAGAGAGTGATGCTCAAAATCCTACCACCTCTCTTAGCATTACAGAAGGTAGAAGGATGATGTGATGTCAAAGTGGAAGGTCCTACCCATTCCTGGGAGCCAGCAGTGGTAAAAATGAAAAGGAAGATGTGCCCCATGCCTTATCACAGCCTATCTTGCAAGTAGAAAGATAGTAGAGAAGATGGAGTTTCATAGGAGTGGACGTAGCAGAGATAATATGAAACTGCTCGATTCTAAAAGTGTTAGTGGGCAGTCTCCAAACAGTGAAAACACCCCATGTCTCCAGCGGATTTTACTGAAGGCTTTCCTTCTCAGTAGAGGATAATGTGGGAATTTTAAAATAGTAGTAATTTGGGTGACCAGATCTGTGCAAAGGATCCTGTGGGATTATTCTACTTTCTTCTAAACCTCATCTGGTTTCAGAAGAAAGTAGAACATTGGATAGCCTGAGTTTTCAACCTGCAAGGTTTCCAGTATTGATATTCCATTAGCAGTTCTCTAAGATTTCTAACATCTTACCACCAGCTGATCAATGTCCAAATTCTATGGAGCTGCTGAGAAAGCACACATTTCTGGTGAGGGAATTGATATCTTTATCCCAGCTTCCATTCTCCTGCATGGAGCAGTGCAGTAGGACAGAGTCACACATTTGTGTGAATATTCCAGAGCACAAGTATTAAAATGGAGGCTGACTATGGCAGCAGCACTCATTTTGTTAGTAGTTAACATATAGCATGCTCAATGTATTGGTCATTGCCTTATTTGGATTAGATATAGAGAAGGAATTTTTTACAATAGGGATGGTAAAGTACTGTTGCCCAGAGAGGTGGTAGATGTTCTGTCCCTGGAAATATTCAAGGCCAGGCTTGAATGCTCAGGGCTCTGAGCAACCTGATCTAGTTCAAGACATTTCTGCTCATTGCAGGGGAACTGAACTGGATGACCTTTAAATGCCCCTTCCATCTATGATTCTATGATTCTATGGTTCATGTTGCATCATAACTCAGGATATAAAAATATCCCTTTGTGCTCCACCAAGTCAATGCCACCCTTTACTAATGATACCACTAATAATGCTGGACCTCAGGGCTCCTCAGGCAGAAATCTAGTGGCAGCCGAAGAGAAACTGACTCAGGAAATGAAGCACTGGTTGCTGCAGGCTGCAGCATCTTCATCTCTGCCTTTGCTGCAAAGACGTGACTTTTTCAAAGTACACAGCAAAGTTTCAGGAAGAAGCCAACATCAAATAAGCACATGGAGAGCTGCTTTCTTCTACCATTGATCAAAGAGCAGTGACAGGAGGAGAAGTAATACTGCTGAAACAACTTTGTCTCCATGCCTCATCAATTTGTTTACAGAGGAGAGCAACAAAGCTGGTGAAAAGGCTGGAAGGCATGTCCTAGGAGGAAGAGCTGAGGACTTAGGATTTGTCTAGTTTGCAGTACAGAAGGCTGGGGGCAATCTCATTGTTCCCTACAGCTTCCTGAGGAGGGGAAGTGGAGAGGCAGGTGCTGGTCTCTTCTCTCCAGTGACGGGACATATGGGAACCATCGCAGCTATGCTAGGGGAGGTTCAGACTGGACATCAAGAAGCATTTCTTTACCAAGGGCATGGTCAAACACTGGAACAGACTTCCTAGGGAGGTGATTGATGCCCTATGACTGTCAATATTTAAAATGTGTTTGAATAATGCCTTCAATAATTTACTCTAACTTTTGGACACACCTGAAGTGGTCAGTCAATTTGACTAGATGACCATTACAGATCCCTTCAAACTGAAATATTTTATTCTGTTCTGTTCTATTTTATTCTTCTATCCCCAAGCCTTGGTACCGATGCTTCCTCACATCTTTCAACCACTTGCTTCCTGAAAGTGTTTCCAGGAAATGGGCTGGAAGGTTCTATCTGGGGATCAGAGACAGCAAAGATCCAGCTTCTCTATTCTGCATGCTCCATTTGGTGCTTCTCATCCCAAATGGGAGAGACTGGGGAGCTGCTGGGCAGGAAGGGCTGGAAACGTGCTATGGAGCTCGGCAGCTGTTTCTGAAGCTGTGGCGTTTCGCCATGGGCAGAGTTCCCTGTGCTCTGCACACTGCCCGATGGACCTCAGGGGAGCCTGTCTTGCAAAATGAACACCAGAGTTACTCCCTAAGGACCTTTATTGAAAAAAGAAAAAAGGCAACCTCTGTGTAAATGAAATGCTTGTTTACAGCACAGTGCCACAACTCTGTGTGCTAAGCTTCATAGCCTTAGTGGGTTATAAAAAATACACATATTATAGATACAGATGGTGCAAAAGATGTAGAAGACATAGAAGATATGAATAATAGAGATAGTAAAGATAATTCACACAGAATTCAGAATGACTAGGTTGGAAGAGACCTTCAAGATCATTGAGTCCAACCTAACACTGCAATAATAACACCCACTCCCCAAGACTTTACAAACGGCAGCCCTGACATTTAGTTTTATGCTCCCAAAATACAGAATTTAGGAAAAATTAAGTCAAGATACCTGCATGTAATAGAGCCAACATTTGCTCCTAATCTGCTACATTACTGCTACTTAACTACTCCACGTTTTATTAACTAAAGGTGACAATATTGCAATTATATCTCAGTCTTTGCAGCATTTTTCACATCTTAGTGGTAGAAACTGCCTTCCCTATACACATAATGCATTGGAGGGGCAGCTGTAACTGGGACTATGCAATTTAATATTTACAGAGAGTTTAAAGATGATCTGAGAAGTGCTTGAGAACAGGCAAGAACCTGGATTTGAATCTATAAAACAAGTATTTAGAGAAATTCACTGAAGGGAAGAATAAGTCAAAGAATACCCTGGTCTCCAACTGGCCATGATGAAAAAAGCAGAATGGAAAGCAGGTGCATGAGAGAGGATTTCTGGGCATGATTTCCACTTGTGATGCTCTGTGAGAGACCCATGGGAAGAGGAAAGGGATGCTGACTGCAGGATGTCAACAAAGAGCTTGGAAGAGACTGATCCCTTCTGCAGGCGTTCTGCACGCCCCAGGGCAAAGCTTGTGATTGTGCACAGATAAGTGAAATTTTCTAAAAGTTATCTCCAGTGCAAAGGAGCTGGAAAGTCTGAAGCTGAAAAGTCTGAAGCTGGAAATCAGTACACAGGGTTTGTATTTACAGAATGCTCATTTGCCTTGTACAGAGGGGATCAGTCTGGCTAATATTTGAGTTTCTGCAGATGTTTCCCCATCCTCTTGGGTTAAAAGTTGGCACATTGGAATGGCAGGAGTTGAAACCATTTAATTTAAATTAAAGAAACCAAACCAACCTTAACAGCATGCAAACACAATTTCATTTCACTACAAAAGTGAAAAATAGGCAAAAAATGCATTGATGTATACAGTGCCAAGCAGTTTACTTTAAATACTGAAATTGATTATGAGGCGTTTTACTGAGAGGATGGGAAGAAGAAAAGTCCTTATTCAAATTGTCTGAAGGAGTCTAATGCAACAGGGCAGCATTGAGAACCTTTGCAATGAGAAAGGGTTTTTAGAAAGTGATTTGTAGTGTCTAAACCAACTCTTCCAATAGAAAAGGCAACATCCAGGAATTCAGGTATCAGAGGCATTGCTCCAATCTGTAACATGCCATCAAAAGTATTGTAAAATAGAATTTTTTCTCTCATGGCATGGGAATTGTCTTATTTACTGATTAGGAACACCTGATTGTTGTCAGAATTTCTGGAATGTTTTTGAAATCTCCTCTAGAATACTGATAGGAGGACAATATTTTTTTTCCAATCACCAGATGGAAAATCAACCCCTGCCTGCCTGTATTTCAATCAACTGCTACCCCCAAGGGGCTTTAGTGTCTGCTGATTCTCCATACCATGGCAGAACTCAGAATTTCCCATGGTCTGTGGTGCTGCATCATCCTCTTTTCCCTTCACCTCCTTCTTCAGTTATATCCTTCCCCCAAACTCTTCTGTCTGACAGCCATTCATCTCCTCTATTACTTCACAAGTTTTTCATGTGTTACGTTTCTTTTTCTGTGGGCCTCAGCATGAAACTACCAAATAAGCAGTTTGACTTCCATATTCCCCTTTTCTTTTCTCAGCATGCTCATTACTTTGCTACTTAACAAAAGGAAACCCCTTTGCTGTCAAAAGAAAAGGGCACCATCACTGATGCTGGACTTCAAATTATCATGACATTAATTAGGAAACACTCATATAAAGATAGCCCCATACAGTCAGCATCCATCTACACTCAGACAGTTTAAAGGGAGACAGAATAAGCCAGTGAGAAACATGGGAGTCTTAATAATTATCAGCCCTCCTAATGAGCCCCAGAACCATAAATGAACAGATACTTCTCACAAAGGCATGCAGATAGATGCTCTATCCTAAGGAGGCAGGTGGAGGGGACCCAAGGATTTCTGTGAGAAGCATACCTTGGACAAAAGAGATTCCTTGGTATTTCTAAGGAGGTGTGCTTTGCTTTGACCCAGACATGTCTCCCTTATGGCTGCAGAATTTAAAAGATTTACTGTAGCCCCTATGGAAATGGTGTATAAAATGGGATTTCATGCTTTCCTTCTCCTAATTTCATATAGAAGTTGCTTTGACCCTTAATTTCAATAAAATCAAGATTTTATTGAATTGCTTTCTTATTATATATAAACCATACATACATATAAACCCTTCACTAAATGGTTACACTAAGGTCAGAGTCACCTTCTGTCTTTACACTGCCCTCTTTTGCTTTTCTGTTCTCAGCCATTCTCATCCTAGAAATAAAATGTTTTCTTCTGTCAAGAAGCTGAATTGGGCTATATTTCAGCTTACAAATCATGTACACTACTATTGTTGACTAGCCAAATCCAAATTAAACTCATTTTTCACCTGGCTTAAACAGCTGAGGCAAAAGATGGAGGAATCAGAATTATCTTCCCTAATTTGTCAGCTATCTGCACCTGCATGTAGGCACTGAAATACCACAGTTAATGCCAAGACTCAGCTTATATCACTCTTTGAGGTCTAGAAGACAAGAAAATGACTAAGTGACAAACTCAAGCCAACTTTCCTGAGATGCTAGAGGCTGTAGGTGGGAGTTCAGCAGAATTAGATCCCTGCCATTAGGCACTAGCTGCACTTTTGCTTACATTAAGCCAACCAGTGCTTTGGAAAGTAATACACTTCTGTAAGTCATTCATAGCATCATAATGCCCGTGATTTAACTCCTTTGGGGCTTCTGTAAGATCTCTGCAAAAAGCAAGTGGAAGAAAGTCTATGGCTGCTGCCTTAGGCTTTCTGTGGGTGTTAAATGCATGTAGGCAAATAGCTGACAAACCACATATTCAAATTGGCACATGCATATTCATCTGTTTTACTCAGGTTTGTGTAGGACTGGTTTTAACTTGGTCAAGAAAAAGAGTTCTCCCTTCTCCCCTCTGTTAGTCCTGTAACTACTAATTGTAAGAAAGTAGCAGTCAAAACTAATTAGTGGATGTGGCCTAAAAAATGTCAAGACAGAGAGGGAATACACATACAGCATACAATACACGTACAAGCAGGTGTTGAAGGGTCAGATCCCCATCGTGCCTCCTCATGAACTTTCTTAGACTTTCTAGATTTCATTCTTTATTTTGAACTCTTCCCTAATATGTCCCACAAAACTTGCAGTGACTTTAGCTTTGAGTGGCTGTCCTGCTGTGTTCCTGGCTATCATTTCAGTGAGGACTTCAGCAGAGGTCCTCTCGGATCTGGAGAGTGTACACAGCAATCAAGTCTGCTGTGTACTTACTGCCTTGTACTGGCACCTAACCAGAACCTGTGGTGCTCACAGCTGCTGCACCTTTTTTGCCTGCAGCATATTCTGAATTAGCATGTACTGAAAATATTCATTTCGCAGATGTTCAGCTTCAAATTCCACTGTTTAGAAGACAGACTTCATTAGAAAAAGAGCAGATTTTAAGGAGAGAGTCTTCCCATGGACAAGTGGAACCAAAGTTTGCTCTTTGCTTTCTTTTTGGAGTAGCTGTTGCACAGCAAAATATCAATACCTGGGAAAGCTTATTTAATGCATTTTAATTGTTGCTGTTTGTGTCTTAGGTTATGCTTACACCTGAATTGTGTACTAGCCCTGAACTAATTAAATCAGCCACAGTAGGATCTGACCAGGCTCACCCACCTATATAACAGCCCATATATTAAATGTAGGATTGCTGTAGTGGGATGGTTACAGGTCCAAACATTTTGTATCTTCAGTTTTTTTATGCACCTCTGGTATAAAATCTTAAAATAACTGAATGAAATGGATTTTTGCCATCGATTTCAAGGGATTCAGGATTTCTAGTTTTTGTTTTGCCTTCGGTGCAAGACTACAAAATCTCAAAGCAATCTGAAGATGTCTTTTTCCTTTCTGTTGTAAAGCATAAATTTCACTTTTACCTTCCTCACCAGGACAGACATTACCAGAAGCTATCCTTTGGACAGAAGGAACATGAAAACTGCAAAATTCTAGTTTGATGAATGTTTGTGAGGAGCATTTTCAAATGTGTTTTTCCTCAAGGTTGCTGCTTCTGTGTGCAATGGTTGTTCATTTAATTCAGACAGCACCTGTCTCTGATCATTATTTTTTGGAGAGTTCTAGTAATCCATAAACTTAATCTGGAAAAGAAAACAAACTCTTGCTAAAATAGTCTAGTAGAATCCCACTCCTGTTTTGATTACTCCTAGGTAAGGTGGACAAACTGAAGCGTTTTCTTCACTAGACTAAGACCCTTCTGTGCCTTGCTGTGATCTCCTTTCTCTCTTTTCCTAGTTTTCCAGATGGTTTTTCTGTCACTGCTTCAGAATTTCCTTATTGTTCTTATAGTAAAGATTCCTCTATTATCAGTGGCTGATACGAGCAGCCATCCCAGGAGCAAAAATTCCATAAGTTTTTATTGTTGTAGACTATGGGAAGTATCACAAAACCCTCGGCTAACATGATACCCTTCTAGTTGAGGCTCTATCCTGGCTCAGGTTGCAGCTATAAATGCCATGAGGCATTGTGGATGGATAGGCACATAACGATGAACTTCCTCTCTGCCTGGAGTTAAAAATGGTTTATGTTAATGTCAGTCTTCCACTGGCAGTTTTTGTGCTCTCTATCCACACACTACATATGGCATAATATTAGCACTATTTCCCAACTTTTTTGTGGTGAGTATTTGCCAAGAAAAGGGCACTTGAATACTCCAGAAAGGAAAAATGCAGCCAACAAATCCTCTCTTTGCCTTTTAATTATGGCTGCTGGTGTGGATCTGTTGACCTCTGCTTTGCTCATTCTGTGATGATTACTGGAGCTGGGAGCTGGGTCTCTGTCTCAGCCATTCTGAATTAGCATCCCTTCAAAGGTGGTGCCCTGCCTTCCTCCTCTCCCCTGGGACAGCGTGTCCAGCACCATCAGCAGAACAGATGATCTTCTCTCATGAGTCTTATTGGTTTCCTTCTGTTTTCTCTCTGTGCTGGGAGAGGAGGGTGAGGAGGTTGTAGTTGGGTACCAATCCAAGGCAATGGGTACACAGCAGACCTTGCAGACCTTGGGTCTGAGAGGCTTTTTGCTGATCTGTCCTTACTGGAGGAATAGGCAGGAACAGGGAAGGATGGCCACTCAAAAGTGGCCTGCAGATATCTCAGAGCATAATATCAGGGAAGAGATCCAGCTAAAGAGGGGACTGAATGAGGAACTGTGTGCATATTTGGCTGTTGGCTGAAGTCAACCCACCAAAACAGGGGTGTGAATAGCACTGAGGTGCTCATGTATGACATGGAGGTTGTAAAAACAACTTTATGTGTTCTCTCATTTGGGTTAAAGGAGAGTTTTTATTCCTTGGACTGTCTTCTCACAGAACTCATAATGGATTCCAAAAACTCACGGGAAAAAGAATAAAGGAAATCCTCTTATTATATCTGGAACAGCAACCCTTCAGCTGTGTTTCCATTCATAACGAGATTCACTTATTTTGTTACTACTGCGCCTTCAATTCCTAAGACAGAAGAGATACATGGCTATGAGTAAAATATATTGTAATATAGTACAAACTAGAATATTTTGATTGTGTACTTTTATAAAAGGCTTTTGTGTGCTCAGAAATACCAAAGTTTCTGCTGTTAAACTGTTATGAACTGGCCAAATAACTATTGGAGACTGAAAAAAAAATTAACACATATATATACACACGCATATATATACATCTCATATACATATATATACATATACATTTTATATATACATACACACACACACTAACAACTTTTCAAAGAAAAGTCTCTTTCTTGCAGATAATGAAAAAAAAATAAAGATGAAAATATTTTTTAATGAGGCAGAGTTATAAAACAAAAAAAAAAAGAGATTTTTTTATCAAATTTAGCAATTGGATGGCAGTTTTCTAAGAATTATTGAGATCAGAAAAGAGTTTTCTACCTGAGTAAAAAGCTGAATATTTAATTTCTCACTTTAGAAACACAACCCTCCCATAGCTGCAAGTACTGAACTGCATCGTACTGTTTACAACCTGGAACATTTTGGGAGAATTTCAGCACAACGGCTCATTTTACTGTCACCTTGAATGGCTAAGGTACAGGCTTACCTTTTTTTTTGCTACACATTACACAACATGGTGTAATCTACAACAGAAAGATGTGGTGGGCTGCTGAAGGTGGTAGTGAAGTCACTGCAGCTAAAAAGACCTTGCATTCAACTATTAGAACACATCAAATTACAGTGCTGAATTTCACAAGTCTGTAAGAAATGAGTGTCATAAGCACACAGACAAGCAGTATTTCCTGATCTCTTAATGTAATTTCCTTTCAACACTCCTACAGCCCTGGCATGTGTAATGTTTCTTTTGGTACCGAAGTTCTGGATAGAAAAATGCAAGAATGTCTGTACATATTTAAGATACTAATCCCGGATTATTTTTAAAAGTCAGTGCTTAGGTAACATTAAAGAAGAAGAAAGAACTAATGAAGTGGTTTGGTTTTGGCGTTTCTGGTCATGAACTAATCATGCAGCATTTGCATTTCTTAGGGATGGAGATTCGTTTCCAAAGAGCAGAGACAAAGTAATCTAATAATTTAAATACGAAATAATTTTATAGATTTACGCTCTAACTTGCATGTAGCTCAAGTTCAGTATTTGTGTTGGCTGAAATGATGGGCAATGCACTGTATTAGCAAAGGCTTTGGAAAACAAAGTGACCTACCAGCTTACAGTACCTCTCATGTGTTTTTGAGAATCAGGATGTTTTTAAAGTCGGACCCCCAACAGACTTGCAGCAGAAGTACAAGAGTACAAAAACACAACAGCATCTATTTCATTGAATCCAGCCAAGTGCTGACTGCAATTAATTCCATTGTGCTGACAGGCTAATCCCTGGCAGCTTTCAAACTCCACAAACAAAAAGCATTAACTTATCTTCGGAAGCCTCTGAACTTGTCTGAAACCTATTGCCTTGCCATTACCCAAGTGTGAGCCTTTCTTGATGCTTGCAGTGTCAGGAGTGCTGTATTGGATTCCCTTCAGTGAAGCTGCAGGCACTGAGATATTCAAAGAGAGTATCCAATATCCAATATATTTTCCCCAATATGAGGGAAAGTGGTATGGGGTTAAGGTTCCCTGAAATTATTTCCCCTTAACACTCCATAAACGTAAAGGAGTCTGTTCCTCAGGACAGTGTAAGAAGGTAACATCTCCTTCCACAGGGATGATAATACACTATCTTTCCCTTCCCACCTCCATTACTTTCTGCATAACCACCTGTTTTTCCTCTCTGGAGGTCCAGGCACAAACATATAAGAATACTTCTAATTTTTTGGCCTTGCTCCACTGTTTCAAGTCCTTTTGCAGGTGTTCTTGCCAAGCTTTCACTTGACTGATGTCTCTCCATCATTGAGCTTCCTGCACGAAATGTGTTCCAGTAGATGTTGTTGGCAGGCACTGGGTGCTTGGATAGCTCTGAATCGTTTTATACTAAGGGTAGTGGGGATTAAACATAGTTAATCTCCCTTCTCCATCAGTCTTTCCCTTTCACCCGTCTAATTGCACTGGTGTTGCATTTGTGTAATTCAGTTACACAGTGCCTGCTATGTATCTTTATAAGCTGATATCTGGATGGGGCACCATCAGAAAGGACTGTTCAGTCAACCAGGAGATGACAGTGGGAAATCATTGTCCCTGGCCAGACAAACAGATGTTGCAGCTCTGCCGACCACTGATGCTGACAAAGGTTCAGCAGGGTTAGAGCAATTTTTGCCCTAATCAGGATGCTAACTCTAAGGTTTCCCTAGCAACAGGAGCTGTAAGTCCAAAGTGACATCTCATTTCTACTAATCTTTTATTTCATTTTCAGTAGGTAATTGCAGGTAAATCCTCCAGCAGCTGTTCCAAAGAAGGATGAAGTGGTCAATACATTTCATTCTGCTGCCTGCAAATACAAGTATATTAGGGAGCAGTGTCATCAAATTTTATCTGAGACACTTAATCTGTGTATTAATAAGCATTATCTAAAATAGATAGGTTCTCTTTCTTTTCAAAATTATGGCATTCACTAGCAATGAAATATCAACTTTTTCAATTACATGACTAAATAGAAGGGCAGCTCACTTTGCTGGGGCTGGGGTATATCATTTTGATAAGAGAACGGAAAATAAAATTCTTATCATGTGTCTCAGTAGCAATGTGAATTTCATTATTACTCAAGTGGTTTCATTTCTATTACTAACAGCAGAAATAACAAAAGGAAAAGTGCTCTATGATGCTCCCCTTTTTTTTTTTTTTTGCCAGCTGTAGCTAACCAGCACCCTCAGTGCTGGTTGGAAAGATGAAAATAATTTGGGAGGATCACTTAACGTTAGAGGGGAGACTCACAGAACATTTGCAAACATCTGGCAATAATTGCAGGGGTGAGTTGCTATAAAGGAAAGCATGGCACTGCTCACTCCACATTAGATCACCTCTCTGCCAGGTTGTTACTTTGGAAAGGGAGCATTTTATAATATCTACACTGGCTCTGGTGAGTTTCTGGGGAAGTCTCAGGTAGAGGTTGAAAGCCTGTGTCTTGCTCTCCAGATGACAGCAAGCTGTTGTGATTAGCAGCTGTGCTAGGGCTAAAAACCTTAACAGACGTGAAAAGGGGGTAGAGATTTTTCCCTGTGCTTTTCCTGTTTCCTTAGAAAACGAACTCATGTTTCTTGCTAGGACTAACAAAGCTGGGCTTTGTCTGAGGTGTTTGGTAAGGCAGAGGAAGCTTTAATGAAGAAATTACTTAAAAGACACATGAAGGTCTGGTGTGAGAAGTTGTTACTTTTCAGAGTATTGGATAAGTATTCCTTTTTTTTTTTTTTTTTTAATGAGAGATGGGGTTGGTTTTGAAAGGGCAAGTGAATCTTGATAGGTTTGGTATTTCTCTAATATTCTCATATTGTAGATTTTTCCAAGGAGTAGAAGCCTTGGTGCAGTGATTTGAAAACTGAATATAAAGACTCAGGGAGAGAGAAAAGCAGGGTATATCTTGGTATTTATATTGCCACTAAGTAAAATGAGGAGTTTGTCCAAAACTGATCTCTGCTAATTTAGTTAGCAAAAGACAAAAGAACAATCTCTCTCTGTTAGTCACCGGTTTGCCATTACAAATGAGTTTTGAACTTCCTGAATGCTATTCAAAGGGATGGAGAAGGAGTAGGAAAAAGAGAAGAAAAGGCAGGGAGTAAAGGACACAGAGCTTGTATTTCTGATCATCATGGTCTTCCAGGAATAGAAGTAGCACATTGCAAGCTGCTTGCCCTTTGCTTTCAGCAGTGGGAGTCCCCTCCGGCATTTATGTCTCAAACACTCCCTTTGGCTGCTCAGCCTGAGACTTAATAAGCAAGGACACAAGCTACTAACAAAAGAAGAAATGTTCCACTTATTATTCACTCTTAGAGCAATACTTAAAGCACTTTCTTTGTTTATTTAACACAGGTAAATGTAGTGCAGGCAAAGCCAAAACAGCAGATACATCAATCTCAACTGCATAATAATTTCCCAATTTCCATTGGACTCTCAGGCAAATGCCTGGGTCCTTAGCATAACCAGTGAGTAGCTGCCTGGAGTCTGCCCTGCAAAGGGTTCAGACAGTCTGTTTAGTTTGTTTGAAGCTGTCCAGACTTCCTCTACCTTTCTTTCTCTAATTTCTCTCCTCTTTTTTTAAAATTTATTTTTTTTTCCTACACATTTTTATTCCCTTTACATGTCTGATTCCTGGTCAACTTAAGTGTCTAGCAAAAGCATGCAAACTCAAACCATGGTTGTCCATTAAAGTGCATAGAACACACAAACATCATGCTGGAAAGGACACAAAAAGTCATCTGGTCCTTGCCCCTACCCAAGACAGGATAAACTGCCATTTCTGACAGATCTTTATCCAACTTATTCCTGAAGATCTGCCAGGATATCTACTTGGAAAACTCTCCTGTCAATGCATCCTTTACCCTTATAATTTCCAGACTTTTTCTTGTATCACATATGCATTTTCTGATTGAAGTGAAATCCATTATTTCCTAATATTTCTATCACAGCAGACTCTGTTTAACGTATGTCTCAGTCAGTACTCTCTTCTGGAGACTAAGAATTATTCAAGTTAGTCTTTCCCATTTTCTAGACCTCTGATTATTCTCGTTGCTCTCCTCTGGACTGCCTCCACTTGGCCTATCTCCTTTTTTTTATTATTATTTTTTTTTATTTATTTATTTTTAAACAAGTGTCATGAAGAAGCTTTTTCCCAGTTGCTCAAAATCATTTTTAGTTAGAGGATGGTCCAGCTGTAGTCCAGTGGAAAGCAATCTGCAGGGTCAGCCACTCATAGATCTTGGTCTATGGGGCCCTCTGCAGAATCTGACAGACCCTGCAGGAGTCAGGTAGGCTGGATAATGGTCCCTAAGAGAGCCAGTGAAATGTGCTGCCTGATGTATACACCAGCACTGGTGCCAGGCTGTACTAGATTTAGTCATTGCTTAATTGTGTCGGCTAGACAACAATCACAGTAAGAGCAGAGCAAATGCTTGCGATAGGCACACTGAGGAGGCAGAGCAGGCAGGAAGTCAGGCATATTCCTTGTTTCTGAGCACTCCCAGGGACAGAATTTTGTGCAGGGGAAACTTTTTCCCCAGGGCAACTGGTCCTGCTTAAAACCATGTGAAATTCAGGGATAAAATAACTGGTCTGTCAAGAAATTTAGCTAGTGGAAGCAGAGGCAAGCAGGTACCAAAGGACCTTTGTACTCTCTAAGGTCATCTGTAGAGTCAGACTTTTCTCACAAAATTGTTTGTACATCCATGTCTCATTTGGGTGGAAAAGGGAAACATTCCAGTCTGAAAGAACAAAGGCTTTATTTGATTTGCTGGTTACTGTCTTGAAAGGCTCTTGTCAGCCTGACTTTTGCCTAGGGGGAGAGAATTGCCATGGTGTGAGGCTTCCAGGCAGATGGCTGGAAGCAAGCACCAGGCTCAGCGCTCCCGTCAGCCCAGCTGTAGCTCCCAGATTGGAAGGATCTCACGCTCTTTGCCTCTAGGTAGAAAACGTGAATGATAAGAGCCTGACAGAAATGTCAGTTTCCAGCTGCGTGACAATTCCTCTCCAACACAAATTTAAAATAAGAGTCAGGTAAAATTGAAAATTCTCAAAGAATTACTATCTGATAGACAGTTATTAAAACAGCATTTTCCACAGGAAAAAAAATGACATCTTTTCCTCTCTGACAGGAAACTGCCAGCCATTTCCACTCACTGGTGCCTCAAAACCTTTCAGTTTTTTTTTCAGATGCTCTTTTCTCATCCATGAGCCTCTGATTTTCTCTTGCAACCCCTCTCACATCCTCTCCTATGAGCCTCACCCTTCTTGCTTCACCTGCCTATTATTCTTTCTACTCTTTCCACTCTAGTCAGTGCCCCTCTGCTTTTCCAACAAGAATAAAAAGGGAAGAAAGCAGTAGAACTTACTAATCTTGGTAAGTAGATAGCAAGATACCTTGCTACTAATTCTTGGTAATTATAGAGCTGCCAGCTCAGTGATGCCAGCTTTCATTTTTCTTTTTTATTTCTTTCACTCTATTCAGAGTTAAAATTTGTTAGGTCACTTCTACTCCCATAATTATACAGTACATTGCATTATGACATTTCAGCTCTAGCAGGAGTCTCTAAATCTACATGTAGCTGAATTACAGGAAAGCAGGGAGGGAAGGCAAGGAGAAGAAGGAACTGTAAGAAAGCTACACCCTCCTGGGTACTCACATCTACACCCTCCTGGGTACTCCATCTTGCTTGGCTGTAATTTATTGTTGAAACCAGGACACCATAGGCAATCTGTTAAATGCTGACTTTATGTCACTGTTTCCATCCTTTGACAATTACTCACTGGCACTTAATTATTATTATTGGAGCTCAGGAGATCCTGAACTCCAATCAGCTCACCAGGAATTCAGCTAACATCCCAAAATACTGCAGGATTCGTCACCTAGACTCAAGCATCTGCCATCTGTTTTTTGCAATGCTTTCCAGCACTATAGGTTCTGGGTGGAACCCTGCTTTACTGGAGTGAGAAATAAAACCCCAGCCAACCTGTGGTTGCAGGCAAAGCAAGGTGCAATACTTCTCCTTTGGATTCCCTCTAAATCTAACCCAGCTTCTCTGGGCCCCCTGCTGACATCTTCAGTAGGATTTTTTAATGTGTGCACTGCAGACTTCACCTTCTGCATTTCTACATCTGTGTGTGTGTTTATGTGAGATCAAGTAATGTGACATTCAGCTGGGGAGGCAAGTACTGAACACAAATAGCGTGTTGGCTGGCTCTTGCTCGGGGGTCAGAGGAGTGAGCAAAGCCAGCACACAGGCATCACTTCCTTCCCCTATACATCCAGTTTCCCACAAAGAATCGACTGCAGAAGTCACTGCTTTCTGCCAGCTAGCAATACCCTGTTACGACTAATTGCAAAAGCCATTAATAAAAGAGGGGAGGGGGGGAAGCAAGACACAAAAGGGAATAAATACTGTACATAGCCGGAAGGCCTTTCCCTCCTACACATATGATTCACTGTTGTTCCTTGCCTCACATGGGAAAATGTTGTCCTGCTGAATACGTACCTTAAAGGCAACTCTGCCTCAGAGACATCACATATGCATATTGATAACATGCACTTTGTAGTGCCTAGAGATGTTTTTAACGAGGCTTGCTGAAATGTACCAACAACTTTCTCTCTTCTCCTTCTGTGTGCCACAGATGATTTTTAAATGTGTTTCCTGGTGGTCTCTGTTCCCTGTGAGAAAGCGAAAGGATAGCAGAGACAATAATTCAGCATGGCAGGAGAGGGGAGAAATGGCTCTCCATCCTCCCAAGTTGTGCAGGCTTTCATGAGCCTAGGGACCCCATTTCCCCCGAAACCTCCCTATTAAGCTCTTGGTTTTTTTCACAAAAGACTAGAGAGACACAAGAAGCACCACTTAACCAGGCGTTAGGGAGCAGGCCAGGTGAGAGGCCACCCTGCCACCAGCAGAGTGGGTGCAGAACCACTCGTGCAGGTCACCCCATGGGGCTCACACGCTGTAAAACTCCACCCACCCCTGCACCTCTAATCAACATCACTACATGACTGGCAGAGGACAGGTGAAGTTTTCTTGCAATCTCAAAGTGTTGGGAAGAGTCTTGTACACTGAGTCCTTCCAAGCCTTAGCTTCTACTCTCCTCTCATGTAACCATTTTTATCTATCACTATTTAATTAATGTAATTTATTTTCAACATCCACCTTAAGGTGTCATGAGCAATTAAAATGGAGATTTAGAGCCATTGGAAGCATGATTACAGAAACACTGATATCCCACACACCCTATTCTGTCCTATGTGGGATGGTGGGTACCCTTGTACCCAGAAGATCCTTTTCTCATCCCTCTCTACCACCAGAAAATGCCTATAATTGAAACATCTGCCACATGATGCCATGCCTGCTCCAGAGTGTGTGTCTGGAGAGCAAACCCGCAGTGCCCACCAGCACTCCACTGTGGACATTTGCTGTCCAAAGCTACTGAGAGAGATGCACTTAGAAAGATGTGCAGGCAGCAGGTCACATCTGGAAATGTGGGGGTTATAACTTTTCTTGCCCAAGACTGCATTTGAAGGAGGGCAGATGCATGGCATGATCCACACCCCCTAATGACCAGTTGTGGGCCATCACCAGCAGTGCACCACATACTTCATCCATCCCTTCACAGACCTAAAACAGACCATGCAGCTGTACTGTGCTTGGGAGCATTATGTAAAGATATGTGAGCAAGATTTAAATAACTTTATTCAGGCATCAGGATCAGCTGTTTGCAGTGGAATAAATTCACAACAGTGCTGCTGTTAGTCTGTCTCATCACCTGATCTGGCTCAGTTAAAATTTGCTGCTGTGTCCCTCTGCTGGGGCAGCCGGGAAAGAGATGGAGGAGAGGTGGAGGAATTGCACTTTGTCTCATCTCTCCCTCATCAAGGGAGAAAGTTACATTGGGCAGTGCTAATGGGATGCTGTGAAGCCTCCATACTCTCTTTTTTACCCACAGAAAATTTGTGCCACGTACTTTCTTAAAATCTTGGTCTCTTCTTGCTTTTAACTGCTGATCCAGTAAAAGAGGGTGCTTTAAATAAAACAGCTATTGTGGTGGCTGGTGGGTTATGATACAATCCCTGGTTGGTGCTGGAAATCAGAGAACTTGCCTAGAGTGATAGTTACAGAATTTAAACATAATAAACTACACTTTCCTCACCACCCAACCCCCCCTTATTTTAAGAAAACCAATTGCTATTAATTGTGGGCATAATCAGATTTATATGTCCATTATAGCAAGGTATTTTTCTCTTATATGAGAAATCTTATTGAGCCGATTTGAAAATCTAGAAATTTCCAAATATAGTTAAAATTATTCCTGAAAGACACTGTGCTTGTTTGCTTTCTTGCTTCCTTCCTTCCTCCTTTCTCTCTACTGAAATAAATCTTTGGATTTCCATTTTTATTGATATGTCACTGCAGATGACATAGTCTTCAAATCCACAGACTTCATTACTAAAATAAATGAAATTTTTAGGTAACCTCTGATAAATTATCATTGTCAGCATCATGAATGAACTCAGATTCATTATAATATGATTTTCACAGCAAAATGTCTTTGGGGGAAAGCAGATCCTTGCTTGAAAAGAGCATACACAAGTGGGACACACACGGAGAGGCACACTCTAGGCTTCAATGGTTGTGAAAGCACACAGACTGCTTCTAGGAAAAATAAATCTGCAAAATTTGGTGAAGTTTGTCAGGCATCATACCACCACACAGGTTTGATTACAGGAGACATCATCTCTCTGGGACAGGTCTCTGAATAACTGTCACATTTTCTAGAGGGAAAGATGCTCTGAGTGTCGACACAAACAAAGAACCTGGGAACTTGACAGCAGTAGGATGAGTGAAGAAGTGGAGACAATGCCGTGCTTCAGCTCAACCACCATGTCCAAGTATCCTCACTGTGTACTCCCCACCTTGGTACACTTCCAAATGCCATTTGGCTCTAATTTTCTCTGCTTTCTTCTTCTTAAGGTGAGCATTACAAAGCTCCATGCTTTTGTTAAGAAGAGGTAGGAGCTTGCTTTCAATTTTGGATAAAGTCCTTTTGTAGACTTTATTTGACTGCAGATATTCTGCAAAATGTGCTTCAGCTCTCATCGAACATATTCATTTGAGTGTTATCCAGTATCAGCTCATTTATATCCCTCCAGATATATGGAGAATTTCCCAGCCTTGAAAGCAAAAATCAAGAGACTAGAATTGGCAGCTATTGGCATTCATTTGGGTGGGAGATTTTCCTGTTCCTTGCACAGGTCTATATTTTTTTATCCTTTTAGAATTTATTCTTTTATTTTGGGGACTGCTGGAGGGGAAGCTGAGGAAGAAAAACAGAAGCCTTAAGGTAATGACTCAAGTAAGAGTGTTCACACCTTCATTTTCTATGTGTGTTAAAACAAGAAGGGAAGAGTGAAGGCAGGCAAATGCAGTTAAGAGGCAAATGCAGTTAAGGAAACCAATAAATGCTGGATGAGAGCCACTGGCAGCAGAGACAAGAGCAGGGGGATGAGCTCCCTGCTGAGACACAGGCCCTTCCTTTCATCCCTGGGGTCACCTGTGGCTGTCACACAGGTCCAGTGACAGGGAAGGAGAGGGGTGAATGGCTGTGCTTCGGGCATAAAAGATGGCCCCCACAAGCAGCAGCTGTAGGGGCAGGGTGAGGGGGAAGGCAGCCAAGAGGAGGATGAAAGGATGAAGAAGCAATTCCATTGAGAAGGATGGGCAGGGTATAATGAAACAGAAGATGGAAGAGGTATTGTAAGCCAAAGTCTGTTGGTAAAGGACAGGTGAGTGTAAGATAGCCATGAATGAATTCAGGCTGGAATTTAGGAGAAGTTTTCTAGTTTTGAGAGCTGTAAGCTCTGGAGCAACCTTCCAATTAGAGCAGCTATAGAAAAACTGGTTATCGTAACTTTGGGAGAGTTAAGACTTTAGGAAAGGTTGATGTGTTGGGTACAAATCATTGCATTCTACTGTTACGAGAGACAGTAGAGGACTGGGCTCTGTAGCCTACGAGATCCTTTGCTGATCTGTGTTCCTAATTAAATGAAATAGGGTTTTTTGGCTGTGTATTAAGCTGGGGGGATGTGAACAAACATCTCATAGGCACAGAAGCCTTTCTGTTCCTCCTAGAGCTTCCCTACCAGCAGTATTCTTGACAGCACAAACCTTGCTGTAAACAGTAAAATAAATGCAAGGCATGAAGAACAAAAAAACCCAGTCAGGGAATTATGTTAAACAGTGAGGCCCTCAACTGCTTCTGTGCAAGTTAATAAGAAGGGCCATATTCTGACATCCTCACTCCTTGTCTACCAGAAAAAGCATTTCTTTTGACATAGAAAACTGTAACTTGGTGACAGAAGGTGACTTAATTACAAAATTCCTGTCAAATCATCAAAGAGAAAGTACAAAAGGAATATTTAAGGGTCATTGAACTGTGTTTCCAAGGGCTGGGCAGAAGTGGTGTAAGTCTAGACAGCATCACCTTACACTTCTTATTTCTAAGGCAAGCAGGGACAAAATAATATTCACATTTTGGATGGATTTATCATGGTTTTTCAGCACGATTCCAGTGGGGTTTGATTCAGTTGAAATCCAGAGTGATTGCAGGTTGATTTCTATTTTCTAAAGACCACTTCACCTTTTTGTAGACAATATCATCAATCTCAGTGTAAATATTCAGAGTTATTGGAACTGCCTGATTACTATATTATTAAAATGAACGATGGGTTTTAGGAAGATTAACTGCAGCAGAATAAGCAGCAGTAGAAGCTGCCTGTTCAACAGAAAATGTGTTTAGACTATATTTTTTTTTTTTTATTGTTAAGGTGGATGGGCATTCTGAAGCAAATGTAAAAGGCAAAGAGCCAGAGGGAAAGTAGAAACACAAATACACTGCAGTCAGAAATACCAGGGTGTGCATGCATGGCTTGTGGGCACAACTGTGACCTGCACCCCAGGACTACAGGTCATCCCAGGAATAGCCTTTGCTTGGAGCATGCACTGTCGTGGGAGAGGAATTGCACGTACCATCATGTGGTGCCAGGTTTTATTTTGATGGAGAAGCCAGGAGCCTGGCAGGCAAATAATTTTTTTTCCTCACACACATGAGGTTGGGTCAGCTTTGCAACTGGAAATGTGGTCAGAGAACATTGGGGAAAGATGGAGTTTGCCCCTTGCTCTTTTATTTTTTTTTTT